>JAFIRS010000353.1:0-600000 GCA_018342105.1 Gonioctena quinquepunctata
CATCAATAGGTCACCGACAGATGCCAGCATGGGCCAACCCACGATACAAATAGTCGTACTCCTAGTGCGTTCAGAGTAACGCAATAACAAATAACTAGATAAAGATAAATTTGTTACGATTCCAAGAGAGTCCACCATCCGCCAACTGCTGTTTCATGGTTTCCCGATCATCAGGACGGCTTGTGGTCTCTTTCAAATTCGTATCAAATCTCTCGCAGTGTTAATACCTACCGGCAAGTACGGAAATATGAAGAGCATCAAATTATAGATAGTGAAACCTATAATCTGTGCGGCGAAGCTTAGACCTAATATCATTGGAATTTGATGGCACGAAATTTCGTCACATTAATGGTCACCGACAGATACAAGCATAGCCAACCCACGATACAAATAGTCGTACTCTAGTGCGTTCAGAGTAACGCAATACAAATAACTAAACAAAGAAATTTGTTACGAATCCAAGAGAGTCCACCATCCGCCAACAGCTGTTTCATGGTTTCCCAATCATCAGGACGGCTTGTGGTCTCTTTCAAATTCGTATCAAATCTGTCGCAGTGTTAATACCTACCGGCAAGTACGAAAATGTGAAAAGCATCAAATTATAGATAGTGACACCTATAATATGTGCTGCGAAGCTTAGACCTAATATCGTGGAATTTTAATGGCACAGAAATTTCGTGCACATTATAGTCACCGACAGATGCCAGCATAGCAACCCACGATACAAATGTCGTACTCCTAGTGCGTTCAGGTAACGCAATAAAATAACTAGTTAAGATAAATTTTACAGATCGAGAGCCCACCATCCGCCAACAGCTGTTTCATGGTTTCCCGATCATCAGGACGGCTTGTGGTCTCTTTCAAATTCGTATCAAATCTCTCGCAGTGTTAATACCTACCGGCAAGTACGAAAATGTGGAAGGCATCAAATTATAGATAGTGACACCTATAATCTGTGCGGCGAAGCTTAGACCTAATATCGTGGAATTTTAATGGCACGAAATTTCGTGCACATTAATAGGTCACCGACAGATGCCAGCATGGGCCAACACACGATACCAATAGTCGTACCCCTAGTACCTTCAGAGTAACGCAATACAAATTACTGGATAAAGAGAAATTTGTTACAAATCCAAGAAAGTCCACCATATGCCAACAGCTGTTTCATGGTTTCCCAATCATCAGTCCCTATGCTGGCATCTGTCGGTGACCTATTAATGTTCACGAAATTTCGTGCTATTAAAATTCCACGATATTAGGTCCAAGCTTTGCCGCACAGATTAAAGGTGTCACTATCTATAATTTGATGCTCTTAACATTTCCGTACTTGCCGGTAGGTATTAACACTGCGAGAGATTTGATACGAATTTGAAAGAGACCACAAGCCGTCCTGATGATTGAGAAACCATGAAACAGCTGTTGGCGGATGGTGGAATCTCTTGGATTCGTAACAAATTTCTCTGTATCTATATATAAAGAAAATAATTACCCCAGCCACTTTGCAGAAAAAACAATAAAAAAACGATCTACAATAAAAATGATAATGAAGCAAAGAAAACAACAACATACATACCTTTACCATACATAGACAAACTATCGAATAAAATCAATAAAACAATGGAAAAACACAACATAACTATTTCACACCGACTGAAAAATACAAACAAAACCATTCATTCAAAATTAAAACCAGAAATACCAAAAAACAAACAAACTCATACAGTATTATAGAATACCGTATGAAGACTGTCAAAGTACCTATATAGGTCAAACAAAATAATATTTGCAGAAACGAGTACAAGCCCACAAATACTCAAAAACCGACATTACAGCCTTATCCAAACACGAAAAAGAAAATCAACATACGTTTGACACTAACAACGTTGAAATTTCGACCAAAGGAAGGAATCCAAGAGTAAGATCATTCCTTGAAATGATACATATTGAAAAAGACTCCAATAGCATTAACAATACAAATGATATCAAAAACTTAAGCCAGATATATAACAACCTTCTTTAACTTTTAGTAATAATAATGAAAACTGATCTTTACATGCTGCCAAAAAAATACAGTCCGGCTCATATACCTACTAGAACTCAATATAAACAATCCCATGTACTTATGAAGACGGTGAAAATGAATGAAAGATGAACAAACCATTCCCGATAGCTTCGAAGCAGTCACACATCACACCTACAATAACGTTCGTACAATGCGAACGCAGAATTCAAATAAAATAATTTTGTTTATGATGACAAATACCATGTCGAAACGTAGTGAAGAGAAATTATATGAATTGACTGAATCATGTGGTCAAGAAACTAAAGAAATATATATATATATATATATATATATATATATATATATATTGAGCTGCTTTCTTATAGTATAGACGTGTTTTTAATTGGCTCTCGAAAATGAACTATAAATGTTGTAAACTAAAACCTTTTAACCATTATGTGTGCACAAAGTGTTCCAGTGTTTTTCACAAAAGCTGTCTGCAGAAACAAATGAAGAAAAAAGTAAAATTTATTGAAGATAATGGAATAATCTGTTGCCAAGATGACATTGAGGCAGAACACGAAGACGAAACAAGCCTTCTAGAAAAAACAATAAATGAACTTGAGGAAGATGGATTTTTGAAAGACAAATTCATTCAAAAATTAAAAGATGAAAACCGAATTGCAATACAGCAGGCTTTAGAATCGGAGAAAGAAATGAATTCACTTCTAGAAAAGCAAAAAAAACACATTGAAGAAATGGAACGCACAATTAAGGAACTAATGAAAGAAGCTGATGAAAAAGTGATCTCTGTAAAAACAATGTACACACAAACTAGCACCCAGAATATGAATCACCAGACTACAATGACTGATCCTTTCTCAACAGTGGCGTACATATAAAGAGAGCAAAGGATACAGAGAAAATCCAGAGAAAAAGAGAATCAAGAAGAAAGTGCAACTAGGCACAACATCTGTGAAACTGACTAAGAAAAAATATTCCAATACTCAAGAGAATCAGTAGATGCCACCGGTGTAAGAATAATAAAATCCTAACAAAATGAAATGGAAAAAAAAAACCAGTGGAGGTACCAGGATGAGAAAATCAACCAAGATCCAACCCTTCATGAGGAAATCCAAATAGTGGAAGAGCAGGATTGTATGGAAAAACAGCAGGGAAAAGCAAGATTCTATGGAAAAACACAGTATATTGATAATAGTTCAGATATAATAGACAAGCAGGTAAGAGGCATATCAGTCCTTATTTTAGGTGATCAATATGCGACAGGTTTTCAAAGGGATGAAAAAGACTATGATGAATATGCACTGCAATGTGATGGAAATCATAAAGCCAGAAACTGAGCTATCAGAATTGACAAGTAATGTTTTGATTACAGTTTAAGCTATGGACAGAACGATTACATTATAGTGATGTTTAATACAAAGAATGTGAGCAATACTAAAACTTTGAATTCAGCACTAAAAAATATGTTGTTGATCGGTAAAACTACTAATTTAATAATAATTTCTGAATGTGACACTTCTGCTGATCGAATAATAAATCATAAAATAGGTAATGCTGTGAACCGTACCCTTCGACTTGTGAGAAACTGTTCTATCAAATTTCTTGTGGATAAAAAAGAACAAGGTAGTAAATTTAATATTTGTTTTGAACTTGAAAATTATTGGTCTGACCCTAAGCATAAAAATGTTGTCCTTACAACAGTACAGACAATTGAAGATAAAAATTTTCAGATTACAACCATTAAAGAAATAAATATATGACAAAAACTAAACTAACAGGCCCAGCTGAATACCGAAATGACTACTATATTATATTGCATCAAAATATACAATGCTTGAAAAACAAAACTTTAGAACTAGAAATATTTCTAGAAACTTTTGAATCTCAACCATCATTTATTTGTTTAACCGAACACTGGTACACAGAGCAAGAACAATATCTCATTACAGTCGAAGGATACCAGTTGGCTTCTGCTTTTGCAAGGACACATAAAATACATGGTGGATCATGTATTCTTGCGAAAAACTCAATAGATATAAGTGAAATCTCAGAAATCAATAACAAAAGTATGGAATGTGTAATTGAATGTTCATCAGTACTCTGTAAGTCTCTTGTATTAGTATTATTATGCATTTATAGACCTCCTACTGGAGATATCGAGTTGTTTTTACAAATACTTGGTGAAATACTTGACCATGTCCAAAATAAATACCGGAAATATAAAATAGTGCTCTGTGGAGACTTCAATATCAATCTGTTGAATAAAGAGAAAGAAAACACCCAGTCCTTTATAAATCTGTTATATATGTACAATCTAACGAAACAAATTAATGAACCAACTAGAATAACACTCCAAACTTCTACGTTGCTCGATAATATCTTCATAAACTTCGAAAATGGCTTTCCTGGTGAAGTAGTTACATCTGCTCTATCAGATCATGAGGCTCAAATTCTTAAAATAAATAACACTAAACAGGCTGAAGCCGTGACCAATGAAACGAGGACTAAAAAGAGGATATTTTCAGACTCAAAACTTATCCAGTTGAGAAATGAATTACAGATATTAACATGGGCAACACTCTACTCCTACAATGATCCGAATGAAGCATATGACTACTTCTTTGGAACATTGAAACAACTGATGGACGTAGTTGTTCCCTTGAAAAAGTTTAAAATTAGTGGTAGGAAGAAAAGAGATTGGATAACCACAGGTATTAGAACATCCAGTAAACATAAGAAAATACTATATCAACAGCAGAGAAATGGAACAATCTCAAAGGAAACTTACAAAAATTACTGTAGGATTCTAAAATCTGTGGTAAATGAAGCAAAAAAGCTATCTAATATTAATTATATTCAAGAATCAAACAATAAATCTAAGGCAGTATGGAATCTTGTTGGGGCTTATACTGGCCACTCAAATGGTGTGAAAGACTCTATAATTAAAAATGTTGACCCACATGCAAATGATGAAACACTGGTCCTAAATAAAGTAAATAACTTTTTTATAAACAGTTGTCCTGATCTGAGTTGTGACAATTATATAGAAAAGGCTCATTTTATGCCAAACTCTTTCGAAAAGAGTATATTTTTTATGCCAACAAATCCACAAGAAGTTTATAATACAATCATGAATTTAAAAAATACTAGATCAGTTGGGGAGGATGAAATCCCAGTAAAACTTCTAAAGTATGTAGCTCATGAGTTATGCGAGCCTCTGTCATATCTAATAAACATGTCATTCTCAACGGGTATCTTTCCTGATAAATTAAAAACAGCATTTGTGAGGGCTATATTTAAAAAAGGGGACAAGAGTGCCATTGACAACTACAGGCCTATAGCAATTTTGTCAAATATCAGTAAGATATTTGAAAAAGTAATCTGTGCAAGATTGACTAACTTTTTGGAATCAAACAATCTTCTATCTGACAGACAAAATGGTTTTAGGAAAAATAAATCAACTATCCGAGCTACCTATCAGGCATTATGTAGAGTAATCGAATCACTGAATAAGAAACATAAAACTACTGCTGTCAATCTTGATCTGTCAAAGGCATTTGATAGTGTAGACCACCTCTTGTTGACCAAAAAGTTGTCTCTTTATGGCATTAGAGGGTTAGCACTAAATCTAATCATTTCATATCTCAGAAATAGATACCAATATGTGACTGAATCCAACTCAGATGGCCAGTTTATATCTGGAAAATTACTTATCACCCGAGGTGTACCTCAAGGATCAGTGCTGGGTCCCCTGTTGTATATACTTTATACCAATAACGTTCCTGAAGTGATTAGTGAATATTTGGTTCAATATGCTGATGACTGTTCGATCATATTCAGTTCTGATGATCAAGAATCAATAAGATACAATATCACTAAAACTTTAAATACACTGGAGGAATATTTCACCATGCACAATCTGAAGCTGAATACCAATAAAACTCAAATCATCCCCTTTGGTCATAAAATGAATATGGACAGCTTCAACCATGGCACAACATCCTTAATTCCAGTATCAAAATTTTCTTTTCTTGGCATCACGTTCGATTCGAAGTTAGATTGGAGAAGCCACATAAGTGAACTGTCAAAGAACTTATCGAGATACTGCTATGCTCTGAAAGTCATCTCACAGAACATATCCTCAGATGCAGCCTTGATAGCATATTATGCATATGTTCAAAGTCATATTAGGTATGGCATCATTTTCTGGGGAACATCTACTGATGTTAAGAAGATATCCATACTCCAGAAACGCTGTCTAAGAAACATCTTCAATATTCCACGAAGAGTCAGCTGTAGGTCTATATTCATGGATAAGAAGAGTCAACAATTTTCTTTACAATTTTTATTATTTACAAATATAATATAACATTCAAATGTTTTTTTGAATTTCATTGACATTAATATTTATTATACAATCTGAATAACTAGAAATATTCCTTCTGCACTTCCTTTGTTTTTTTTGTCATTAAGTATACTTGTAGGAGGGATGGAATGAACAGTAGTGGCCGCCTTCAAAAAAAGGCTTTTGGCAATATTTTACTAATTATTCAGCGAATCCCCAATTGAATTTAGTATTTAAAATTTCCATCGCCTGTGTCTTTTGATAGTACTTAAGTTTGCACTTTCTTTTACCAGTAAAGTGACCAAAGACCGGCGAAAACAGTGACCAGTATAGAGCTTTGGATCTGTCAGTTTCAAGAACTCTCCTGTATCTATACTGATGTATAGATACAACTGGATTTTTGGTAAATTTCGATAAAAAATAAAATAAGAGTGGTCAACCGTAGTGGAAGATCGTGGAACGTTAGAATTTGAATCGGGAATTTTTACTATTAATGAAGACTAATAAGTACAAAATATACCCAATATAGTTTACTGCTTTCATCATGGAATACTTATTGTCTAGTATAATTTTTAGGAACTCTTCTAAGCCACTATTCCTTGAATATTTTCAGAATGATCGAAGGTAGATTATATATTCTCGTTATACGATACTACTGAAATAAATTTCATTTCAGAGTATGAAGCAAAATTCAAACTTTCAACTACCGGATAAACTTTTCAACAGGCCGTGTGATTTGTTATCTTGCTGTGGAATTGAATATTAACTGAAAAATTGGCAACAGTGTCAGGAGGCCCAGTAAATACACAATAGCTTCAAAAGGAGGCCAAGTTACATAAACTCCCAAAAAACGTATGTAACATATACAGAGGAGGCTAACTAGCCTGAGATAGTGGCGGAGGCTGAGTGGGCTATCAACTGTTTGCTTTGTATAAACACGTGGATGCTTGGTGGGCCGAGTATGAAACGGAAGCTGAGTTGGTCTATATAGATATATATATATATATATATATATATATATATATATATATATATTATATTGAAGGAATAATCATATGTGATTAACCAATGTCGGCGAAAAACCAGCTCGACTGGGTCGAAATAATATTTATCCTGACAACTTGATTTTTTCATTGCAGGTTGGGAAACGTGGAGTGAGTGGTCTTCCTGCAGTGTATCTTGTTCGTCGGGCATTCAACAGAGAATTCGTCATTGTCGCTTGAGCAATTGTCCAGGATTCAATGTGGAACAACGTCACTGCAATCTTTTCGGGTGAGAGAAATATATATCTAGGTTGAAAAAAGTTGTTATTTATGACAGATCACATAACATGAAAATAATCGGATTGAACTGTTACACGATCAGATAAACTGCTAAAAATAACTCTTTCCTGGAAGAGAAAACTCCTATTCTGGCCTGGTTATTGCGATCACCAAATTTTCTTTTTCTTGGAATTTTCCCGTTTCATTCCCGTTTTCAAGCCGACTTGAAATGAATTCGTATAAAACATATTCAAATAAATATGTTCGAATAAAAAAATAAATATTAAGTTCGGGAATAATAGATAACACGAAACAAACTGCATGACAATGAATTCAGCAGAATTGTCATATACAAATAAATATGTAAAAATAATGAAATAAATATCAAGTTCGGTTGCAACACTCATGGAAAACCACTCCTGTTCCAGAGTTTATGACTGAAGATTTGGCAACCGCCATCGTGGAAGTGCCAACTGAAACAGGCAAGAGGCAGATCATTATGGCCTCGGCCTAGATTCCTGGGGACTCGCCGTCAGACCCACCACCAGAGAAAGTCCAAAGTCTCATCAGATGGTGTCAAAGTCAAAACAGGTAATTCATTTTGTGCTGCGACGCGAACGCGCACCATCTCACATGGAAAAGAACAGACATAAATTCCACGAGTTGAGTTTCTTTTAGAATATTTGTCTGCGAATAATATAGACATTGTAACAAGCCCACCTTTAATGAAAGAAGAAGTCATTTGAAGGGAGAGAAAATGAGAAATGAAATGCATAAAGCACACAAAGTCGTCTTCACAAGAGGTTCAATATACATTGAAACACAATTTGGTAGACCGACAGGCAAAAAACAACTACTTTCCAAGCAAATACCACGCAGAACGATGAATGATATTCACCTGACAATCCATGCAAACTGTCATATAAATGGATATTGTTCACAAATGTTTCTTTCTGATAAGCTCGATTATGTTTAAGTTCATGTCGTGTCCGCCTAACAATCCGCATACCGGTTTCAGTACGGAGTAGTCACCAGCCAGAGATCCGGAGAGCTCTGGCCGAAGCGAGACACAACATAAATAAAATCATCATAAAGATGTTTCAAGCTCGATGATATTTTTATTTATGTTGTGTCTTGCTTCGGCAAACTTCGAGATCTCCTATCTCCATACTGATGAAACAAAGCCTGAAACCGGTATGCGGATTGTTGACGAACACGATATGAATTTAAACATAATCAACTCATCAAAAGAAAGATTACGAACAATTTCCATTTATATGGAAGTGTCATGGATTATCACGTAATATCATTCAACGTTCTGGTATTGATTAGGAAAATGTTGTTTTCACCTATCGGTCTACCAATTGTGTTTCAATTTATATTGAACCTTTTGTTAAGACGACTTTGTGTGCTTTATGCATTCATCTCTTATAAACCCACCTTTATTAACACGATCAGAAATAACCCTTGTTGATCCATTTTCAACAAACTACATTCAGAACTGGCACGTATCTGATGACTCCTCGATGTCGAATCATCAACACATAGGATAGCCAAACTGACCAACTGGAATGCCCGTAAAGAGCATTTCGAGAGGCAGTTGGAGGATCAATATAAATCCATCGATTCAACTGAGGAAGTGCAATAAACACTTTTTGCACGAGTTGCATACGATATTTTTTCTACGTTCATGCAAAAATTAAAATAAAATTATTTAGGTGGCACTAAGTGTGGGAAAATAAAAAGCTTAACTTAATAGCAAAATATTCAATGATTAATTAGCGCTATCGATTTGCCTTGAGGAAGTTAGGAACTAATACAATTTAACTCAAACTTAATTTTTGATTAATTGCATTTTCTAGTAATTCTGTAATCCAGTATGCAATGAATATGATTGAAAATAATATAAAATATGCAATTGTTTAAAATGTGATGCGATATCACAGAAAATAAAATACAAATTGCGTCGATTTGACGTTTATGTTTGTCATGATCACAAATCACAGATGTAGAATGACAGATGAGTGCAATACATTTTATTGCACAGTGCAATGAAGAACCACTTTTTTCACTGAATATAGTTCAATAAAGTTTTGTTTTTTGCATGTATCAGTACGAGATGTCTAACATAAACCCCCACATTCAAAACATCGTAATTCAAATTCATAATTTACAGGAGTACCAATAAAACATGTCGCTTTCTGAGAATGTGATTGGTTAAAATGTAAGTTCTACCAAAATCATACTCGACATACGTCACTTATATAGTTCCTTCTGCAAACACATCCCTACATCGCCCAAGAATAACTATTCCTACGTTTCATATTTCCCAAGAGAATTTGAAAGTATGAAATAATTCTCTGGAGAAAAATTTCCTGCGATCTCAAGAATTGAGGCCTTGCAGTATCTGCAGTCACCAAAACTTCAATAGTATATTAGTTCTTCAAAAGCGTGCAGTTTGTTACCTTTGTAAAGTTGGACCCAGAGTATCTTGTAAGACGTTGTTCTCTCAACAAAAAATCCTGACCCTTCCTTCGTTATTTATTCTCGAAACTCTGTGTTTAGCACACAAAAATAAATCATCATATGGGGCAATTATTGGTATAATTCAAGACTTCCTATTCAGTCTTCAAATTTGACGAAGAACTCTCTGATTTATAGTGCAGTCAAACTATACAATCGTCTCCCATCCATCTACAGAAACATTGTTTCGCCACCTCATTTCAGGAATCTAGAAAAATATTTTTAGATAGTTTACTCATTCTCAACTGCTCAAGTGGATGATATCTGTTTGTTACTTTTAGTTACTGTTGTTCTGTTCCGTGAAAAACGTATTTCTTATAATTGTGAGAATGTTATATTACCTGCACCATACGATTTATAAACTTATTCATACAGGATGTATCTTACATGATATCATTAATTTCAGGTGATTCCATGTTATATTTTGCGAAAAATAGTTCACATAAACGTATATCCTAACTTGCTTTTTTTCCGAGTAACGGGGAGTCAAAGGTTTAATGAGACATCGGTTTTTCATGAATTACTCAAAAGTCTTTTCGCCGATTTTGATGATTTTGAATGTTAATATCAGAGGTGTCGCAGAGGATCACCTGGTTGATATTTATTGTAAAAATAATTGAACGCTACTGTTTTCGCTAAGTTTGATATTATTTGGGAAAAAGCTAAACTTCTTCGAGGCAAAGTGATTTTTTTCAGATATTCGTTGCCATTTGAACAAACTTTGAAATGAGAATCTGTTTGGCTATTAGATGGAAGAAGTATCCTGGACGTGAAAGTCCTGAGAATGTCATACTTTTCTCTATTTCACTCTCACTTGAGTTATGGCGTAATTTTATGGGGTATCTCTACCCATGCTAACCGTGCCTTCATCCAGCAGAAGAAAGCAGTCCGGGTTATTACCAAAGCAGATTATAGAGACTCTTGCAAACCCTTATTCAGGATATTAGAAATCCTAACACTTCCTGCACTTTATGTATATTTCTGTTTGATTGATATAACATATTAATTGCTTTACCAAACACAAAGCTCTGCATAGATATCCCACCAGAACTAGCTCTCAGCTCATCAATCCCAGACTTCGTCTCGATACATCATCAAGAAATTCGATCAATTTAAATATATACCATGAAGTGCCTGAATCGTTCAAAAAACTCAGCCACCATGAATTATAACAAGCCATCAGCTTCTATTGAAACATAATTTTCACTCGGTAGACGAATTTTTGTCAAGTGATCTAACAGAATACAATATTACGTGAACACCACGATAAATGAAAACAACCATCTTTCTACCTCAAACTCATTTCAAACATAATTTGTTATGTGTGGGTGTAAATTAATTGTTATGTTCACAATATCACCATAATAAGATATTTCACACCTTATTCAAACATATGTTAAACTTCAACTTCTAGTAATTTTTTTGTTATTTGGAGAACAGCATATGAAAAAAAAAAAAAATCAGATGCTCAAAATCAGGACCTCGACTTGCAATACAAGTATCAAGTCTTCCCCTCATTGACTGCCGCAGACTTTCAAAAATTCCTTGGGTGTTGCGTATGACACTAGAATTATTCATAATTCTAATAATCCCCAAGTCATTTACATCGACAACTGGTGTTGCATAAACAGGCGATTTGGGATATCCCCAAAAGAAACAATCCAGAGGGTTCATACGTCACACCATTGAGTCGAGGAGAAACAAAATGCGACCCTATGAGATGATCACCAAAAATTCTCGCCCAGACGTCCAACGAAAACTCCTGCTACCGAGAGATTTTCCTGAACGATTGGATTTTTGTCAGTGGTTCCTTCAAAAAATTATGAACAATCCCAGTTCTATTCATAGATGAGGCAAGTTCTTCACGGGATGCCATCATAAACTTTCATAACGATCATTCTTGGGACTACGAGAATCCTCATGTTTGGTGATCATCTCATAGGGTCGCATTTTCTTCCTCCTCGAATCAATGGTGTGACGCATAGACAATTTATAGAAAAAACATTGCCAGTCCTGTTAGAGGATATACCTTTGCTAGTAAGATGAAATGTGTGGTTCGTGAATATCTTAATATTTGCTCACCAGTGGATAGGTTTCAACCTCAACCGTGGCCACCAAGATCTCGAGACCTGAACCCTCTGGATTTTATCTTTTGTTTATATTTTGTTTATGCGATACCAGTTGTACATGTAAATTACTTGAGGAATAGAATTATGAATAAATGGCATACGCAACACCCAAAGAATTTTTGAACGTGTGCGGCAGTCGATGACTTGATGCTTGTATTACAAGTCTCATTTTGAGCATGTAATATAATAATTTTTCATCAATACCTATGCTGTTCTCCGAATGAAAAAAAATAACTGGCAGTTTGCATACTCCTTTCATCTAATACTAAAACAGATTTTCATTTTAATGTTTGTTCAATTGGCGACGATTAACTGGAAAAAAATATTTTTTACGTACATTTTTCAACTTTAATGATGCGTAACCCCCATTTTTACGCCACTGACTTTGCTTCGATAAAGTTTAGCTGCTTCAACTAAACAGTAGGGTACAATTATTTCTACCATAGATATCAGCCATAAAATTCAAAATCTAATTTCATGAAAAGGAACCTCATGTTGCTGCTAACAAACACACAAATTTCATCAAAATAGGCTAGAGAGTTTTGAGTATTCATAAAAATTTTTTTTTTTTTTTTTTGACACCCCGTTACTAGAAATACGTTAATTTGGCATTTTTTTGACAAAATATGACACTTAAATCAATGACATCATTTAAGATATACCCTGTATACTTATTTATTTTCTTTATATTTATATGACTTTATCTATGAGATGCAATATATTTCGATAATAAAGTATATATTCATTGATTGATTGAGGGGAATGCACCTGGGGTAGGGGGTTGAAGTATATAAATGAATTTTTCTCAGTGTTTTGGTGATTTTCTAGAAAATACTTCTCTTTAAGTTATTCGGGGTAGATATACCCACTTTGTACATTGAATTCAACGATGATGAAGATATTTCTTCCTTTATGGAATATCGAGTCGAAATCATCTTGTAAATATTGGAAAGAAAATACATTAGAGGCATTGGCTATGAAACAATGGAACTTTGCTTCCAGTGATATCCATCAAATCTGTCGATAGCCTATAAATGGAATATTATTTCCAGCTATGACACGCTGATTTCAGCTACTCCTTTTCGAATTGGATGATTTATCACTTTGTCATGTAGTTCAATGTTGAACGCATTATGGAACTCCTCCTAAAGTCATGACTCCTTGGAAGTCAATATTAGGTATTGATTCAGCATATCCTCGCAGAATAAAAACGGATGGAGATAGTGATCAATCATCGAATCGGAATATGTATTCAAATGAACCCATGAAACAAATTTTAATGGCCAAAGAACATTTTGAATTGATAACCGCATAAATAATGTTTTTTGTATACGCTCCCCAAAACGGCAACGTTGGGAATAAAAAAAACCGGAAAATTTTCAATGGTTATTGTTGCAGTAGGTACAAACATGATGCTTAGTTTTTTTTTCTTCGAACAATCGCAAACAAAATGATAGTAAATTCAAACAAGATATAATCCACTCACAGGAATATACGAATAATGGTTTAGTTTGGGTTCAAATCAAGTTTCGATTTTCACACCCAAACCTAAATACATTTATTGGATGATAACAATGTATACCTAACAACTAGCCTAGTAGCATATGCGCAGCTGCAGGCGTCTTATCAATGAGCACGAGATAAGACGATAGATATGCCGTCCTTCGGAGGGGACATTAAGATGGCGGTCACTTACTATTCAGGAATACCATCTAGCATTCACGATTCAAATATCAAACTAGGGGAAACAGGATTCTGCTGTATACTGAATACATTTACAATTGTCTTTCAAATTTGGAGTATCTTTCTGAATGGTCGTCATATTTACTTACAAGTTTATTATTTTCAACTATCTATATCACCATAATACGTTAGTATAGTTGTATCCTGGAAAAACTTACCGAAAACACAATTAGAGAACATAACAACAAACGCAAATGTTATTGACTAGTTGAAATATTTGACATTTAAAACGTCGGTAATGAAAAATCTGATTTTCGTATTGAAATAAAATCATGCTTCCTACTTGAAACATTCTTTGGAAAGCTTATACAAAAAAAATATTGTATGCAACACGTACCTACGCAACTGGCTATCGCGGACTTGTTACATAAACAACTATTTTAGGCGAGTGTCACAAAACATGGAGTTTTGCGGATCTAATGGCGTTCCTGAAGTGTTACTTTTTTGGCAGTATTCACTTCACGGCCGCATTCAATTTATGGCTTTTGGAGACAAATTCATTATGAAATTAGCCTACTCGATACAGTTAATCAGCTTGTTTGGGTTGATTTACCCATAAAACAAGCTTTCCGTTTCTGTCAGTAATATAGTCTCAAAATAAATAATATAATATTCAATATAAATAAATAACATCTCCTCTTGGACTGCCCTGAATTTGCTGTTATACGACAACAATTACTTACATCAAACCCAATACGAGATAGGTATTCTTCAACTCTCAAATGAAACAACTGCAATTGAAAACCTCAGACTTTCGAATCAACTAGAAAGTTGCTCAACTTGTTAGTTAATTTGAAAGACACAATTGATAAGTTGAAGAAGAGCGGTGTTTATAAGCTCCACTGTTCTGCCTCCTACATCGGTCGAACTAGCAGACCTCTTAACACTAGAATAAATGAACACTTGAAGAATCCAAACAAATCTGCATTTGGACATCACCTGAAATTCAACAACCCTAGTTTTAGGCCTAACAAAGATTCCAAAATTCTACACAACATAAACAATAAAAACCACCTGAGACTGGACTAGTTCGTAGTTCTGGAGATCTCTAAAGAATTAGCCAAAAATGACCTTTGCCTTAACTCCCAAATTAATTGGAATAGAGATTTTCTTCCCCTTCATAACTTACCTTACTCAATTCTTCTTCTCTTTTCTAACCTTTTAAACTCTTTCTGAAATCTGAATTTATTTCTTACTTCCTCAAGTTCGTAACATCACCTCCAGAATTGATGTTTGACACTTGACATTTGAAGTTGTCATTGAACTATTATATTCCCATATGGTCTAAGGTATCTTCAACACGCTTTATTCGTTGAACCTAAACATCTGTTATAATTATAAACATGTCTTCTTTTATTGTAACATTTTCTGTTTCCTGACTATGTGAGTACTCACTTATCATTTTTCCACATTTCCCAACCTTTGTTATGTTTGATCTCATATCAATCAGAGTATTTAATTATCAGGAAGCACTGATGATGACGTTAGTCGAAAGCGCTTTGCTAATCAATTAAATATACACTCAATACAAAATCTCCTCTTCTACTTAAATAATTATTGAAAAACATTTTTAAAGACAAGCTCTTATTCAAATGCGCTAAAGAGTACAAAATGATTGCTTTGGATGTGTGTCGTATTCCCTGAGTTAAAGATTCAAAAGCTTGTCACTTTTGTATTCGAACTGAAAACTTTGCTCTTATTTTTATTCCTCTTCATAAATGAGGTAGACCTGTCTTTACCGGAGCTATGATTTTCAACCCAATTTTTCGGTACTTCCTTATTATTGGCCACCGCAAATTCGTAAGCAATTTTCCTTGCCTCGACAGGTGGTAATCCATGATGTAACCTAGCGAAAGTTTGTTAATAGTTGGATAGCATACCTTCTTATGGTCTGTAAAAACCTTTGGCGCATTAAATTTTGGGTTCATTCGCATTACGTCTATTATGGCTGCATTATTCGAATCAATATACTTATCTTCACAGTTTTTCAAATACCTAGTTAATGTTGTCCGTGGAATATTGTAACGTGTCGCTGACTGTTCGATCGAGAGAACACCGTCTGGATGGCTTTTCACAGCTGAAAGCATTGTCTCCTTATTAGTTTGCCCAATAGATGTTTTTCAGGGGCGACTACGAACCATCTGTAATGAAATGAGGTACGTTATAACTGAAGTGGGGCACAGTGGACATACATATTTATTTTAATGGCCAGTGACTACTGTACCCCATCATGCCACTGTGCCCCAAATGTAACTGACACAGTTTTTGTTCTAACCTATGAAATCAAAAACATGCAGTAAGATACACGGTACTCATTAATGTTCTTGAAACCCTTTCAGAAAAAACAACATATTGGCAATTACTTACTTTTGAATCAAAATAGAAAATAAAGTGTACAAAGTCATCTTCACAAAAGATTCAATATAAATTGAACCAGAAATTGGTGGACCACAGGCGAAAAACAACTACTTTCCTAGCAAATACCACGCAGAACTTTGAATGATATTCACCTGAAAATCCATGCAAACTTCCATATAAATGGAAATTGATTGCAAATGTTTCTTTTTGATAAGCTCGATTAACAATCCGCATACCGGTTTCAGGCTTTTTGGCCCTCATCAGTACGGAGTAGTTACCAGCCAGAGATCTCGAGCTCTGGCCGAAGCAGACACAACAAAACAAAATCACCACAAGCCTATAACATCTATAGGTACGCCGGAAAAGATAACTTTTAACCGGCGGTACCTAGTGACAGAAAAAACACTCCATACATCTCTCCTACCTCGATAGGATTCTAAATAAAAAATTCCTTCTCAGTAGGAGTGGCAAGCCCGACTAGCATATATGTAAAAAAAAAAGCCATGTGAAGTGGAATAAAAATAGAAAATAAAGTGTACAAAGTAATCTTCACAAAAGATTCAATATAAATTGAACCAGAAATTGGTAGACCACAGGCGAAATTTTGAATAGTTATTTGCAGTACAGCCACTTGAAAATTATTGAATGATTTACTTTTCAATCAGAAACACAACGGCGTTACTTTTAAAGGGACACTGAACCAGCACTATTTCGAATGACCACAACCAACTACGCAGAATCTATTGGATAATTGCTATAATAGATGGGCGCACTTTGGAAAATCAGTTTTGATCTAGATATTCATGTATGACCACTGTACCCCTATGTCCACTGTGCCCCGTTCTCCCCTAATACGCGAAAAAAATTTGGAAGTACCGGTGGAAAACATTTTTTTGTGAATAGATGTTGGCACCATTCGTTTCTCTCGTGTTTTTTGTCTCACTCCATCCCGCTAACTGAAATACCATTCCCCATACGTTGAGTACATATTCGATGGACCGTCTCACTGGGTGTCAAAAAACCTGACATAGTGAAAGAATATTTTTCTGAAGGGTATTTTATCCCCTGTTTCATCTCGTGACTTCACCATAAAAAAACAATCTAAAACTCTTGACATGGAAGATACAGTGATTACCCATTCATTCAGCGGATTCTCTTTCATATTATAATATTTTCAGTTTGAAGGAATTATTGGTCTCACCCAAAGTTGGGCAGCAACCACATATTCAATCGTAGAGATAAGTTTACTATTCATCAGCCCAGTATTATATTGTTCTACATCCAATTTAACTAGTTTGGAGAAACAGAGGTTCAAAGTTTGAACTTGAAAGTTTTGAGAATGGCAAATTATGTTTCTATCCTCAATACGTGTATGCATGCTCTGGAATCTGACCTTTCAGATAAAAAGTACTTCAATGGAGATAGCCATTGTCGAATTGGTTATTTTGCAGATATTCGTTTTGGACATAGAACAAATGGTCAGTTTTGTGAAAACATGTGTACATTCTGAGGATATAGAACAGTATATTGACATAAAGATCAATCTAATATTAGGAAATGAATCATTTGCGAAATGGATAGTAAAATGAAAAATAAATATGAAAAAAAAAATAACCACATTTATCCATTCACATAGTAATTTAAATTAACATAATACTGCAGCTTTTTCACAAAAATTGTTGATTACTCCACTCCATATAAATATCCAGGTCTCTTTGGAAATATAACTTGTTTCATTTCTCAGGTCTTTCAGTAGACACCTGTTTTTTCCGAACTAGCAGGTCTAGATGTGCAACATGGTGAGTTCAAATGCGTTTTCTTCTTTGATTTTCCAGAAGTGGACGATACTGTTTGTTTCCCCGAATTCGTCGCTGACAATGAAATCATTTGTTCATAAATTACCTCTCTTCTTCAGGAATTTGAGTCATAATTTATTTGATATCTTTTTCTTTTTGTTCGAAAGAACAGGGTAGGCGTTAACACCTTGCAGATCTAGAGGAAAATGTGATTCTCCTTCTATTCGATTTCTTTTTTCTTTTTGGCTAATTTAACTTTTTTGTATCCACCTTCATAACATTCCCCAAAGGAAATGTTCCATATGCAATCTTTATCATATAGAATATGTTTAACTTTAGTGTATGGAACAACATCGTATTGAAAAGTATTCGAAACTAGTTCGTAATTTTTATAGTCTTGCTGTCTCATTTGGAGAACTTTGAATTTCAATATTTGGAAAATCCTATCAAAGTCAGGGGACTCCAGATTTCCAAATGTCTTATGTATTGTTCAATGCAACTATGTGCCGAATCTATTTCCTGTACTGTGCCGTGTCGTGGTTCGCTGAATTTTTGCTCAATAACTTTAAAAAATTTCGAATCGGATGGGTACAGGGAATGCTGTGAAGCAGACGACATTATAGAGTTTTTATTCTGTCAGACCACAATATAATTCTCTTCAATTTTGGATTATCATTAACAACACTCTTCAAAATTCTTATTAATGCATTTGCTAGATGCACTCCACTCCTTACACAAATCATTCCATGCCATATTGCATTGTACGCCATTTTCGCCTTGTCTAGATGGGCAGTTGAATTGTAGCAGGTCAACTTACTCCTGTAGACGAAAAAACCTATGTTTGCTTTTGGTAGGGAAAATATATTCTGCAAATCAAATGTTATCGCCCCCACGGTTTCATCATTGGCATGAGCTATTCTATCACGGTCTCGTTCCGCCTTTCCTATATTTTTCCTTCTCATATGCTCTTCCTTGGCTCTAATTTCTTGCTCAGTTGGATTTTGCATTGCATTGAAAGTTTGGCACTTATCACATAGATCCTTCTTGGGTTTGAAGAAACTGATATTGAACTCTGTGTTAAAGATCATTCTGTAAGTGCATAATTCAACAGGTTTTTCAATATCTGTTCAATATAAATTATACATTCTCTGTAGGTTCAGATTTCTCTCCAAATAATGTGATTCTACGGCAGGAAAAGATGATATATGTTTCCTCACAATGTCCTTGTATTTTTCTTAAATAACTTTTTTTTTGTGTTTTCAAGTGAACGGGGATCTTGGAATATTTGTATTTGGATCTTCGACATTTTTTAAATAATAGTAAATTCGTTGTTGACTAATATTCAGAGTATTGAAAAAAAATTCCTGGCAAACATAAAAGAAATATTAGTTGGAAAATGATTATTTGCTCAGATCGTTTTTGGTTCTTTTTCTGATGGCTAGATGTCTTTTCACATGTTTTGTATAGAAATGATTTTTTTTGTGATCCTTGAGAATCCAAAACATTCTTTCCAGGTTATTTCTTTCCTCTTCTATGATTTTCGTATTGCAATTGAAGTTACAAGCCGGACTTTTGCGAAACGCCCTTTTGGCACATTTTTCCGGTACTAAATATCCTTTTCTGTTAATATGTTCCTGTCCATGTTGGCATTTTTGTCTTCTGATATTTTGTTTCCAACTGTTTGTATATCTCAGCCTCTTCCTCGTGTTTTTTTTCCTCAACTCCATTTTCGTTGATATTTCCATAATTCTTGGTGACTTCATCGCCCACTTCATCAATGTCTGTGATTTCCAAAATTATTCTATTTGATTGGGATAATTTGGTGGCACTACTTCTACCTTGTGATGTACTGAAATATTTGTTTAAGAGTATCATTATTATCGTATCATAACTGCTCTTACCTTGATAAAGCAACAGCTTGTTTTTTCGTGTTATCACTCCAGCTCTCCGTTATGATTTGAGACAGTGAACTGTAAAAAAATCAATATGAGTTCAATCCCTATTTATGATAACCATCAGAACTTACTCCCAGACATCACTCGAACAAGAAGGAGGTTTTTCAGAAGGGGGGGAAACTATTCAAACTGGTTTTTTCTTTATTTGCATAGCTGAATCTGTAGTAATGCAGGACATAAAATGAATCAGTGGATAGGAACAATTGAGGTTAGGAATGTCAGCTTAAATGTTTTTACTTTCATACGCACATTTCAGTATTTTCCAACTCTCCCTCAACAATTATTCCACAGTATTTTTCACCACTTTCCATTTTCAATGAAAGTTATTTACTGTAAAAAAGGGGGAATTATTGTCCGAGAGAAATTATGAAGAAGGAATTTGTGGCATAATTCCTTCTCCATAATTTCTCTCGGACAATAATTTCCCACTTTCACATTATATATTTGGCTAAATCTTATCAGTGGTTGAAGATCATCTCCCTAGATCTTCTACTGAAATCGTCAATTCGACGATGATGTTGGGTGAATAGGTATCCGGTATCGACGGCCATTGATAAGAACGTTCGATTTTTGATTCATTCCAACATTCACATTTAATTATGGAAGTAAAGTGTTCGCTAGTGTGTGTGTCGATTCCTATAGCCTCGATAGCTCAATGGTAAGAGTGTATGTCCGGAAAACATAAGGTTGTGGCTTCGAGCCCCACTTGAGGATGCTTTTTTTCTTTAATTTAATAATCTGTCCATTATGCCACAAATTCCTTCTTCGTTATTTACTGTTATCAACGTATTTAAATCAATTCACAATATATTTATCAAGAGAATGAGCGTGTGTATACACTTAAAGCGAACTGGATATAGAACAATATAATACTGAAATACTTTCCATTGTTTTGTAATGGTTGAAGGTTATAGAACAATATAATATCGACTCCAAAAATGAAAAAGGTGGACAGAGAATACACTAAATCCATTTGGGGACATAGAACAATATTATTTTTATGGAATTGAAAATCAATGAGGATATAGCATAAAGTTTACTGAATTCTCATCATTTGAACAATTAATATAAACGATTTTATGGGATATAGAATAAGCTAATTTATATATTTTTTTTCGTGTGCTCATCTCGATTTTGATCAAAAGAGGGGATAGAACAATTTAATACCCAGCTGACGTAATCTGTCAAGTTGATAGATACATTGATATAGCCTTATATCAATGATTCCTAATTGTGTCACCAACCCATGATGTCGTTACACGTGATGTGAACAAACTTTCTACTCACCTTTGAATTGCTGGTGATCGAATTTATATTTTTACAAAAGAATTCCGAGACTGTAGGGAAATATGAATAATATTGAATCGGTATGCATCAAACCCGATCTCCGTGATCAATCAAATCAATTGGAAATAACCTCATTCTACAAAAGCATTCGACTAGAAAGGAAATAACACTCAGTTTTGGCCCACTGAAAAAATATGGTCCAAACATAATATATTCTCAAACCCTCTCGTTCATAAATATTTTCCAAAGCCCCAAACAAACATCTGAAATATTCATCACGATACATACAGCACACCCCCAATAAAATTGAATTCTACTTCTTCGACAGAAACGTCTAGTTGGACGTTTTCCCTTCGTGTTTTCGGGTTGCGAGTGAGTGAACCGTCAACACTCCCGCCCTGGAGAAAATAAAATTCTTCCACATCCTGTTGTTTTTTAACATATTCAACAGAATACTGGAGCATTTTCACAACTCCGTATTACTAACAATAGGCCAATCTGAAAGGATTGACGGAATAAAAGAAAAAAATCAGATTACATTTTCTCACAGAAGGTTACTTGGAATATGATAATTGCTATGTATTTGAAGACTTTATCTTCTAATACTCTATTTGAAGTTTCTCTATTAAACTGACCTCAACAAATACCACACGACAATGACTGTTATTGCCAACAACACATTCTTAAAAAAATCACTAATAAAAAAACGTTTTAAGACAATCTTATATTTAAGCCGTAGGGTAAAACCGGATAGTTGCCTCGGACGGATACATGCCTCAGTTTCAAATGCTCTATGTTAGACGAATTGACAGTGTTTCTTTTTGATCATAATTAAAAGCGTCCCCCGCGCAGGCCTCAGTGCCGCGTAAGCCGTTGAAGTAGGCGCACGTGTTTTGTCCGTGTGAGAAAACATTTTCCGCGGCGATACTTTGACGAGCGCCAGAATTATATTGGTGAGTAATCTCTGTTAAATATTTTTATAACTGATTGCGATTTCAGTCAAAAATATATTTCTTTGAGTGCATTAGAGTTTAAATTGCACTGTTTATTAGGTTTTATTGTTAAATATGTTTTATTTATTTCGTAAATAAAAAGGGCAAGTATCCGTATCAAATCGGATAGTTGCCTACTGTCTTTTGCGGATTGTTGCCCTATGTCTAAAAGGGCTAAACAATCAGCAGAAATTTTAAACTCGAATGAAAAAATAATCGAGAAGAAGAATAAAACTGAGAAAGTAAAGAAAACAAGCGTAATGAAACAAACGAAAGAATCAAAAAACAAACTAGTTGGTAGCAAAGAAAAGATTACGAAGGAAAAAGAGCGACTACAAAAAAAATAAAAAATCAAAACAATATAGAGATATTACTAGCAGTGAATCAGAATCAGATAGCACAAATTTTATTGAACTGACTGAAGGAAGTCCAAGGAAAAAAAAAAAAAAAAATTATAAGGAAAAAACTACTAATCAAAGGCAAAAAAACAAATTATCTATTGGAGACACTGAAAATATATCAAAAGTAAAAAATATTAATTCAAAAATAGAAAATACCAAGAAAGAAGTTTCAGTTCATGATTATTGTGTAGAGTGTTTTGAAAATTATAATTTAACTAAATCGAAATCAGACTGGATTGAATGTCAGATGTGTCGAATGTGGTTGCATGAAAATTGTTCAACACTCAAAAACCCTTGCATGAGATGTGGCAAGTTGGAAAGCTTGACTTCTGGTGATAATCAATGCTAATGCCAAAGTTGATTACCATATTTTTAATATTTAAGATAAATACTAATACTTAATTAAAAAATTACATGTTCACTGAATGTTATAATTTTATAATTATAATTTAACTTTAATTAATACTTAATAAAAGATTGTATTCAACAATAAAAACTGATTATTTAAATTGATATAAGTTCATTTTTATTGGAAAAAAACAGACGGGCATCTATCCTCACATTGGGCAAGTATCCCCCCAACCATTTTTAACGTTAGGCTAGTATCCACTATAGTTGGTAACTATCCTCCTTTTTAGAAGTCATATTAAACTGGATTTACTTAAAATTTATAATATTTATAATTTTTTCATAGATAGGGTATGTTAGAAGATTCATGAACTATGTTTGAGAATACACTTTGAATAAAAAATGTATTGGTACACATTTTTTAAAGGAGCTTTTAAAAAAGGGTGGCAACTATCCGGCTTTTACCCTATACTAGTAGTCATCGATGACAATGATTTGCTAATTTTTTGTTGAATTATTTGCTTTTGAAAACCCTGTCGTGTTCATAAAAGTGGGTACCAATTAATTTCATTGGACAATGATTGGTTAGTAAGTAACAACTTGTCGAAGTATTAATTTTATAACAATTCACGCGACATGCTTTTTAAAATCGAATAATTCAACAAAATATAAGTAAATCATTGTCTACGATGACTTGAATTTATTTTGAACCGACGAAACCAAAAAGGAGGAGGTTCTCTAGTCGACGCGTATATTTTTTTATGTATGACCACACATTTACTGAGACGTCCGATTCCTATAATTTTCAGTGGATAGGGTGAACTTTAAAGTTGGTCCCATTTAAATTTGAAAGGTGAAATCTACCCCTAAGGGTAGCAAAATGAAGGATATTGATCACTCACCCTCTGAATTCTGGTCCGCTAACCGATTCTATCAGGCATAACTTTGTAATAGGTTCTTCGATTTGGATGTTTTTTTTTATTAGATAGGATATACCTCATAGTTGATCATATTCGGAATTCTCATGGAATTATCCACCCTTACGAGTAGGAAAATAGGGGATAATTGATTTTTCACTTGTGAACATTGGCACACATATGTAGTTGACAATGACAGATCACTATTGTCATTATTTTTGTTCTCCTACATCTGTCACAATAATTATATTCTATGAGAGGATGGAATGGTATACAAAGTAATGAAATAAACTAACCAAAACAACAAAAATAATTTATATAACGACAAATAGTAAAAGCAGATTATCATATTATTCAACTCGAAATAGGTGAAGTAAGGTGGGTAAGTAAGTATTTTGGAAGTATTACAAAAACAGGTACGTAGTAATTAATAGATTTCAGCCACAAAAAATTTAAAAATAAAAATGTTTTAACAAAAAATTAAACCGACGAATTACGTAACTGAAAAGTAAAAAATTAAATGAACCTTCTCAGTCTCAATAACTAAGCACTTAAACTAATGTAAGTAATTAATTTTGAGTCGGCGCCAAACGAACAATCAACGAAGATAATTAAATTACTTCAAAAAAATCAGAATGTCACGCGCAACTCGATGCCATCATTTTACGGCTTACCTAATTAATCTGTTTGTTTGTTTAGCGCCGACTCAAAATTAGTTACTTACATTAGTTTAAGAGCTTAGTTATTGAGACTGAGAAGGTTTATTTTATTTTTTACTTTTCAGTTCCGTATTTCGTCGGTTTAATTTTTTGTTAAAAAGTTTTTATATACGTTTTAGTACAATGCTTGAATGAAAGCTTGTCTTTAAAAAGTTTTTTAATTAGTTATTTATTAATTTTTATTTGGTTTGCCTTAATCTGTTCACTTCTTATAGAGCATCGAAGTATCTTTCCTGTGAGTTTTGAGCTGAAAGAAATCATGATGTCCGACCCCAAAAACTCCAACAAACCAATTTTGAATAGATTCTGACCATAATCACAGAACTCGTCCGCCATCCTGAAGTCGCCAACTTGAATTTATAGATTTTGACAAAAAATTCATTATTTCCGAACCTGAAAACCCCCACATACCAATTTTGAATTAAAAATGACCATAATCACAAAACTCGTCCTTATCTTGGGGCCGCCATTTCAAATTTATATTTTGACAAATAATACAAAATCTCCGACCGCGAAAACCGCCGCATACCAATTTTGAATCGAATCGGACCATAATCACAAAACTCGTCTCCTATCTGGGGCCGCTATTTCAAATTCATGAATTTCGACAAAAAATTCATATAATCTCCATCCATGAAAACACCCACATTCCAAATTTGAATCGAATCGGACCATAATCACAAAAGTCCGCCATCTTGGAACCGTCATCTTGAGTTTATGAATTTTGCCAAAAAATCAAAACTTGACTCCAAACAATTCCTACTAAGAATATTAATAAAATCATTGAGTTAAAAGTGTACTGATTTATCTTCAAAATTATCCAATAGGCACGACTAATTTTCCACTACCCTACTCCTGAAAAAAATAAACTCACTAAACTAGTATGCATCAATATGTATATATATATATATATATATATATATATATATATATATATATATATATATATATATATATATATATATATATATATGTCCTTGATTTTGTTATATGTGTAAGTGTGTATTTACCTATTCAATTATGTAAAACTATGAATATACCAAGAGTTAAATATGAGTACGTATGCAATTATATGCAAGTGAAACTAAATAAAAGCTTGAAAAAATATGTAGTGTGGTGAACAAATCATATAAAATCAAATGTGTAATCCAATTAATTCACAAGAATTTCTGAAAATAATTGCTCATAAACATTTTTTGATATAACAGATCTTGATGCTTGTGTCAAGTTCCTTTACAAAGATTAATATTTATTTGATATTATTATTCTTTTTTTATGGTTCCGATACCATCCAACTCCAAAATCTTCGATTCTGGGATACGACATTTCTGACTTTCATGTTTTTGACATAGACTTTTTTTGACTTATTTCTTGGTATGATATCTACGACTGCGAAGGTTCAAACAGTTGTCGTCGCCAAATATGCTATGTATTCAAAAACTTCATCTTCTAACACGTTATTTGGAGTTTCTCTACAAAACCGACCTCAACAAATACCACACGACAATGACTGTTATTTGTAACTGGCAACAACACACTCTTAGAGATATATAGTTAATAAACAAATTAATTATTTTAACTTCCTCAAAAAATAATGAAAAAAAACAATTAAACGAAAGAAGAAATAAAACAAACTCGCAGAATTAGAACAAGATCAACTCGTTTTACGAAATGAGCTTAGTGATCTGAACAATCACGGAACGTAGACTGAAGAGGTTCAACTTCATATCCAACCCAACAAGAAAACGGAGCGAAAAAAAAAAAATGGGAATCAATCGTGTAAATAGACCTTTAATAGTTAATGCGTGAACTATGCACTAAAAAAGGAATACTTTCCAATGGGCGACACTTAAAAAATACTGGAATCTACATATCTAACCACACAAGAATACAAAGCGAGAAAAACCCTTATATGCTGGACTGAAACTTGCACAAGCACACCAATATGGTGCCACAATAATAAAAAGTAAACTGCACTTAGGTGAAAAAACAATTCACCGCTGATGACTTGGAAAAATCCAAACTTCATCCAAGGCTTACCAAGGGAAATAACTAACGAGACTGAACCAGGAACATCGACCTGCACACCAGGAATATTCAATGGAGAATAGTCTGAAGAGAAAATTGGAAAACCAAACCTGTCGGAGGGGAACATCTACTTGATCAACACCAGAAAATATGTGGAAAAAACCTTATTCGTATTATCCTACAAATTTTCTTCCATTAATTTTAATTGATTATCTGTAGCGTAATTTTCATTCTATCAAACTTTATAATATTCAGTACTTCTATAATCATACAATAGTAATATTATCTACCGCATTACTGTAAAAAATCACATACAAAAAATGGACCCATATATTCAAGATTTTATCGAATAGAATCTGGAAACTAGAGTATTAGAAAATTACGAAGTATGCAATACACGGCAAGGATGAGAAATGGGTGGCTTCAGATTTTTCCACAATAATAAACGTAATGTGGTCAAAAATATCGATGAACTGAAAGTTGTGTTACAAAAATTTTATAGTGATTTTGATATCATGATTTCAACTGAGACATGGCAAATATACAGTGCTAGTCAAAAGTCCCCTCCCCCCCTCGTATCTTTTGAACGGGTATACTTATAATAATGAAATTTGGAGGGTGGAAATAAACGGATGTAGGCTTCTCAACTGGTCACAACAGGTGACGCATTAGTCATAAATGACGTCACAAGGCCACTGTGACCAATAATTTTAAATGGGACCCTATGGCAAGTGACAGCTCGTTTGAAAGGTATTGAAAATACCTATTCAGTCATATCAATTTTGTTTGGGTTTCGGCTGATTTTGATTGATAAATTGAAGAAATACGAAAATTATAGTTTCGCATTTAATTAATAAAGATTTAAGAACCAGTTCTTATAATAAGTGTTCAAAATGTGCTCCATCTACTTCCTGGCAGTAATGCATCCTATTGCTAAACTCTTGTCGTACTCGTCCCAGTGTGTCAGCGGAAATTGCCCTACATTCTTCAACAATTCGTTGTTTCAGAATGGCAATACTGTCAGGTGCTGTAGCGTAAACCTTAGATTTCAAGTACCCCATAGAAAAAAAACTAATGGTGTAAGGTCCGGTGACCGAGCTGGCCATTCGATCGAACCTCGTCGTCCAATCCATCTACCACGATATTCTTCATCTAGGTAACGTCTTACTGCACCGTAATAGTGTGCAGGAGCACCATCTTGTTGAAACGTTATTTCCAAGTTGTCGAATTCATCTGGATTATCTTCTAGAATTTCAAGAATTAACGCCTCAATATCATTTTGTAACATCTCCAGATACAATTCACCGGTTAAGTTAGCATTGAGAAAAAGAGGCCCAACTATGTGGTTTCCCAAAATACCTGCCCAAACATTTACTTTTCTGGAAATTGAGTATGTTTTCACGAAAGATGTGAGGATTTGTGTCACTCCAATACCTCACATTTTGAGTGTTAACATTCCATTGAGAAAGAAAGTACTTTCGTCACTAAAACAAATTGTCTGAATGTAGCCTGGTTGTTGGTTCATTTTATTGAACATAGTTTCACAGAATTCTAGTCTTCGGTCGGGGTCATCATCTGAAAGTTGGTGCACCATTTTTAATTTGTATGGATGAAATTTGTTTTAGCCAACACCCTATGTACTGTCCTTTGACTGACTTCACAGATAGACGCAACTTGGGCTGTGGAAGAAGTAGGGTTTACTACCATTTCTCCAATTATGTCAATTTTTTTGTCATCACTAATTGTTGGTCGACCAGATCGTTTGGCATCTTGAACACTACCTGATGCTTCAAACTTCCGAAGAAGCTCCCTCAAATAAACCCTCGATATAGGGCGATCGGGGTACCTCTCATTAAACAGTCGTTCCGCTGCATGGAAATTTTTCTCATTCCTTTTAAACGCTTTTGGTTTTCCGAAACACTTAAACTCCGTTAAACAATGCTTAGGTAAATTTTCAAGGTAAAATTTTAAAGAATTCAAAAAGTAACCTTTTTGCAATTAACCAGAGGCGATTTAAAATCTTTATTTATTAAATGCGAAACTATAATTTTCGTATTTCTTCAATTTATCAATCAAAATCAGCTGAAACCCAAACAAAATTGGTATGACTGAATAGGTATTATCAATACCTTTCAAACGAGCTGTCACTTGCCATAGGGTCCTATTTAAAATTATTGGTCACAGTGGCCTTGTGACGTCATTTATGACTATTGCGTCACCTGTTATGACCAGTTGAGAAGCCTACATCCGTTTATTTCCACCCTCCAAATTTCATTATTATAAGTATACCCGTTCAAAAGATACGAGGGGGGGAGGGGACTTTTGACTAGCACTGTATTTATTTTTTTCAATTAAATTTACTAGGCCACGACAAACGCAATTTGAACCAAAATGATGATTGCATTATATACTTAATTGACTTCTAAATAATATAAAATACCATATCTCACCCGCAACGTGCCCTTCGAATTCAACAACTCACTCATTACTTTTATGGAATCAAAAATGAAGAAAAAAACAGATAAAATAATCGTTGGTGATATCAACATAACTTTTTGAAAACAACGATTTAAGTGTGGAATACGTGAATATACTTAATTCGTTCGGATTTATATCAGCGATTAACGAAAAGAGCAGAATTCAAGGAAACCCTAAGACACGTATCGACCATATTATATTCCTCAACAAAAAACTAACAGATAACACCATCATCCCTGTATTATCCACTCATGCATTACGGATCACTTTCCAATTATGTTACAAATATAACCTCCACAATCTGGAAAACAAACAAAACATGTAAAATTCAACAGAAAGTTCAAGTATTATCTCAATAAAGGAAACTACGTAAAAGACTAGAGTCAGAAACATGAGGGGACATCTATAATAAAAATGATATTAATATCATGAGCACCAAATTCGTATATATTCTAAGAGAAAAAATTGCGGAAAGCATGGAAAAATATACGATTAAACGATGAGAAATCAAAAGAAAAGAATGGATAACCAGTGGCATAATCAAATCAATTGATACTTTAAATGATTTACACAAAAATTTTCGCGAAAACCCAAAAAAAAAATATTGAAACAAATTAAACGAGACGATCGAAAAAATAAATAAGATTCTACTAAAACCAACTTAACAAATTCAAAAATACTCCCAATAAATTGTGGCGCACACTAAAAAAACATTGGAAAACCTAACTCAGTTAACGATAATATCGGGAGGTTAAGGCAGAAAATGGTTACATAATATCAAACAACCAACAAATATCAGCATATTTTCTTGATCACTACACAAAAATTGGACACAAATTACTACCTCTATAAAAAATATACATTCAAATAAATGTAAAGAAACAAGTGTATAGTCCATCCAATATCAATTGCAGAAGCTGTTTCTATAGGGAGCAAATGGAAACTCACTTCGCTAACACGAGCGTATATGCGAAGAAACGGAACGAAAAATAATCTGTACTACTCGTAAACATTTTCCGTTGGCAAACGGTAGATCAAAACAGCTGATAGTCAACGTGGACTCGAGTGAGGGCTGTCAGTTGTACAAGCGATTTGTCTGGACCAATCAAGTCGGATATAATACTGGCAGTTGTGTCTCTACGATAGGATGTCATAAATCACGCGTTATATTTGTGTTTTAATAGCTATGAAAGATTAAAAACCAGTAGCGTCTATGGTCTTGGTGTGTGCCGATCGAAATACGTTTAAGGATATAATAATACCTACATCAAACAATGAAAGAAATTTTTTTCCTTTCCTAATGTATTTGTATAAATAAAAGCTTGTCTTTAATTTTTTTTCATTTTTCATTATTTATGAAGTATTTTTAAAATCTCAAAATATCTAAATAAAATTAGTTATCTCCGCCACTGCTGCTCACACGATTTCGCCGCAAGACTTTTTTATGCTTCTGCAATTGATATTGGGAAAACTATACCAAACTCCTTCTGCTTAGAGGAAACCAACCAAAGGGAAGTTCGAAAAACAATACCCAAATTAGAAACCGGTAAAACACCAGGAATAGATGGTTTCCCATTATAGTATTTCTAATCCTAATTGGAACGACTCAAAAAGTTTCGGGAAGGAATTCTCTTTGTACTTGCCGCTTGACATAGGCGTCCGTATATTATTTTCAGTGTATTTCTTCAGTTACTTATTCTTACAATCACTGCAATTGATCACCCCATGTAAAAGTAGACACATGTTATCTCAACTGAATTTTATTATTTGTTTCGAAAGGTCTCCAGAAAGCCATATTGATAGAATTATTTTCGATGGATAATTCCTAACTTGACAGCACGGCACTGATTAAGGAATATTGTGAACTGCGTAAATCATGCGGCTTCAGATAACAGATGTCCAATCCAGCTAGCCGAGCTTCTATTCGTCAAATATATTTGATAGCGCCTTTACTAATAATCTGGGCAACACGCGCCAGAACTTTTTTATGATTGTACCAGGAACGCTTTGAAAGTAAAAACACTGGTAGTATATAAATTTCCCATTTGCCGGGCAGTGCATATGAACACTCCTCGTAGTGCTCTTATTTTGATTGCCGTTTCAATTGGGATTAGAATAACTATACACACATAATAAATAAATCAATTCACTCAAGTACCTTTCCATATAATCTAAATCTCTATCATGAAGCCAATATACAAAACAGTTACAAAATGAATTAGTCATGTAGCGAAAATATTTTTTAAAAACTGCTTAAATACTTGGAAAAATTCTAAATATATTCAGACAAACAGTATGGATTCTGCGAAGGCAAATAAACTCAAGATGCAATGATCAGTCCAACCAGTAAACTATATGAGGCAATTGATAAAGGTGATGCAACCTTATGCATTTTCATTGATTTAGCGAAAGCGTTCCATAGGGCTTCGCACGAATAACTACTGAAAGTAACGGGAAAGATTGGATTTAGGGGTACATTTCTTCCTCACCAGCTATCTAACCAATAGGAAATAATGTGTACAGATCGAAGACTCATACAGCTCGGGTAAAACCATGGAATACGGGATCCCACAAGGTCCTTGGACCCTTATTATTCAACATATATATCAATACCTTTAAGATGGAAGAATAGTGAGTTTCGCGATAAAAACTGGTCGGATCTAAAGAGAAAAGTAGAACAACACTTAATTATTATCATCCAATGGTTTGAAAGCAGACTTCTAACAATAAACCTCGCGATAACTTTTTTTGTCCCATTCGCAAACTACAATAGTAAATTACAAGACAACAACAAAATTACACTGAACAATGCTGGCACCATGGAAATAACAATGGAACCGTATATTAAATATTTAGGCCATATCATAGATACAAATCTCAGATGGAACAAACACGCCGAATATGTCGCGAGGAAAATACGAACTCTACTGAACAAGTTCAAGTTCTTTGAAAAAATATTCAGCCTGACCCAGCTAAAGACGTTGTACTTCAGTTCAGTCCAAACAGACATTATGCAATAACCGTTTGAGGTGGAATAACAAGTAACCACTTTAACATCATAGAAGTTGCGCAAAAGTGGATGGTAAAGTAATTCACAATAAGAAATATACATATACGTCTGAGAAACTTCTTGAAGAGTAGCGGGTCCTAACTTGCTCCCAATTATATTTTCTCAATCTGGCCATCCACCACCACAGACATAAAGCAGAGCTAATTCCTAGCAACACTACACAAGATTCAAGCAAAAAACAACAAAAATGACAAAAGTCGAAACGACAAAAACCAAAAATTCCAATTATATATGCTGAAATTCAAGTAGCTGAAACAATGTTATTCAAACATATAAGAAAAAAAAATAAGATTTGGCTCCAAAAAATTCCTACTAAGAATATTTATAAAATCATGGAGAGGAAAGTGTACTGATTAATTTTCAAAATTATCCAATAGGCACGACTATTTTCTACTACTCGAAAAAATAAACTCACTAAACTAGTATGCTGAATAAGTATATATGTCCTTGATTTATATTATTGTGTAAGAATCTAAGTGTGTATTCACCTATTTATTTATGTAAAAATATGAGTACGTATGCACGTATATGCATGTAAATATGAACGTATGTGTATCTCATGTATGCATATGTCGCATGAGGTGGTGCATATTCTAATAATATAAAACCCCTAAAAATAATACAAAAAATGATTATCAAAATAATACTCAATCTTAACCAACGATTTTCATCGAACTTGCTTTTCCAAAATTCGAAAATACCAAATATGAGACAACTATTCTATAAAACTGCCCTACTCTATTTGGTAAAAAATAACTTGATGAATATAAATATAACACATACTTATCCAACAAGATTCCGAGAAACAGCATTGTTTCATACATGTGGGACAGAACCTATACAAGCACTTACCAATAAATTTAAAAATGGAAATTTACAATAAAAGTTTCGAAAACAAACTAACATTTTGGCTTCTAACATCAACTATCAAAATTCATTTTTATGTCTCATATTGAGTAGACCTACGTTAAATTGCTCCGTAAAAACTACATGTTTTAGTCGGTAAAAAGTGGTTGTGAAAGCCCGTGAAAAGTGAAGAACGAGAAAACATAGTGAGTGTCATTTCACAACGGAACATACGGTCAGAAAAGTTATGTCTGTGACCAGAAACAAACAAGAAATGAATTCCCTCATAAAGGAATCCATTCAGGAAATATTTCAAGATCGGGATTTCATTAGTGGGATAGTAAAAAAGGTAACAGACAAAATTGAACAAAAACTGAAGAAACTAGAAGAGGAAATAAAAACTCAGGCTGAAAGAACGTCTCATCTACAGCAAAAAGTGGATATAATGGTAACGAACAATAATCTCCTGGAACAAAAAGTCGATGATATATATCAGAGTATGAAAGCCACCCATGTTTGTGTTTACGGGGTAAACGAAGATGCCGATGATGAAGAAAACCTGCGAGAAAAAATCAAACTCATTATCAACACAAATACTGGCCTGAATTTAGGAAATGACAATATAGTTGGATGCTACAGAATAGGCAGGAAAATGGATATACCCAATAAAAGCAGACCTATTATATTAAAGTTAGCAAACACGGAACTGAAATCCAAGCTGTTTAAACACGCATATAAGTTCAAAGGAAAGAAAATATTCATTGCAGAAGACCTGACAATAAAACGCAGAACTATCCTGAAAGAAGCACAAAACGTTCTTGGTATGAGAAATGCATGGAGTTTCAAGGGATGCATCTTCGCCAAGCACGAGGGGCGCAATGTTAAAATAAATTGTGTTGCTGACATTACTCAATACACAATACAGTCAACCTAATGTATTATGTTCACCAATAATAATAATCTTTTCTTCATCTAAATTAATAAATAATAACGACCTGGCTGATGATAATGAATTATAACTTTATATGCATAGGAGTAATTTAAAAGTTCTGATTCTTAATTTTTAATTCTAAATTATTAAATAATAACTGTTAACTACCTAGATATCTACTTGCTAATTTATCATTCGCTTATACTTCAAAACTGATATGTTGGAATTTTTGGAATTGATGGAGAATGATGAGGAGATGGAAACAACAGTTTGTCAAAATTTCGAAGAGAGTAAAAATCAATGGAGTGGTGAGCAAATTTTTAACATATTTCACTTTAACATCAGGAGTTTAAACAAAAATTTTGATGAACTTCTAATATACTTGGAAAATATACAAACAAAAAATATGGATATAATAATCTTATCCGAAACATGGATACTGCAAGACTTCGAAAACTTTAAAATCCCCAATTTCGATATTTTATATAATAAATCACAGTTTAACCAAAACGATGGTGTAATAGTATACATAAATAGTAACATTACGTACTCAGCAACCATAAAGCACTTATCTGAAGTCAATCTAATGGAAATCTTATATGAAATCAATAACATCACATACTCATTGACATGCTCCTATAGGCCCCCCTCAACAAATTTGGATATATATTTATTGGATTTAGAAAGCTATTTCTCAACCCAAAATATGAGCGATGTAACATATTCATGGGCGACATTAATGTAAATACTTTGAACTTAGCAGAAACTGCGGTTAATAGATACATATGTATGCTGGCAGAGATAGGATTTTTTTCTTTTCTAAACAAGCCAACGAGAGGTCCAAGTTTGATTGATCACATATATATTAAAATTAAGAACAAAAATACATATAAGAAAATGGAAATAAAGACATATATTTTCAAAACTGACATAAGTGACCATGACACCTTACTACTATCTATTAAAACTGGTAATACAAAAAAATCCAAAGACGAAACTCCCGCGATATCCCACTCTTACGTCAACAACAATAAATTGAAACACTTCTTGTGCACTGAAACTTGGGAAACAGTATTCCAAACGGATGCACCAGAACTAGCATTCACATGTTTTATCAACCAAATATTACTACATATCGATAAAAGTACACAAATTAAATCAAATAATTCAAGAAACCACACCAAGTTGAAACCTTGGATGACGCTTGGCTTACTCAAGTCAATAAAGCATAGGGATTACCTCAAACAAAAATCAGTAAAGAAACCTTCAGAAGAACATAAAAATGAATATAAATGCTACAGAAACTTTCTATGCAACTTAATCAGGGCAACAAAAAACGAATATTACAAATATAAAATTAATGAAACCGGAAAAATACCAAAAAATTTGGGAAACGATTAAAGATATTACTAATGAAACACTCTTTGCAATTCCGGAAATTTGACATAATTAACAACAGTAACCGAAAATGTAGATCAGATAAAGAAGTAGCAGATGAATTCAACTCTTTCTTTATAAATGTGGGTGAAAATATGTCGAAAAAATAGAAAAACCGGCCCAGCCAACATCGGAAATTAAAGAAGCATTAAAATTCGTATATTTGCATGCTTAACTGAAAATGAAATTAACTGGTAAAATTCCTTCCGCTTTCATAATACCTCACCTGGTCCAGATAAAATTTCAGTATTCTTCGTAAAAACATTTCAAAAGTATCTATTAAAGCCATTATGTCATATCTTCAACTCAATTTTTTTGACTGGTAAAATTCCTTCCGCTTTCAAAGATTCTATCACAACCCGATTTATAAATCGGGGGATAAACATAAAACAAATAACTACAGACCAATAACAGTAATCAATAACTTTGCTAAAATATTTGAAAAGTGTTTAAAAAATAGACTAGTTGATTATTGTAATATAAATGGATTCTCTCCAAATCTCAATATGGACTCAGGAAAAATGTTATCGACTGAAGGTGCAGTTTTGAATTGGTAATCAATGTTTTCAGTTGTTTTCAGGATAAGGAAAAATGCATCACTGTATTTTTAGACTTACAAGGCATTCGTCACCGTCAATCCTGATATCCTTTTTCAGCGGTTGCAGGATATTGGAGTTAGAGGAATGCCGCTCGAAATTTTCAAAGATTACTTATCTAACAGAATTCAGATAGTAAAATTAATGACTCATATAGTAATCCGCTACCCGTCAGCATGGGCGTACCTCAGGGAACAGTAATAGGCCCTATTTTATTTTTTGCTCTATGTAAACAACATTTTAATATCAGCAATTTCGAAGGAAAACTATTATCTTACGCCGATGATACTGCTGTAGTATTCGTGGGTCGAACTTGGAATGAAACATACGAAAATGCAAATAAAGGAATGAAAATGATATATAACTGGCTAAGTAACAATCTATTGAGTCTCAACATAGACAAAACTAAATTTATAACTTTCTCTTCAACAAGAAAAGACCAACCTGACGAAGACTTCCTTACGATTCACAAATATACGTGTACAGAAAACCAAAACTGTGGATGTTCCCGAATATGTAAAACAAATACTATCAGATATTTGGGCGTCATGATCGACCAATTTCTACGCTGGAATGATCACATAGATCACATAGTAAAAAAACTCCGCAAACTAATTCGAAAATTTTACCAACTAAGGAGTATCTTAAGTAGAGATGTCATATTGACGGTGTACGGTGCTTTGGTGGAGTCGATAATTAGATACTGCATCTTAGTATGGGGTGGCCTATTTAAAACATCACTACATAATCTTGACGTAATACAAAACACACTGATCAAAATCGCCTTGAAGAAGGATAGGAGATATTCTACAGAACTACTTTACGAACAAAGTGGTTTGTTCAAAGTCAGAAAATTATATGCTTATAACTGTTTATTATGGATTTGCAGTAACCCCATTAACATTATTACACATAAATACAATACGCGAATGACCTCCAATCAGGCAATTACAATACCACGTTATAGATTGAGTCATAACCAGAAATTTGTAACATATTTTGGCCCGAAATTATACAATACTACTACTACTCCATATAAAGAATATCAATAATTACTGTCAATTAAAGAAAGAACTTAAAGTTATCATCAGAAATTATTATGATCAATTGCAGGATATCTTTGAAAATGTTTGAGCTAACCTGCTCTGTCTCTATCTTCTTATTACCCCCCTCTAGCCATAATTCTTCAACTGCGGTTTTAAACCTAGTAAGGTAGACAGTAGTATAAAACTAAACGACCTATTTGAGTTTTTATGTTTTTATTCTATTATATATTATATAACACAACCAATATCAATCTGTAACAGCCACGACACAAGCCTAGCTTAGGTGGCTACAGATTGTTTGATACATGGTTCTATGATAGGATTATTAATAATAATTAGAATTGTAAATTGCAGGGAAAACATGTAACTGAATGATTGAATGACATGAAATGAATAAATTACTTACTTACTTACTTACTTACTCTCATAAAATAATCATGGACTGAACACCCCTATATATGTAGGTATATATATGTATGTGTGTATATATGTATGTATGTATATATGTATATATTCATATATAGTATGTCTGAATAGATGTGTACGTGCACGTGTGTATAAATCATATTGAGTGTGTTAACATTATTTTAACCATTTAATTTTATAAAGTTCTTACATTAGTATGTTCTTATATTAGTATGTTATATTATATTAGTAATTAAGGTATGTAATCTTCAATATTAATAATAATTAACCTTATATTGTTTTAATCATAAAATTATATCTTATATCTCAAAACGAACAAAGTTGTCACGTTTATAGGAACACAAACTAGCTATTGGCTGAAGTGAACCAAACATGACACAAGCCTAGCACCATTTTGAAATATCTGATATTTATTCACAAGTTATGTCTTACTTGTTTTAATTAATTATTATTTTTATCATATATAATTAGCCAAACCCATGCCCAAGGTTCAACCTTTAATGGGATCCCTAGTTATTTGTTTGCCTCTCTACTTAATATTATTGTCTTATATTTGCTGCGACCATATGATGGAAGATAAATTTATCATTATTAATATTAAAATCATATAAATTTAATTGATGGAATGCTTATTCCTGAACATAACAATAATATTCTGAGATGAAGATATGAAAAAAAACTTTGCAATAATTAATGTATCCAAATTTTCTGGTCATCAACCGTACTATCTGTCTATAATACTGTTTTTTTATTGTGTTTTCCAGTTGCGAGGAGACCGTCAACCCTCTCGCTCTGGAAGAGAGAAAATTCTTCCACCCTTCCAAGGACAGATGGCAATCGGTCCCAGATAGGCCGACAGCTTGGCGACTCAGGCCAAATTCGTATATTTGGGTTCCGTCGGCGCAACTTTTTCAGCAAGAGAAAAACAGGCCTTTTCCGAGGGAATTTGCGCTCTTTCTCACCATGAGACTGCATAATGTGAGTTTTCATTTTCACTGCAGGGTTTCTTTGGGAGTGGCCACAGATATGCCACACAGGGGAAATGTGAGTTATAGGGTGGGAGATATAAATATTTACAATTTAGGAAATATCAATCAATTCTTTTGGCAATTTCAGAGACGTTAATGTACTTCACATCCTCTTTTCATTTATAACCCTGAAAATGTATGCCAATCCTCCTACTCACAAGATCCATTATTTTCTAGCATTCATTCTAGCAACAAGAACAATCAAACTGAATGAGAACTACAAATATATCACCAAAACTAAAAAAGCATGTTGAAAAATAAACATTCTTGATTGAAAGGTAGTGCATAAAAAAACAATAATCTAAAAGTGCAAATTTTCACTTTCATACTTTTTTCTAAGGGTTGTTTTTAATCGGGAATGTTTCCTTTTCAACGTGAATACTTTCCAAGAGGTTGTCGTGAATTTTGGAAGATTGTGACTAAAGAACTTCATAATTTTGAAAGTTTTAACCTAGTCTTCATTTTGATTTCTATCTTTTTTGAGACAAAAATGAAAAAATAAACTAATGGTTGATGATAAAACTCCGATCAAATCAACATTCTAATAATAAACAAAAAATATTTACCACTTAAAATAAGATCAACAATAGATAAATTGTAATAACATAAAACGCTAATAACATAAAGGAATCCTGAAATAGGCATCGCAAGATGTGAAATCTATCCAAATGCCTACTAAACATTTCTGGAATTCAGTATTTAAAATTTTTTCCTTTTATATCACCATCTTTTCAAACGATAATCCGTCAAAAACGTTTCACTATGAAGTTTGATGAAGTCTAATTTCTCCTGAGTAAGTTGCGAATCCAGAGATAGGTACTTTTTTATCAAACCTGCATCAAAATCCTTGTTTTATGAACTAAAAAGCGTGTGAATTCTCAAGATCAAAACACGTCGTGTTTTGAAGGAAGAAGCTGCGAAACTCAAGATCAAAACACCGTCTTTTAAAGGTTTCTAGGTGACAAAAACAAGTCCAACTTTCATAAATATATAACTGCAAAAAAACTTGTAATCAACAAGACTGACATCAGATGTCCATTACATACCTGATTAGATGTATTGAAATATAAGGAACATTATCCTGATCTAAAACTCATTTCCAGCATTTTTATTGAAGTTATGATGCAGGTATAATAAAAAATAGCGTGTGATGCACGTGTATAAGTGCCTATAAAGCACGTGCTACGTTGAGGGCTTCAAAGGCTCACTTATACACTTGTATCATAATATAACTATTTTGTCAACACATTCTTCTTTGTTTTGGTAGGTTCTCGCCTATTTCCTTTATTTCCATTTTTCAAATTTAAATTGGCTGTTCAGGATCTTGTCAAATGTGATGACTAATTACTGATTCTTCTGAACTGTATCGGTATTCAGTATATTATATACAAAAATGTCTTTAGTCAACCACTTCGTCATCGAATGGTTCTCTGATAACCTAGTTATGGTCTTCAATCAGGTAATCGCTCTTTGAAAATGTTTATACTCATTGAACACTGAAGTGTATATAAAAGAGTAAATACCGATTCTGGAGTTTTTATGCAACGAAAGTAATTCCGACGATCAAACAGTCCTTCGTTAAAAAAACAATGATATTCAATAACATTCATGGCAATTCGAGTGATTTAAGTCTATATCATACTTTGAGTGAGCGGAGTAGATAAACCAGATGAACCTTGATTTTGAAAATTACTTCATTAGCATTATGTAGTCCATCTATTCAAACACAAATCATTTATTTGATTGTCATGTCGATATCGTCCTCTGGGACGTTATTATAGAAGTTTCAATATATTTTTACAAGCTTTTATTTGATTTTCCACCTGTCCCGATATGTGTAATTAAATCTAACAAGTTAAATTTGACCCACTTTTAGATTAACGTGAAATTTGGCAGGTGTTCATAGTTCTCGTTACAATTCATTATAAAAATTTTGTTGAAGAAAACAAAAACAAAATGGCGTCCCCAAGATGGCGGACGACATTTGTGTTTAGGGTCCGATTCGATTCAAAATTGCTATTTGAGGGTTTTGAGGTCGAATATTATGAATTCATTGTCAAAATTCATAAATTCAAGATAAGCCCTATATCACCCATAAAAATCACAACAGTATATGATTCTAAAAAACTAAAATTCATCTAGTCAACAACCCCAAATTATCAATGATTTAATTGAATCACCCTGTATGAGAATAACCATAAAAAAAAGAAATATTCAACTCCCATACTGAGAGCGTTCATAATCAATATAATTCACTCTAGTGATCGTATCACTAGATGAAAATGACCTGCCCATCATATAAAATCAACCAAAGATCCGTATCATCGGTTGAAATAATAATGGTTAATCCAATCTATAATTTTATAATGGACTTCGACTTCCAAGGTGGAATCATATATCCATGAATTATTTCATAAAATACAGCCACTTTACTAGGTGAAATGTTTCACTGGCAACACAGCCCCCAAATAAAAATCATTGACATTGAAACTTTTGCGAGAGAAACTATCTGTCAGGACCGAAGAGATATTGTTCAATCAGACAGAGGTTAATATAGAATTGACATACCCTGGCCGAGAGGTGATTTTTTACTCAGACAGCACCATCAAACTGTGTCCCATAGTTGGCAAAGGATGTACAGGCACAGTACTCAATAAAGAGATTTCGAAATCATGACAGGCATAGACGAATGCTCACATATGGCGTAAGATGCCCTCGGGACTCTGGCGCAACCAGTATCCGAACTTCGTTTATGTTGGCTCGAAAGGATATCACAAAACGGGTGATACGACCATCAGAAATATTTCGGAGCCAGCCCTACACACCCCACAGCGTGACCGTTTCCAGTGAAGCTTCCGTTCAGTTTTGACAACGGCCGCTCATCTTCGGCCCCATCAAACTTAACGGCACACTCGCCTACAGATGTCGCTCCTTCAGTGATTCCATCAGGATCTAGAGCCTCTTTTCGAGTTTTTCCCGTGTTTCATCTCGAAAAAATACATAATATATGCACTTCAATATGATGAACCCCATGATAACAGATACTTACGATAAAATAGCCGACAATCTTTCTCCAACCATCCATGACATGTCTGGAGAAATCACACTTAGATGCTTGACAACATTGTATCCATGTCCATCGAGATTCCGACGTGCGCAGAAACGAAATCCACTTCAGAATTGGTGAAATAACGAGAAACATTGGCATATTACAATATCGTTCTCTAAACATACTAAAGTAGAACCAGAAATCTAAGAAGGTCGTAATTCAATATTAGCCGACGATCCTATGTAGTAGTTAGTTGATAGTTTTGTATTCTAATTCATTTGATAATAAGAAATCTCGTAAGGTTGATTCAAAACCCTTGGTAAGGATATGTCTAAATGTGTGTAAATAATAAAATTTACTTACCTGGCCACCAGACTTTCAGTACTAATGGGCTATTAACGAGATTATAGCGATAAAGATCTGTTTACGGTTACAAAATAAATCACCTACCAGATTTGGAAAACAAGACTGTTTTGAGAAGTGACCGCTTTCCAATTTCAGAAATAAAAGGGGGAAAGTTGAACAACATTTAGTCATTACCTACCTGATATTCCGCTGTGTCAGTTGTGTCTATTTTAAAGTGTCTATTCGCTTTTTGTGTCGTGAAAAATGTGGCGTCCATGGGCTCATTCTGAAGCTAGTACTTCAACTGGTGTTCGACTACTGGTACTAGTCGACAAATGTTACACCCTCATGAGAAACAAATTATATTAAATGTTTATACTTCCCTTCTGGAACGTGGAATGTCCAAGGATCAAGCCTGTGCAAGAAAATGCTTCTTTAACTAAAACACGGTATTCCATAGTGTTCAAAATAGTAAGTAACCCTATTTTAAAAAGAAAGAAACGAAAAGACTCTGGTGGTTCAAGGAAACTAGATGGCTGTGATGTAGATATAATTCGAAAAACAATATATGCCTTGTATAAAGAGCAAATTGTGCCTACATTAGAAATTTTAATGCAACGGCTTGAAAAAATGGTATCCAGTGTTGCAAAAAGACTTTAAGGAAGTCTCTTTTACAAAACGGATTTAAATTTAAAAAACTCACTAGTAGCAGAAAAATCATAATGGAATCTGTGCTCCTTAAGAAATGGAGATTTGAATATTTATTGGCAATAATTGAATTTAGAGAATATGGTGTATTTGGATGAAACTTGGTTCGATACACACGATATTCCAAACAAAAGTTGGGTAGACTCATCTGACTTGTGCCAAACTAATGCGCCGTCTAATAAAGGAAAACGAATTACGATAATTCTCGCAGAAACCGAAAATGGTTTTATACCAAATGCGTTGCCTTTTTTGGCAAAGTATATTAGGGACTCTTTAGTCGATTATCATGATGATACTACAGCCGAATTATTTGAAGACTGGTTCCAAAACAAACTCATACCAACTATACCACCCAACAGTATTATCGTCATAGATAATGATAGCTACCACAGTCGAAGACTAGATAAAGCACCATGTTCAAATGACACCAAAGCCACTATACAAGAATATATGTTAAATAATGATTTGTACTGAGGAAAAGTACAGAAAAAACAGTTACTAGAAGTTTTACGCAGTTATTCGATGAAAAAGAAATGATTCATTGGCAGAAAGCTTGGGACATACGGTGCTCAGACTTCCTCCTTATCACTGTATGTTTAACCCAATTGAACATATATGGCATCAGCTTAAGTCAGCAGTTCGAAGAAATAATACTTCTAGAACCTTGTTCAACTGTGGTAGCTCTTATTCAAACAGAAACTGCAAAATTCCTGATAGCAGCTGGGCCATGAGTGTTTCCCATATTAAAAAGGTGGAAAAGTCATATATGAATATAGAAAAAATTCCCTAAGAAAAGTTCATTATCGATTTGGATGACGACAGTGAAACTTATCTTCGTGAGTAATTTTGTTTATAAATATGTACCTTCTATCGAGAAACTGAACTTTTTATAAAGTATAAAGTTTGACATTTTACATTAATTAGGTATATCATATATTATTATATAATATATATATATATATTTGGATTGTGTGGGTTCTTGAACCATCACGTTTAATATTCTTCTGTGGATTTTCTTGGGTTTCTGGTTCGTTAAAATAAGAAAAATTCAGTGATTCATAATTGAATTTTTAATACGTTTCGTTTCGGGGCTCCAAAACTTCTTCAGTTACATTTGTTTTTTCTAAAACACAATTCATGAAAGTTTCACATGTTGATATGTGATTGCTGCTTTTTTTGTGGTATTTCCTTTTTTAATTTTTTTTTGTGGTTTTTTAGGTTATTTGTTTTGAAATCTGTGGCTAAGTGGGCGGTTATGGTTGATTGAGAACTCATCGTTTCCTCTCCAATTTGACATTATTTGTTCTAGTATCAAACAGGTTGAATTACCTTATTTTCAACTCTATACAAATAAGTGATGCTTATTGTTCTGTGAAACATTTAACTTGGCAGATCGCAGCGCAAAACTAACATGTAGTTTTGCGCTGGAAAACTAAGGTCAGAATATAACGCAACACAACGTATTATGGAATAACAAAATGGCGAGTTTTGTGATCATGGTTCGATTCAATTCAAAATTGGTATGTGGGAGTTTATGGCGACGAGTTTTGTGAATATAGCCAGATTCCATTCAAAATTGGTGTGTGGGGGTTTTTGAGGTCGAACATCATGATGTTTTTGTCAAAATTCATCAATTCAAGATAATTGCTCCGAAATGGCGACGTATTTTGTTATTATGGCCCTATTCAATTCAAAATTATTATGTGGGTTTTTTTGGGGTCGGATATCATAAATTTTTGTCAGAATTCAATAAAAGACGGATTTCAGGAATGACTAAAAATAATTGGAAAAAATATCAAGACAAGCTTTTATACAAATACATGGAAGAGGAAAAAATAATTAATACTATTGTTTGACCTAGGTTATTCTGTATGAGATTCAAAAGCTTGGCGGAAATATAAATTTGGATTTCTTGCGCGGCAAAATTTTGAATCTCCTACTCACAGAATATACCTAAGTCAAACAATTAAAGAAATAAATTTATCTTTTTTAGTACATTTGTATAAAAGGTTGTTTTTTTTAATAATTTTTATCCAATTTGTTTTCAGCAAACTTGACTTTCGTTTTTTTCTTCATACTGTGTTATTTTTTTTCGATGTTTCATATTCACAGCTCCATTTATTGTTATAGTATTGAATTCGCTTTCAATCAATTTCCAAAAATTTCTTTCCACGTTATCGCATTCCCTTTTTTGCATCCCATCACATTTTTGTACTTCTTTATTGAAGAAATATTGCAATGTTATCCGCTTCTTGAAATAGTATATTTCATCACGAGTCGGGAAATAAGAATTTTTCCCTGCGCGCGTAACAATTACATTCAAGCAAGCACGGAGAAACCAATTTCTGGACGTGTAATGAACGATATTTTTCATTATACTTCTTTGAAACGATATCATAAAAATAAACTATGCCATAAACTAATACATACGAAATAAATATGTTTATTTTCATAACAATTATAGGCAACATAAAAATAATCAGAGATCGGGAAAAGCCCATTTTACTTTATTGCAAAGTCAGACAAAAATAGGGTGCTTTCAAAGAAGTATGATGAAAAGTTATTTTTCCATAGATATTTCCAAACATCATACTGTCAAAAATAATAATCATATCACAGAATATAAACAATGAAATCTAGTGGTATAATCTTCCAGAACTATATTATCTAACCTCCAGTCAACTAACATTGAGCCGAACGGTGTTTGTAAAACACATGGTCATAGTGAACCTGTAGGTGTCAACAACATAACTCCAACAGTTAGCAGTCAATTTTAAAATCGATTATTATAAGTTACTTCAATAGAATAATTGTTTATTACTACTATGGAAATCTACAGATGAATCAAACTACACAACAGACTTGAATTCATGTAAAATATATTTATTTTGAGAGTCCTTCTACTCGAAATGGGGATAGTGTCATCGATCTCTGCTTATTTTGTGGAACTTAATGTATAGCTGTAGTAATCAATGACGGTGTTATTTCAAAATACCAAAAAGCCAACAATATATGATTGATAATTTATTTGTGTTCATATTAGCTTTGGCACATAGATTGATGTCGTTTACAGTGGTGAATTATTCAATTGTAATGAAATATGAATACTTCAATGCAATATTGTATAAAATACTAAACTATTTTGAAATTCGTTGTCAGAATACTCTACAGCAGCGTTAATGAGATTGTTCCCACAATTTTGCCTCTGCTTTCAGTATGTGATTTATAGAACTTCACTGCAGTCACTCATCTGCAAAAATTATGTAATTTAAATGTAGTGACAAGCTTGTAGGCGTAGTTGTGTATTACAGTACGACAACAAAATATTATTAATTTTTGCTTTTTTCGGCAGATATGTTTCTAAGTTAACAAAATAAAGTATACAAAGTCGTCTTCACCAAGGATTCAATATAAACTGAAACACAATTGGTAGACCACAGGCGAAAAATAATTACTTTCCTAGCAAATACCACGCAGAACGCTGAATGATATTCACCTGACAATCCATGCAAACTTACATATTAATGGATATTGTTCGCAAATGTTTCTTTCTGATAAGCTCGATTATGTTCAATTTATGTCGTGTCCGCCTAACAATCCGCATACCGGTTTCAGGCTTTTTGGCTCTCATCAGTACGGAGTAGTCACCAGCCAGAGTTCCAGAGAGCTCCGGCCGAAACGAGACACAACATAAATTAAATCACCATCGAGCTTACAACATCTTTAGGTACGTCGGAAAATATAACTTTTAACCGGCGGCACCTAGTGACAGAAAGAAACACTCCATACATTCCTCCTACCTCGATAGGATTCTAAATGGAAGATTCCTTCTTGGTAGGAGTGGCTCAGGTTGCCCGACTAGCATATATTTAAAGAAAGAAAAAGCCAAGTGAAGGGAGATAAAATAAGATTGTCAGGTGAATATCATTCAACATTCTGCGTGGTATTTGCTAGGAAAGTAGTTGTTTTTCGCCTGTGGTCTACCAATTGTGTTTCAATTTATATTGAATCCTTGGTGGAGACGACTTTGTGTACTTTATTTTCTTATTTTATCTCCCTTCACTTGGCTTTTTCTTTCTTTAAATATATGCCAGTCGGGCAACACAGCCACTCCTACTGAGAAGGAATCTTTTATTTAGAATCCTATCGAGGTAGTAGAAATGTATGGAGTGTTTCTTTCTGTCACGAGGTGCCGCCGGTTAAAAGTTATCTGTTCCGAGGTACCTAAAGATGTTATAAGCTCGATGGTGATTTGATTTATGTTGTGTCTCGCTTCGGCCAGAGCTCTCCGGATCTCTGGCTGGTGACTACTCCGTACTGCTGAGAGCAAAAAAGCCTGAAACCGGTATATGGATTGTTAGGCCGACACGACATAAATTAAACATAATCGTGCTTATCAGAAAGAAACATTTGCGAACAATAACAATTTATATGGAAGTTTGCATGGATTATCAGGTGAATATCATTCAACTTCTGCGTGGTAATTGCAAGGAAAGTAGTTGTTTTTCGCCTGTGGTATACCAATTTTGTTTCAATTTATATTGAATCCTTGGTGAAGACGACTTTGTGTACTTTATTTTCTTATTTTATCTCCCTTCACTTGGCTTTTTCTTTCTTTAGAAATGTTTCTTCTTCAGATTCATCATATAATTTCCTCTCTTATATATTTCACTGTGTCAATACCCCGTTTTGCAGAACCGTTAGGTTGACTGTGATATGGTGGGCTTTCAACTGCCATTTGTCAGACACAACTTCATAAATTCTGCAAAACTGAACGGAGGGCCGTTATCAGTCACCGAACAGTTGAAAATCCGGAAGGCCCTTATTGGCAAAAGTCTGTTTTATATTTCATATTGTTGCTGGTGCAGATGTAAATCAAATCATTTGAATAAACACAATTCCATTTTTGTTAAAAAAATCTGCATGTATTCTGAAAAATGCCAGGGCTATAACATTCGAAGCGGTTGCCTATATTTGAGTTCACAACTCATCATTGTGTTTGGCATTATTAGACTCGTTTATACCCCTACTATGTTCATTGAACATTCAAATTGCTCAGAGAGTTGGTTTAATAGCATTGTGTGATCCATGAAATAATATATGGGTCGTAAATGACTAGAAATTCGCGTATAGAAATGGCCCCATACATAAAATGCAGTGGCGTAGCGAAATATACAACCTGTTGGAGGTGAGAGGAGAAATGAATCCCAATAAGGTGAGCTCAATTCGCTGTATGCATTAGACTGGAGGGGATAGATGAAACTATGACAGCGCCCATGGTGGCAGAAGTAGGTAATGATCCTGGTAATCACAAGCACAAGCTGAAAATTTTCAGTTTCTAAGGTCTTCCCGTTTATTCCCAAATTACTTAAAAATATTGTATCATACTTCAGATGAATAAACATTATTATTATCGTAGAGGCAACGGTCACGGTTGGGTAGTTCAATAACAACATACATATAATAACAATAAGCCCTCGCTATTGCTGTGTAGTCGATTGCAAAAATAGTACGTGTAAATTTTATACATTTCCAACTGCATCACAAAAAATGCAGCAAAGAGATAAGTGTTATGTTTCTTCTCGATATTTCAATCTCTTATTCCGGGACGTGAAGTTTTCATTCGATAAATATTTGAGATGTTTTCCGTTTGCTATTTGATCGTCTAGAAGTGGATAGTAAAAGTATCAACCAAGTTCGGTGGGACGGTGTTAGCCGGTCATGAAAAGCAAATAGCGACTTAAACTGCGAGTTCGGGAACGCCTGGACGGTGTTGTAAACTGATCAATCAGCCTCATGAACAGAGGACAGAGATACTTTTGATGTATCTCCGAGTTGTCTATCATACACGGCATTCTATCAGGACAAAGTACCTCGCAGAGGATTATTAATTTGTGTTTTAATTTTCACGAACTGATTTCGATTACAAAAGCAATTGGCCTCACATGTGAACTAATGTTAAATGTAATGCAGTTCAAGCACTGAGAGTAAATATCGTCTCTTATACTGTTTAAGCAATACCCAATATTTTGTTCACAATTATACGTGTTAGAGAGTGTTGAACGTGTTTGTTTTATTTATGGATCGTTCAATGTTCTGACATCCTTGCAAGGGTAAAAGTGGGATCCAATAATCAGGTACAATTGTGAACCTCGTTCCTTTTCTGATTATTATATTATTTGAGAATTTCATTAAATAGTTTTGCGTTGAATCTGATGTAATTTAGCGGTTTCCCGTCAGGGTTAAATGGGTACTTTTTTTGATATGTTAAACTATTTGGTTCCCTCACTTTCTTATGTTTTCAAGACCTTATGAACCCCATTAAACCAACGAGCAAGCACATTACTTGCTGTATCTAAAAGTACACAGAAATAGCATTACTTTATGATATTTGAAATATCACGTAGATAATGTCATAAATTTACATGGATAACCTCCAAATGCGGTGAACTATCGTATCAATACGCATATTTCTTATTATTCACTTACTTTTTTCTTTGACAGAAAAAACTTCGATTCATCTGGAACTAGTAGTGAGCACAAAATTGTTGCATTATGGTAGATTATTTAGAAATTATAAAAAAATTTAAATTGTTACATAGTGAGTATTGGAAATAAAGCAGGAAATCTTCAGCTATCGAGTCTCTAGAGGGCATTACCAGTCTTGCACACAGCGAATAGGCAACATAGAACATAAATTGTTGCCAACCATTTCGATAGTCTAACAGCTATGAAGCAACACATCTCGCAAGAGATTAACGTCCAACTTGTTCTTGAAGGAATTCAATCACATCGACTTGGGTCCAACATAATCAAAAGTTCTGGTGTGCCCTTTGTTTTTCCATGGTATCGCGAAAGCAAATACAAAGGCATCTATCGATAAATGGGTGTGGGCAGAAATGCAAGAATTTTCCCGAAATAAAGTGGACGGAAGACTTTGTTGCGGTTCATTTCCCAAAATATACAGATAGAGAAAAAATATCGCAATTCGGAGTTCTGAAAGATAAAAGCGCGTGCAGCTCGGGAAACGAAAACCTAGGAGTGCAAGCTACAAAAGGCATCGTTATTAAGAGGAAGTCTAATGGGGATGTCCAAACTAGACTGAGTGGTTCGAAACACATAAATGAATATCCGCAATGAAAGTGCGAAGATCGCGACTAAGCCAACGGATCATCTTCTAATTTGATATTATACAGTGTGGAAACCTATGATGGAATAAAATCCGTATCTCCATAATAGAAATAATTTTGAAAAATCCTTGGACTAGTCGATTTTTATTTTTTTAAATATATTTTTTACATAATATTTTCTAACCTCCTGCCCTAGAGATCAACCCCTTTGAAATTTTTGAATTTCACAAGGGGTCAAGGTACACCTATCCAACAGTCAATTTTGTAAATTTGTTTGAGCCATATGTGCAAGAGAGAATTTGAAAGATTTAAAAATAATTGGAATTTTCAGTTGTAATACCACTAGAGGCTAAAAAAATTCTGGAAATAATTTAACCTCGTGTTATAATCGGTAAGAAAATTTCACACCAGAATGTGTTCGTAAATTAAATAATTTTAGAATTTATTTTTTGACTCTCAACAATGCCAATTTTTTTCTTCGACAAGACACTAGCAAAACATAGAATGTTTTCATTGACTTAATTGTTTAGTTACCATGGCAACTAGGTAAAACCTTAACGTAAAATGTACTTGAGTTCCGAATCTGTCAAGCCTCGAATACTTAGAAATCCAAGTCAAGCATATGGGGGCAGTTTACAAACTTTTGCGTTTGATTTTGATAGAGCGGATTTACCTGTGGAGAAACTGGCGCTTATTCTGAAGACTATGGGTTCAATATGCGGAAAAATAATTCCGAAGTCTACAAGGAGAGTGTAGTGAAAGTTTTTGGAATTCCACAGCCAAGCAGTCGCAAGAATATTTCTTTAAAAGGTACAATCGCAATTTAATCCATTTTCTGATATAGAATTTGGAAACGCAAGAGCTGCAGAAAATTCTAAGCATCGAAAATTACGAAAGGACCCAGCCAAAAGAAAGACAAGTTCATCCGCATTATCAACAGACGAGTTGAAAAAAATTATTGAGCTTTGTGATAAATACACAGGGATTGCAAAAAAGGTTTTCCACATCGCTGCTTATGAATTGGCCCGGAGAGAGAATGAAGGAGCTGCAGCATGCATAGAATATTTTGTGGAGGAAATTGATAATTAATGAAAACCAAAGGTCGCATTGAACACAATCCTGTTTTCTCTAAAACTAACCAAGGCGGTCAAAAAACTGGCTACAATAAGTGGTTAAAACCAAATATACTCAATGAAGAAATATGCCTAGTAAGACTTTTCAAAAAGTCAACAAGCAAGCGGGATCGCCTCATCAAAACCAACCGTTTATTTTTAACTCCCAATCCAAACTGGCAGCACCCCAACTCCAAAGTTGGTACAAGAACAGTCCAGCTGGACAAGATACGGCCTCTTCCTGGTTCAAATCGGCATCATCAATTGGAATTGACGTCAAAAAGGTCAAAATAACAAATCACTCTGCAAGAGCCACTGCTGTTTCAACTTTAGCCAAAACAGGAATTGGTGAATAGCAATTGATTAAAATCACAGGACATGGAAGTAGTCACTCAATAAAATCATATCTGCAAATAATTGATTGAAGTCAATTCATGAATCTCTAAAGCAGGAACAAGTCACCGCTTTCAATAATCCTCCTGCCATAGTTTATAATAATTGCGTTTCCATATAAACAATAATTGCAATAGTCAAAATGATTAAACAATTGATTACTATTATTATTTTAATATTTTGTCATTTTATAGTTACCTGAATTAAAAACTAAAAGCTGATTTTTTTTTACTACAACAAATAAAGAATAATTGAGAATTCTATATTTATTTGATTTTCATATAGCTTCATGAAAAAATTTAGTTTGCGTCGCAGTTTCGGCACCAATAGATTTCTAGCCTATAAATTCTTAATTTCTACCTGTTGTAGTTGCATGAAAATACCAGTTTAGAATGTAACATATTATATTCTTCCATTTTATATCAACTTTGGGTTACTATAAGTGGTAGAGAATTCGAATTTGATATATATATATATATATATATATATATATATATATATATATATATATATATATATATATATATATATATATATAAATGAAGAAAAAACCCATAAATAATAAAATATTTGCATTTGGTAATCTGTGCTATGCTATTTTACAGTTTTTCTGAAGATTCTGCCTTTTTTCTGAAACCTTGTATAATATTAATCGATACCTATGTTTGAAATGAACATGTTCTCAATATTACAATCGATTGGCATAATTTTAAAATTTTTATAAATAAAAATTTATGAATATATTTTGTGATCACAAGCAGATAACAAAATATTAAAAGTTCAAACATCCTGTATATGAAATTGGATTTGAACACAACAGCCAATGAGATGCCAGGAGAGATCTTGATGCAAAATTAGTAATTTTAAAAATAAAGAAAAGCAGAAACGTCAAAAGAATAATTTTACATGTATTGTATATAGATTATAAGGTAGTTAGAAAAGTTTCAAAACTAAAAACTGTCAAAGAAGTGAAAAATAATGATAAGTGCTACAAATAGTGTCAAAATCGAAAATTCGAGGAGAAAAACAAAATGTGTTGGTATCAAGGGGAGAGAATCAACAAGCGAAGAGATTGTGAAAAAAATCATTTTGGGAAGAACCACGTTGAAAATTTAGATTTGGAACAAACAAACAATTTGGAATAAAATCAATTATTAGCCAAGAAAACATTAGTAAAATATGAAGAACACTACCAGATGAAAAAACCACAAATACAGAGTTAACATAACCTTTGCTTCATTGGAAATGAGGAGAAGTCCCAATGACGAGAGCATTTGCCTTTTCCAAGAACGGGAGAAAATCCGAAACGCTGTTCAGTTTGGTACAGGAGATCCCAGTTATTTGTTGAAATCATAAAAGTTGCCAGAGTGCAAATAAGAACTGAACTTTGAAACAATTTTCATAGAACTCTTCACGAATTACTATATAATAACACATAACCTACAAAACGAGATTGAATTACCTTTATTATTCCATAATGTCAATTTTTGCTGTATATACTTGTTTCTGAAGCACTAATTAGGTTATTTATCGCAGACTAGGTAGTAATAAGCTTTTCCTGAATGAAGGAAATTTATTATTTTGATGAAATTCTACTTTATTTTCAATGTTTCATCAACAATGCATTGCCAATTTCTGAAATTGATGTCAAGAGGGCTCCAAAGTAGAACCAACTTCTGGGATCCATAGGCGTACCGATTAAGTTAGCTGAAGGTGAAAGAAAGAAGGTAAAGGAAAGAAGGTAAAGAGCATAGCCGGAGATATTGAATATTAATATGGGTATTTATTCATCAATACATATTGTAACGAACCTAGGCCGGACCTGTCGCCTCCCGCGTTGCCATCGACAACGATGAGATCATCCCCGGAGATATTCGAGAACCATCCAGTGCGCTCTGCCGCGGAAAACAACGGTCAATATTGGAAACAATTGGAACACGCCGGTCGCCAACTGAAAGAATTCGAAACATCGAGAATGCTGTATCGGAGATAAATAGGCAACCCTCAAGTAGAGTCAAGACAGTCTGAACGAGCCCATACGATCGAGCTATTCAGTAGCGTAGTAATATAAATTAAGTTGTAGATTAAGTGTGAAATAAATTATTAGAACCAAGTTAAGTTTATTTACGTTACAATTGGTGTCGGAAGTGAGATTTTGAAAATAAACAAGTGATCGTGGAGTGGATAGTCAGAAAAATAAATTGATAGACCTTTTTGTACGCCCAAAATAGACAGTGGCCCGGTTTTCGCGAAGTGGACAATTGTGCGTGGGAATATAAACTGATACACTGTTCGCGTGAAACAGAAAATAGACAGTGGCCCGGTTTTCGCGAAGTGGACAATTGTGCGTGGAATATAAACTGATACACTCTTCGCGTGAAACAGACAATAGACTGGTGGCCCGTGGAAAAGGATTCGCGAAGTGAATTTTAACAAACTGATAAACTTTTCGTGTGAAACAGACTGATACCTCGTCAAAGACAAAATGTGTTCAAGAAAAGTGCGCCTTGCGGACTTGAAGGTAGGAATTGAAACAGGAATTGGAGGAAAGGGAACTGGAAACAACGAGTAAAAAGCAAGTACTCCAGGAAAGACTTGCAGAAGGACTTATACAAGAAGGTGAGGACCCCGAAACATTTTTATTCGAAGTTCCCGGAGGTGATTTGAGTTTGGTAATGAATAAACTCGAAGAAACTACTAAATCCGTGAAAGAAGAACTGCAACAAAATTCGAGAAATCTGGAAGAGAAGCTTCTAGAAAATTAAGAAGCCTGGAAGAGAATTCTAGAAATCTGGAAGAGAAGCTTGAAGAAAATTCTAGAAATCTGGAAGAGAAGCTTCAAGAAAATTCTATAAATCTGGAAGAGAAGCTTTCTAGAAATCTGGAAGAGAAGCTTCAAGAAAATTCAAGAAGCCTGGAAGATAAGCTCCTTGAAAACACGGAAGGCCTAAAAAAAGAACTCTGTGGTGTGGCGAATCGTCTAGAAAAAAGAATAGGAACCGTCGAGGCAGAGATGGACAAGATGAAGGAAATAATCAGCGATGAAATCAAAGACGGAATCGAGGCAGAAATGGACAAAATAAAGGAAACGATCAGTAAGCTGGAAAACGAATTAATAGTGCGCCCCCACAGAGATGGTTAACGAAAATGCAATGCTGGACTTGAGTTTGAACTTGGATAAAGTTCAAGAGGGTATAAAAGATGTCAAGGTCATTTCTGAAATAGGAAGCTTTCCATGAAGCCGCCTCAATTCGACGGAAAAACTCCATTGGAAAATTACCGCCGACAGTTTGAAGCAGCGGCCAAAGCAAATGGATGGAATGCAGGGGAAAGAGCTGTAGCACTAACACTTGCATTACGTGGAGAAGCGACGAATATTCTACAAACTCTTACCGCCCAAGAACAGGAGGACTATGATCAGCTGATTAAACATCTAGAATTACGATATGGCCAGGCCCATTTGGAACACGTATACCACTCCCAGCTGAAAAATCGCTGTCAGAAATCGGGCGAATCCTTACAAGAATTTGAAACTGACATTGCACGCTTGGTTCGTCTCGCATATCCAGCCATACCGGAAAATGTAATGGAGCGATTAGCGGTTCAGGCATTCTTGGATGGACTCCGTGACCAAGAAACCAGACAAGCGTTGATATTAGCTCGTCCAACACATCTCGTAGACGCACTGGCACGAGCTTTGGAATTCGAAGCAGCAAAACAATGCTGCAAAACCCAAAGTAAAGTTCAAACGATTGAGGAAGACTCACCGGAGCCTGCTAACTTGGAAGCTGCCATAAGAAAAGTGATGAAGGTAGTGTTGCCTGAGAAAAGACAGATAAGATGCCGGAATTGTGGCAAATTGGACATGTGCGTAGCAAATGTCCAACATTCATCGACTCCGATGCAGGAAAACTAAAAAAAGGTCGACGAGAAGGGCAATCGTCGGCATGTGTCCGGCAAGCCTCGGTTAACAACGCATATGTCGCTATCCGTCAACGACAGAACAAAGGTGTCTTCGTAGACGGTCTCATCAATAACGAGCCTTGCACCATGCTGCTAGATACAGGTGCGACTAGGACAATTCTCGGGCCTTACTTTGCCAGAACACCGGAACGGATTGAACCGACAACTTGGAAGCTACGCACAGCAACAGGGGAGCCAGCTACTGTATATGGCGAGCTACCGATTGAAATAATTTTGGGCAGCACTAAAGTGAAACATCAGGCACTTGTAGCGGACATCGAAGACGATGCAATCATCGGAATGGACATCATGAATTCCAGAGGGTTTGAATTGAATTTCAAAGACGGCGTCCTACGTGTCAACGGAGAAGAGCTGGTGCTTCATGGGAGAAGTGAGGGGTTGATCCGTGTGTTGTTGGCTGAAGATGTAAGCGTACCTGAGAGGGCTGAAACCATTCTGGAGGCTCGCCTGGACGGGAGTACGAGCGGTGGAAACGTGGTGATGTTCGAGCCCAAACTTCATGATGAGAAAATTGGACGAGGGATTGCACTAGGGAAGACCTTGTTGCGTGCTGACAAATTTGTGCCCGTGAATGTCAATTATTTTCCAGTGACCTTGAAGAAAGGAACAATATTGGGGCACTGCTCGCCAGTTTCCTCAGTGATCCGGAGTGTACGAGGTACGATTAGCCAACCCAACAACTTGCCCACAGAACTAGAAAAATTAGTTGCCATCTCTTCCAAAGATATAAAACCAGCTCAACAGCCCAAACTAAGAGATTTAGTTAAGAAGTACCAAGACATCTTCGATACCGGACAAGGAAAAGGAGGTCGAACTAATGTGGTCCAGCACAAGATTGATACTGGGGGTGCCCGACCGATCCGGCAATCAGCAAGAAGACTTCCTCTTGCCAAGAAGGAAGAGGCTGACAAAATAGTCAGCGATATGGGAAAGAAGGAGTTATCGAACCATCTGACAGTCCTGGTCCTCTCCAGTCGTACTGGTGAAGAAAAAGGATGGATCGACACGCTTTTTGTAGACTATCGCCAACTTAATAATGTCACGAAGAAGGACAGTTACCCTCTCCGAGAATAGATGACACCCTAGACACGTTGGCTGGTTCCACGATTTTCTCGACCCTTGATCTGAAGAGTGGATACTGGCAAGTAGAACTGGCTCAGGAAGATCGAGAAAAGACTGCTTTACCATCGGCTCAGGATTGTGGCAGTTCACCGTTATGCCATTCGGGATCTGTAATGTCTCCGCCACATTCGAAAGATTGATGGAAACAGTACTGAAGGGACTCTCATGGAACACGTGTCTAGTGTATCTCGACGACATAATTGTGGTCGGCAGATCGTTTGAGGACCACGTGAAAAACTTGGAGGAAGTATTCCTGCGACTGAGGAACTCCGGATTGAAACTGAGCCCTAAGAAATGCCATCTGTTCCAAAAAGAAGTACGATACCTCGGCCACGTTGTCTCTGGGGAAGGAGTAGCAGTGGACGACCAGAAGATCAAAGCTGTTAAGGATTGGCCTATCCCAAAAGACATTCACCAACTTCGAAGTTTCCTTGGTTTATGCACATACTATCGCCGATATGTGCTGGGATTCTCCAACATCGCTAAACCACTGACCAAGCTCACGGAAGGCCAAACAAAGTTCCCAGTGGTCCGAAGAATGTCAAGACTCATTCAGGAAGCGGAAAGGAGCTTTGATCAACGCACCTATACTGAGCTATCCCTACCCAAAGGGAAATTCATTTTGGATACGGACGCCAGCAACGTGGGACTTGGAGCTGTCCTATCTCAGATCCAGGAGGGACAGGAGAAGGTCATTGGTTATTTCAGCAAGACGCTTAGCAAACCAGAGCGCAATTACTGTGTCACCAGGCGAGAGCTGTTAGCCGTTGTAAAGGGAGTGGAACACTTCTACAAGTACGTGTATGGAAGAAGATTCCTGTTGAGAACTGACCATGCAGCTCTCAAATGGCTCTTACAGTTCAAAAATCCTGAGGGTCAAGTAGCACGTTGGATCGAGAGACTCCAAGAATTCGATTTCGAGATCGAACATCGAGCCGGAACTAGCCATAAAAATGCAGATGCCTTGTCGCGAAGACCATGTCCAGATGATTGCTCACATTGCCGACGAGCAGAAGAGAAAGAAGCAACACTTTGTAGAACCGCGGCAATGGATGACAACTGGAATGACAACAAGATCCAGAAAGACCAATAGAGAGACCCCGACCTTGGCTTAGTCGTCAGCTGGAAGAAGGGCAATCGAAGACCATCATGGCAGGAAGTCGCAGGTTACTCGCCGGCTGTTAAGTCCTATCGGGCACAATGGAACTCTCTTATTCTGGACAATGGGATCCTGAAACGGGTGTTGGAGGCCGATATTGGTGGGGAAGACAGACGCCAAATAATTGTTCCCAGGAACAGAAGAGAGGAAGTGCTGCGGGAAATCCATGATGGAGTCGCCGGAGGACATCTGGGAGTGACGAAGACCCTGCAGAAAGTGAGGCAACGGTTTTACTGGGCCAATTGTCAAGCTGGTTACGATGGTTAGACAACTCCGTAGTAACTGTAGCTTCAACAAGTACAGGTGTATCTCCTGTCGGGCCGGTAAAAAGGTTCTCGCAAACAGAGAAAAAATATATGATGGTAAATCGTCGATACTGTCTAAACAAATATAAACATAATATGGGTGGAACATATCTCATGGATGAAGGTGTTGCTACCTATAGGATCAGTGTACTTAGCAAAAGATGGTAGTGGTCGATATATTCACTTGGATAGTGGATATTTCGATAAATAACGCGTGGTTATTGTACAGGAAGAATCATCCCAAAACATCAAACTTTTCGCGATACGGAGTGGTTTCAAAAACACTAGCTATTCTCGCTATGATGATATGCTTCATTACGTTGTTTCATGAAACAGACGAAGACGCTGTACAGGTACATATTGTGAATAATTCGGAAGAACGTTATTCTGCAAATGTGATGTAGTCCTATGTTTCTAATTTTTTTCACAATATCATACTTTATAAACATTACAATGCAATTTTTTTAAATATTCGTGTTTTTTCTTATATTTTCTGAATATACCTAATAGTATTTTTTTTTTGTAACAACTAGTAGTAATGCTAACGCCCAGTAATACCATACGGTATGGGTTAATGATACGTCACATAATTCACTGATATTTTATAAATTAACAATTTTTTGAATTTTTGAAAATGATGTCTAAGCCGAACGTTGAAATTCTATGTACCCAATTTATTTCGTTTCTGTAACAGAAGAAAATTTATAAAAAACAAATATACGTCAGTAGGGATAGAAATTCGGGAGTAGAGCTCTTCTTTCCATCTCTCGAATAAAAATGTGAATTGTTATTGTAGGATTTAAGTTCTGCCTTCATTTTTAGTCTCTGGTCTCCCTCCACACGACTAGATAATGGACTCGAATCGATTTCAGTATCATACCCATCCCCTGACCTCCACCCCTGTCACCTGTAATCTACTTTTACCCGTCTCAAGTAATTTCTCTTCTTGCAGGGCACGATGGGAACAGTGTTCAGTTTACGATCGAGACGTCGCCAGGACACCTATTTATCCTTGGAAGTGGCAGGATCTGATCTAAAGCTCATCCACGCAGCTTCGAACGGCACTGACGTAGTCAGGATACCCGCCGACCTGAACGACGGTCACTGGCATCAAATTGCTATAAGGTTTGTATGAATTCGATGACGAAAATTGATTTTTTTGTATACGCTCCCCAGAACGGCAATTTTGGGAATTAAAAAAAAATCCGTAAAATGCTACTTTTACGAAATTATGAACCGAAAACATTTTGCCGCAGAAAAGCTAAAAATTTGTATTTTTCAGAATTTTGTTATTTTGTGGTAGGTTCAAACATGATGACTTTTACACTTTCTTTCTTAGAACAATCGCAAACAAAATTCAAACAAGATATAATCCACTTACAAGGATATACGAATAATGGTTTAGTTTGAGTTCAAATGAAGTTTCAATTTTCACACCTACACCTATGTACATTCATTGGATGGATGGATTGTGTATGTGACATCTCTATATATAAAAAAGGATGATGGTACATATACAGGGTCCTGCAACAGTGGCGCGCTGTTCCATTTCTCTATTTAGGAAACAGATAGGAATCTATATTTCTATAATATTACCTTATTGCTCGAGCTCGACAAAATAAAAAAATTGTCGGTCCCACAGAGTGTTCAATTTTTTCTGGGCGGATTCCAACTTTTTTAAATGGCAACCTATATTTTTTATCGCTATTTTGGTTTCTACATAGAAAATGAAAGATACTTTATGTATATCTTCACTTCGAAAATATTGACGGTTTTCGAGATTTCTAGCATGACAGTTTTTTTATTCCAATATTCGTCACTCAGAATATTTGAAATTATAAAGTTGTGCCAAGTCCAATTGAAATTTTTTTTGGTCAAATATTCTACATTGGTAACTCTTTCAAACGATATATCTGAAATCGACCTGTGACATACAGGGTATGAAAAACAGCTTGCAACATATTGTGAATAAAAAATTGCAGAATCTTCCTTATTTTAAATGAAACACCCTGTATATTATCGATCCATAAGAAGCGCCAACAAAGACTCTACAAATGTCATCAATATTCCCTATGGTTAAGTTTACTAGTTTTTCTTAAAACAGCGATTTTTTTCGAAAAATGGCAATTATTCATATGTCTTCGCTATAATCTCAATGAATGACTTTTTTACACGCTTTATATTAGCTTCACTTGTATGTTTGTTTGAACGACTCCTTTAGGCGCGATTTTGACCCACTTCCAGACGTACGAAAGATTTGAAATTTGGCAGATGTACGTTATTCCGGTGACAATGCATTAAGAAATTTTTGTTTGGGAAAAAAAACAAAATGGCGGCTCCAATATGGCGGATGAGTTTTGTGATTATGGTCCGATTCGCTTCAAAATTGATATCTGAGGGTTTTCGTGGTCAGAGATCATGATTCTTTTGTCAAAACTGAAAAATTCAGGATGGTAGACGAGTTTTGTGATTATGGTCCGATTCTATTCAAAATTGGTATGTGGGGGTGTTTGGGGTCCAATATTATGATTCTTCTGTAAAAATTGGAAAATTATAGATGGCGTCTCCAAAATGGCGGACGACTTTTGTGATTATGGTCCAATTCTATTCAAAATTGGTATGTGGGGTTTTGGGGTCGGAGATTATGATTATTTTGTCAAAATTGAAGGATTCAAGATGGCCACTAGATGGCGACTCCAAAATGGGAACGAGTTTTATGATTATGGTCCGATTCTATTAAAAAAAATTAAAAAAAAAAAATAATAATAGTTTGAAAAACTAAAAAACACGCTTTAATAGAAAACAAAACTAAAAAGTTGAAAATAAATAATAGTTTAAAAACTAAAGAACACGCTTTAATAGAAAACTAAACTAAAAAGTAGAAAATAATTTTAAATGAATTTGAAATAAGAATACAGTGATTGACAACAAATTTATTTCATCGAAAAGAAGCGTGGGGTGCTTTTTAAGATATTTCCATAATGATTCTACTTTTACCAATATTTGTCCATGAAATATTAACAACAATTGACATCAAGCACCCCAGGCTTTTTTACGATGAAATAAATTTATTGTTAATTACTGTATTCTTATTTCAAACTCATTTAAAATTATTTTCTACTTTCTAGTTTAGTTTTCTATTAAAGCGTGTTCTTTAGTTATCAAACTATTATGTATTTTCAAAAATTTTTGTTTTGTTTTCTATTAAAGCGTGTTTTTTAGTTTTTTAAACTGTTATTATTATTCAAAGCAAAATCCATTTGACGACTGATAGAATATATAAAAAATATCTGGTTTCAAGTATGTACATTATAAGGTGTCCTATGGTTTTTCTTAAAAAAAATGTTGTTTTCGAGAAATGATAATTATTTCTATTTCATCGCCATAATATCAATGATTTTTTTACTGTGAAATCCATATTTGACGGCTGGGATCAAGATTAAGTTATGTTTGTAACACATTTATTACCTGTTGCTAGATAAACAAGTTGTGAATTACACCACAAAATGTACCTTCTTAAATATTTACAATTATTTCAATAATCCCGAAATTTGTGCCATATTCTTCCGGTCTAAAACAACCTTTCAGCGAATAAAGTATTTATTGGAAATCAATTAGTCTGGTAAATGACAGATCAAAATATTTGGTTGCAAATAAGTATTGAAATCTTCAGTGAATCGTGAAGTTGAACTTTCTATATAATTTCATCAGAATGTTGTTTTTAAAAAGTGATTTGATTGATATGATTCTTATATTAGGTGAATCAGACAGGAATATTTCATTGGGAAGTAGAATTAATTCTCAACGGTATCCAGATAGAAGACATCCATATGGAAGCTCTTTCTGAAAGGTCTTGACACGATTTGTTGAAACTGGAAGTATCAATTATTCTAAATATGAGCGCATCAAGCCAGCTACTAATGAAGATAATGAATTGCAAGTTCTTCTTGCTGTTGAAGAAGATCATTTGTAGGAGTCAACGACAAATTGGTGAAATGGTGAATTTAAATGATAATTTTGAAGAAACATCGCTTTCATCCATACCACGTTCAATTACATCAAGAACTACTTATGCCGATTTTGAGAATTATCATTATTATTCGACAGAAAATCTCCACTTATTGAGACAGGTGGATTATCAACATAGGTGGTCGATGAGTGTCTGGGGAGGCATAATTTGAGAGTATGTAATTGGTCCATACATTTTTTAGTGACATCTGAGTGGAACAATGTATCTCAATTTCTTACGAAATGATTTACCAGGTTTATTAGAACATATACCTCTTTATATTCGCAATAGAATGTGGTTACAATATGATGACGCTCCTGCTCACTATTCGGCAGAAGTGAGAGATCATTTAAATGAAGTATTTCCCAATAAATGGATAGGACGGAATGGGCCTGTCAGGTGGCCCGCTAGATCACCAGATTTAACAAAACTGGATTTTTTCTTTTGGGGATACATACAAAATATGGTTTTTGTCTAGCCACCAACTTCTTCCAAAAATATACGACTTAAAATAACGAATGCTTTTCGCAGCATTACACCAGCTGTCTTGCGCAGGGTAGAATTCAGCTCTGCATTCAAGAAAATGGAAGACATGTTGAACATATTTTATAAAAGTTTCATTATCAACCTTCATTACACTTTTCCTTTTGTAGTTTGCCAGTTGATAATTTAAATATCTAGAACTTAAGCTCCGACTTTAATTCATGAATAAATACCATAACAAGGAAAAAAATTATTAGTAATATTCATAATGTTTTTTCATTAATTCGTGTTTGGTTTGATATTGCACGATTTATGAGTGCAATTCTGCATCCAATGAAAAACATAATTTTCCATTTAGAAAAGTATGATACATACATTTATTTCAAAAAAAATATTTGTCTGGACACTTTCTAATCTACATAATTGAAACAAGATATCTTTCGTATATTCTTATCAGTCGTCAAATGGATTTCGCTTTGAAAAAAGTCGTTCATTCAGATTATAGCGAGGAAATATGAATACTTGCCATTTTTCGAAAAAAAAAGAGCTGTTTTAAGAAAAACTAGTAAACTTAACCATAGGGAATACTTGATGACATTAGAAGAGCCTTTGTTGGCGCTTTCTATGAATCGATAATATACAGGGTGTTCCATTTAACATAAGGAAGATTCTGAAAATTTTCATTTATACTATGTGTCAAGCTGTTATATATACCCTGTATATCACAGGACGATTTCAGATATATCGTTTGGGAGAGTTACCAATGTACAATATTTGACTAAAAAAAAATTTCAATTGGACTTGGCACAACTTTAAAATTTCAAATATTCTGAGTGACGAATATTGGAAAAAAAAACTGTCATGCTAGAAATCTCGAAAACCGTCAGTATTTTTGAAGTATCTTTTATTTTCTATGTAGAAACCGAAATAGCGATGAAAAGTACGGAAGTGCCATTTAAAAAAAACACAGTTGGGATCCGCCCAGAAAAAATTTAACACCCTGTGTGACCGACATTTTTTTCATTTTGTCCAGCTTGAGCAATAAGGTAATATTATAGAAATATAGATTCCTATCTGTTTCCTAAATAGAGATATGGAACACGGCGCCACTGTTGCAGGACCCTGTATATGTTTGAGATTAATAAACTCCGACACCGGATAACAGGATAACGGGAAACCGGATAACGGAATAACGGGAAACGGGAAGCGGGCCAAGAAAGTCACAGGCATAACCTAGATGGAACAAAACAAAGCAAAACTAGGAATAAAACTAATTCTACGCGGACGAAGTCACGAGTACCAGCTGGTTTCATATGAAAATGGAAACGGAACGTGATATGGAGCATCTAAATGAACATTTTCGAAAGAAAATTCACTTTCGAATCATGAAAATATAATAGAGTGTTTTTTTTTGTATTTTCTTGTGACAACAAAAATAGCCGGTAACGTGAAGTTGGCTACCATTTCAGATCTACAGAACATTTATTTTTTCGGAACGAAGTTCCTCAACGCGGCTCGAGGTAGGTGTAGAAATCGTCACGTAAGAAAAAAACGTTATGCCCCCTCCGTGCGACTTTCTTTCTCCCTGTCACTTTCTACACTCCTGTCCTGTCAGAATTAAGTGTCAAGGCATTCAATTCCTATATCGGAAAATAGGAAATGCAAAATTGATGGAATAAGGGATTTTGAACTCACTACATACAGTGATTTGATATTTGAATTCAAATATACCTTTTTCAGCATGTCAGAAAGCCTCAGTTATCCATGTAAGGCAATGAATAATTTAATTGTGTAATTAGCGGTGGTTAGTATGATGGTCTATCATACGGTAGGCTCGGGTTCGATCCCATACCAAGAAACCTTTTTTTTTTAAGGGGTTCCATATACAAACATATTTGATCTGATGGTGAAAAATTTATGTATCAGGTTTTTGGCTGAGTTCAAGAGCAGTGAAAGATCATTGTGAATGAATGAATTTGTAAAACGAAGCATTTAGAAACAGTAATTATTCGGTCACGATTCCTTCGATTTTGGATCGAGAAGAATTGTTGTAACTTTCCCTGTTGAAAATTATAATTTAACATGAATTCTTGTAATTTTAGCCAGTTTTAAATATGATTCGGGTAATATTCTCATCAAATAACATTCGTGCTAGAAGATTTTATCGCAAATTTTTTATATTTTCCTCAAACATTTTGGCTCTAGGAAATTTAACTTGTGAAATTTGCAGCCCTATTATAAAAAATTAAACTACTCAAGCTTCGCTTCCGTGGTTTAATCAGATAATAAGACCGCAAATCGCACTTGGTAGAATTTCCACGCAAAATGCTTTCTTTACAAAAAAAAAGAGCGATAGAACTCCTAGCACTTACGATATTACCCTCGATACATGAGCTGTAGGATATTTATGCAAATACAAGTCGGATATTATCGTTGAGTGGTAATACGTGGAAGATATTTTTGTTTCCTAATATTTCTATATAACGTATGTTTAGATGATTATATCCTTTTTAAGACATGATTTCCGTTATTTTTTATATGCCGAATTTGGATTAATGGTTGGCATTGAATATGTGGCACATCAATTTGATATAATACAGGGTGAGTCAGAAGTACTTTGAAAAACTTCAGGAGGTGATTCCTCACAATATTCTAATATGAACTGTCGGAATAATTATATGTCCGGAAACGCTTCGTTTTCAAGATACAGGGTGTTGAAATTTTATTCTCATTTTCGTTTTTTTTTAATAACTTTCGAAATACTGACCTCAATTAAACGAAAATTGGTTTTGAGGGATTTTTTGAGGTATCGAATTCGAACTTGACGTTATTATTGCGCTCACTCGTAGGGAGGGGCCTCCTACACGTCTTTCTCTTGTTTTGAAGATCCATAACTTTTTTGAGCGTACTTTTAGCACATTTTTCAGTGAGAAATTCAATTTTTCCATCATATCTACGTATCTAGCTGTATGGGGTCGGCTTTAGAATAGCCCCATGGTAAATCCTGCCTGTCGTAAGAGGCGACTAAAAGGATAACCGTAGGTGGAAGATGGTCTCATCGCCCGGTGAAATACCACCATATCGACTTTTTGTGCTGTGAAATGGATCATTCCATGTTTCAGTGTTCGGTCGATACTTTCCGGTCTCCCTCTTCCCTTTTCCCCAATTCCTCCTTTATTTTCAGGTGCATGCTAATAGTAATAATGATGAAGTCTCCTAGAGTAAAACACTCCGGAAGCAAAATACCTCTCCATTTGGATTTCCGGGCGAGAGGTAGTCGAGGGGACTCAACATTAAAGATTAATTTCTGCAACATCCGCGGACTCAACAAGAACATCAATGACGTCCACCATCACCTACAGACGAGAAAACCGGATATTCTGGCTCTAACAGAAACACAAGTAAACTCGTCCACCAACAAGGTCCATATGCTTTGTCCTGGTTACGAACTCCATTCTCGATTCAGGTTCAAAGGTGGAGTCTGCCTTTACGCTAAGGCTAACCTTTCATGCCAGCGTGAAGAGAGTTTGGAACCGAAAGACTTTGATGTGATGTGGTTCAAGCTATCTGATACCAAACTGACTAAGTTCCTCTGCTGCCTTTACCTATCACCTAATGAACCTTCATATAACGACCTCTTTGAGTTTTTATCACTCAAACTGGACTACATTCAGGAGAACCATCCAACAGCTGAAACCATAATCATGGGAGACATTAATGTACATAACGCTGCCTGGCTCAAATTCTCTAACAAAACAGATGATGCGGGTCGTCAAGCCGAGGCCTTCGCAATCACTCATGGTCTAGAACAACTGGTCGAGCTACCAACCCGCATCCCTGATGTCAACAACCAGTCTGCCAATACACTAGATCTTTCCTCACCACCAATCCTGACCCGTATAGAATAGAAGTTTGTGCCCCATTGGAAACTCTGATCACACCCTCATCTCCACAACATGCTCTTTCCATTTACCATCGAGCTGCACAATACCACCCCGTCTCATGTGGCATTACAATTCGGCCGACTGGGAAGGTCTTCGTATGTTTTTCTCAGCGTTTCCATGGAAGAGTTTGTTTCTCTTCAGTAGATCCAACACGATGTGCTGAGACAATTTCTGAAATCATCATGTTGGGGATGCAAACCTACATACCGAATACCGAAAGAAGAACATCATCCGATAAGACCTGGTTTAACAGAAACTGCTCTAGAGCTGTGGCTTCCAAACAGGCAGCATACCATCGATGGCTAAAAAATCCGGGCCCTGAGACCAGAGCAGCATATGTCGAGGCTAGAGGCATATGCAAAGAGACAATAGAATGCTCAAAAGATGCCCACAATGCCAAAATAAGATCAAAACTTGCTGAATGTCCTAACGGATCCCGTTCATTTTGGTCTTTCGCCAAAGCTGTGGGAAGAAACTTCACTTCCAGCTCATTTCCTCCTCTAACCAAAGAAGATGGAACACCAGCAACGACTGCCCAGGAAAAAGCCAATATCTTTGCGCACCTTTTTGCTGGAAATTCCACTCTGGATTCATCGGAAAACAACCCCCGAACATTACACCTATTGACAGTCACATGCCGAGATCACCTTTCGCCAACGTACTATCAGAAAGATTTTGCTGGGTCTCAACACCAACAAAGCCTGTGGATCTGACGGAATCCCGCCGATTGTTCTCAAGAAATGTGCCCCCGAACTAACACCTGTTCTTTGCAAGTTGTTCAACCACTCTTACAATTTGGGGGTATTTCCGTCCAATTGGAAAATAGCAAGAGTACAGCCAGTCCCTAAAAAAGGCAAAGAGGCCCTACCTAGCAACTACAGACCTATCGCACTGCTATCTATTATTTCAAAGGTCATGGAAAAAGCCATCAACATCGAGCTCATGAAATATCTGGAAGACTCAGGAATTGTCAACGATAGGCAATATGGCTTTCGCCATCAGAGATCAACTGGTGACCTGCTAGCTTACGTCTCACATATATGGCAGCTATCTATTGAAAAGTATGGAGAAACTTTAGCTGTGGCATTAGATATTTCCAAGACGTTCGATCGAGTTTGGCACCAGGGACTCCTCCCAAGCTTCCGTCTTATGGCTTGCCCCCTCAGCTGTGTTCTCTACTTGCTAGTTTTCTCTCAAACAGGTCTCTCCATGTAGTGGTCGATGGAGTTTCATCTGACACTCTACTTATAAATGCTGGTGTTCCGCAAGGATCTATTCTCGCACCAACACTATTTCTACTTCACATCAACGACCTGTTGAAAGCAACTTCATGTCCAGTACACAGCTTTGCCGATGATAGTACCCTCCATACCGCTTTCTCTTCCAGGGCCTCTATATCAGCCCGTGAAACCAGAAATGAACGAGGAAGAAATGTTAATAATATAAATATGGACTCAGCAACAATTCTCGAGTGGGGATCTAATAACTTGGTAGAATTCAATGCAAACAAAACACAAGCATGTCTTTTCTCTAAAAAAGCCGATCTCACTGTGCCTAACATAACTTTGTCAGGAGTAACCATACCACTGAAGTCATCCATATCGATGCTTGGTATTACTATCAGCAATAACCTTTCCTGGGAAAATCACGTGAGGTCCATTGCCAAAAGTGCATCCCAAAAACTTGATTTTTTGTTTTGTGCCAAGAGCTATTTCACCCCCACTCAGCTGCTTATGATCTATAAGGCACAGATCCGACCTGTCCTGGAATACTGTTCCCATATGTGGAGCGCGGCACCTAAACATATCCTGAGGCTATTGGATTCTGTCCAAAAAAGGGCAATTCGTCTCGTCGGTGATGCCTCGCTTACAAACTCGCTCACTTGTCTGGAACACCGTAGAAAAGTAGGCGATTTGTCTCTATTTTATAGATATTTTTATGGGCGATGCTCTTCTGGAACATCAACAATCGTTCCTGCTTTGGCAGTCTCTTCGAAACTAACCCGTCAAGTTCAGTCATCACACCCCTTCGTGGTCACTTTGGAGACCTGCAGAACATCACTTTCCAAAGACTCGTTCATCCAAAGAACAGCGAGGCTTTGGAACTCATTGCCTAGGGAAGTGTTCCCCGAGGCATACAACCTCCAGAAATTCAAGAAGAACACCAACTCCTACCTTCTTTCCCTTGGTTTCCACGATGTTCTCTGAACATTACAGGATATCCCTTTTCGTGGGAACCAGAACATAAAAAAAAAAGGTACTCCTGTTACAAGTCGCTATAAGCAACCGTTTTCTAGATATTTGGACTTGAAAATTTCAAGTCGATTATTTGATAATCGATGCGTGTTGGAGTTATTACCAATATTTTGCATTGATCACAAGAATGCTTAGGAAATGAATTTGACGTTTAAGTAGGTAGTTTTGGTAATTACATATTATGTGATAGTTAAACGTTTTGTGAATTTTAAAACACTAATTTTTTGAAAAAAAATATTATTTAAACATTAATGCTCATTTAGGCGATATGCATTTCTTTATGGCCTTGCGGATGGCAATGCGCGTGAAGCAGAACGTGTTCACCAGAAGCGATTTCCTCGTCGAATACTTCAGCTCCAACATTTACCATTCTCCACCGTCGTTTGGCAGAAACAGGTAGCTTTAAGAGGGCAGCTGATATTGGAAGACCACGAGCAGTACGAACCCCAGAATTGAAAGAAGCTCTTTTGAACGATCTCGGGGAGAATCCAGAAACAAGTACAAGAATAATTGCTGAAGCTCTCAATTCTACAGTTTGGAGAATTATCCACGATCAACAATGTTATCCATACCATTCCAAAGAGTACAAGCTCTTTTGCCACGAGACTTTTCCCAACGCATTACTATGTGTCTGTGGTTTTGGGGAAAATTGGCTGGAAATCCTCAATTCTTGAGATATGTTCTCTTCACGGACGAGGCAAACTTCTCCCGAAACAAACTTTCATAACAATTATGTTCGGGCTCTGGAAAATCCGCACGCAGTTAGTGAAAGACATTATCAGTATCAATTTTCTGTAAATGTATGGGCGGCAATAATTGATAATTTCTTAATAGGTCCTTTCTTTCTTCCGTTCCGACTGAATGGCGCAACTCACAGATACTTTTTAGAAAATGAATTGCCGAGACTACTTCAGAATGTACCATTAGAATTTCGTATCCTCATGTGGTTTATGCATGATGAGGCACCGGCCTATTTCAGCGTTGTAGCCAGGGAATTCCTCAACACTGTCTATCCAAATCGATGGATCGGTAGGGGTGTAGAAGAACCTAACTAGGCGTGGGCATCAAGATCCCCAGATCTTAACCCGCTAGATTTTTATTTTTGGAGACCTTTGAAGTCACTTGCTTATGAAACTCCAGTAGTAAACGAGGAAGATCTCAGAAACCAAATAGTAGACGCTTGTGAAACAATAAGAAACACACCAATAATTTTTGAGCGGGTACGAGATTCAATGACTTGAAGACTGAATGCCTGTATCTTCGCTGAAGGTGGACACTTCGAACAATTCATTTGAATACAATTTAGTTTCCTTTATTTTATTTTATTCTACATACAGTTTGCACCCTTGATACAAAAATAACTACTTCAAACGAGTAAAAATAAATAGAATAGGTGGCCCCCCTACAAAAAAACAAAACTACTCACTCAAACATCAAATTAATTTACTAAGCATTCTTGTGAAAGATACAAAATAATGGTAATTACTTCAACACGCATCGATTATCAAATAATCGACTTGAAATTTTCAAGTCCAAATATCTAGAAAACGGTTGCTCATAGCGACTTGTAATAGGGGTAGCTTTTTTATGAAGATATGATAGAGGAATTCATTTTTTTTCTGAAAAATGTGCTAGAAGTACGCTCAAAAAAGTTATGGATCTTCAAAAAAAAAAAGACGTGCAGGTGGCGCCCCCTACGAGTAAGAGCAATAATAACATCAGATTCGAATTAGACACCTCAAAAAATCTTTCAATACCAATTTTCGTTAAATTGAGGTCAGTATCTCTAAAGTTATTTATAAAAAAACGAAAATAAAAATTAAACTCCAACACCCTGTATCTCGGAAATGAAGCGTTTTCGGTCTTATATTTTTTCCGACAATTCATATTAGAATATTGCGAGGAACCACCTCCTGAAGTTTGTCAAAGTACTTCTGACTCACCCTGTATAAAGAATAGTATTATCAGGAATAAAATACCTTTTACTGTAGCGGAGGAGTTTGGAAAAAAGATATATAGGTATAGTATTGCTTGGTATTACGTGACGATTTCTACCAGTCAACACCTACCGCAAGTCGCGTAAGGGAACTTAGTTTCTCACGGGGTTCCCCCGACCGCACACGTTTTCTCATTTCTTTCATGAATTAAAAAATCATAGATGTAAAATATTTGTACCTGAAGCAGTTCTACAAATAATAGCTTGGTAGCCTCGAAAATGCAAGTTTAAAATTTCAAACTCGGTCAATAAAAAAACTGGAAGAAATTGCCAGGCCACATTATCACAGTTCATAGCTAAAGAAATGACATTATCATGTAGTACAAGCAAAATACAGTTAATACTCTATTTGGTGTTTGGGTCGATCATCTCTTTATGTAAATGCTCTATACTATCATCAAGAAGATCCAAGTAATTTTTCCACAAATACATGATGTTATATTTTCTAATGTTTACTCATATTTCTTTCCCAAAAGATGTTTTGTGGATGTTTGACTGAAAAAAACAAAGAAATCATTTACTGAAACGAGATATGAGGATAGCTATCGACAGGAAATTTAGATGAGGTTGGTATCACTGTGAAAGATCAAATTACGTTCTCTACTCCAGTTCTATGCAGAGGGGAACGGACGATTACTTTCATTCAAAGTATTGATTTCCTTCGCTATATCTGTTCCTCGGGGAAATTATACAGGAAAACAGGAGGTAGGTGTAGATGTAATTATAAAACTCACCAGTTCCCAATGGTCCACAAAATGTTTTTTCGCAAAAAAAAAGTCGGAGAGACAAGATACGGTGTTCTTCGAAAATTAGTTGAATTTGGTTTTGAAATGAAGAATTTTATTGTATCAGGGAGAATAACCATCATTGGGTTTATTTTCAACAAGTTTTATTCGATGGCAGATGACTATAAAATATCCACTAGATATAGGTATAGTGTGAATCACACAATATTTTGTAAAAAAGTTAGACGAAATATAAGAAAACTATTGATGTTTTTCGATAGAGATTACCTTGTATTTCGACACATGAAAAAACTCCGATTACTTTTCACTAAATTTTTTACATGAAATGTCAAAAATCAAATATTGGTGGTTGCATTGTGCATTGATCTTGGCGTTTTATGAACATGTAACGTTGCCAACTATTCAAGTAAATTTGGCCAATCTGGATTTTCGCAAAATGTTCACGAAATAATCACAGACCATCATCACAGTGCTTCAAAAGTCGATGAAAATACTTCAGCAATCGAAATCTAAGAGCAAAAAATATAATTTGGGAATACACTCTATTAGTGTGACGTCACGTCGCCATTTTGGTTGGATAGGTCATGGTCCATTATCCAAACAAAGTGTTTGTTTACGCTGTTTTACATGTGATATTTGTTTGGTGGTGATTTTGAGAGCTATTTATAAGTTTATAATCCAGTGATTATTACTGAGATATACACAAGTGAAAGGAAGTTGATTTGTTGAAAATATAAACAGGATGTTCATAAAATCAGATGTGGAATCATCTGCGACTGAAAGATAAACTTTAGTCACTATCTTCCATCGTTAAGATAACCTCTTGTGGGGTATTCATGTGAAAAGGGAAACATTCTCAATTGGATATTGATAGAAAGATTTTTCTGTGAATTGAAAAATCCACGATTAAAATGAACTTCATTTTAATCGTGGATTTTTCAATTCACAGAAAAATCTTTCTATCAATATCCAATCGAGAATGTTTCCCTTTTCAACATGAAAGTAAGTCTTGTAAGCAATATATGGAATTATTAGATGGTCAACAGATATTTTTACAGTAGAGAACAGTGCATAACCTAACAAATCGCCTAGCAGTTAGGAGTTTATATTTTATAAAAATGGTGATGTGTTGGGCTCCAGGATGTCACCATTATAACCAGAGAGAAGTGTGCAAGTTTTTCAAGTTTCCGAAAGATCCTCAATTAAAGAAAAAGTGTATTTTGCTAGTGAGGTTAGTCTACCATGAAATGCTGGATAAACTCATGGAATGAAATATTTTTATTTTTTAGAAGAGATATAGAACCTGGTCCAGGAGCTTTCTTGTGCAGCTGTCTTTTTATTGATGGCAAGAGAGAAAATGGCCCCCAGTTGTTTGAGCACAATCGAAAAAAACGCTTCAATTTCTCAACTCCTGAGAAGAGAAAGCGATCAGCGACAAACCAAAAAGATGGCGTTTCAACAGCTTCCGCAACTGCAAGGTTTTCAACTTTCTCATTATTAGAAGTATTATTGAATTGATGATTTTATTCATTTTCAGAGACCTGGAACGGACTTATGATCAACCCCAACCCAGCACATCAAGTCAATGTCTTACTTTTAGTGTTCCTGCTCCAGAACAACTAGAACCTCAGCCGAGTACTTCATACGAAGATTCCACCTTCTTGGGTACAGATTTTGTAGAAGCTGAATATGTCCCAGAACCTGACCCTCAGCCTAGTACTTCACAAAATTTGGCTGGGTTTAGTGCAGTTCTGGTAGAGGCTGAGAACTATTTTTTACAACAGGAATTACTCCGAAATGAAAATGAACTTGCAAATTTGAAAGAACGCATGTCTTTTGACCATATAAAAAACAGTGAGAGTTTGGTATTGTTATATACAGGCCTGCCAAATGCAACAGTTTTTGAAAGCATATTGGAATTGTTGAGAGGTGTGGAATTCAAAAACTATTATAACTGGAAGGTGGAGAAGTTGAATCATGCAGACCAATTATTACTAACCCTCATGAAGTTAAGACAAAATTTTCCCCAATTAGATTTGGCACAAAGATTTAATATTTCTCAAGCAAGTGTATCGAATATAATAATCACATGGGTACATGTGCTCCAAGAAATTTTATTTGAAAAGTTGATGGCCAAGATTCCCGAGCGAAAAAAGAATAGATCTTGCTTGCCAAATTGCTGCAGCACATTTACAAACTGCAGAATCATAATTGACTGCACTGAAATATACACGATGGCATCAAGAAAATCTATGGCAGAACAAAAAGTCACTTACAGTTCTTATAAACATCGAAATACTTGGAAAGGTTTAATAGGTGAGTTAGGTATAAGTAAAAAAATCAAAGTATAATTGTTGTTCAATTTCAGGTGTTGCACCAAACGGTGTTATAACTTATATAAGTGGTCTATATCCAGGATCAACATCCGACAAAAAAATTGTTCAGCATTGTGGTATTTTGGATCAGTTGGCAGCAGGTGACCTTATTTTAGCTGATAAAGGTTATTTTACCACCGGGTGTGATGCTGAATTTACCTCCTTTCCTGACAACAGCTCAGTTCACTCCTCAACAAGTAAAACAGACCGAGTGTATAGCTCGTGCTAAAATCCATGTGGAACGTGCTATTCGCAGAATGAAAGTTTTCAAAATACTACAATGTATTCCCCAGACACTACGCCCATATGCATAGGAAGTGTTCCAATTAGTTGGGGCATTAACCAATTTACATTACCCACTCATCAAGGAAGTAGAAGAATATTTTATATCAGAAAGAGAATAAAGATATTTTTTTACTTTTGTGTATTTATTATTGAATGTTTTGTTTTTCACTGTAGGAGACCTGTTTGAATGAACATCTCTCCCGTTTTATGGTCCTTACTTCCTGTCGGTGCATTTGACCATAATCGTGAAGTAACCTGTATATGGACCATTCAGTTTTAATTTCCTAACTCATCGTGACGTTCATTACATTAATATCTAAACGTATAGAAGAAAAAATTGTTGATCCACAAAAAAATTCAAAATAGTGCAAAGCTGTTGACAACTAAATGTTTCAACACCACCTCATTAATGTATATTAGTTTGAAAAGTATTTATTAGATGTAGGGAAAATATTTTATTCTTTTAGTTTTTTCTGTATTAAATATTAATGACAGGCACAGTATGTAAGAAAATAATATGTATGGAGAAGTTAACTTGCAATAATAATACAAAATTGAACAGTGATCCTTTCAAATAAACTCTAATGACATCACAATTTTGGCCCTTATTTCTCTTGTTATGCTTCTCAAAACTGAAAGTTGCTCTATTTCATCAACAATTATTTTTCTAAATCCAGATATGTTTTCAGTTTGTTTAATAGAAGTTCATGTGCATTTTATCTCTTAAATTGTAGGCTCGCAATATTTTTCAGCAGTTTCCACACTTTTCAGTTTTAATATAAATTATGGATTTCTTTATTTTTTGAATTTGTATTCAATCAATAACACCTGACACAGTGATGAAACAAATACCTTTATTGTGCAAAAAACGTTTAATACATACAATATACAGAAAAGGCAAAAAATATATATTCCAAATTATTTATTAATTCCTGCCACATGAGGTATAAATCTATTTAAATAAAATGAACGCAGTATTTCTAGATTTGGTTCCCACCCTACCTCTATAGGAACAGAAACAACTTCACACTCATTTGGTGTCCATACCACTAAATAACATACATCTCGTTTCGTCAAATGTAGTTGCCCCTGAATTTGATGGTAATAATCATGGTTATAATTCATGAGGGTTGCATCCCCTTCTTTATAAATTATGTAGCTTTTATCGTTTCTCAATGCCTCACTTAAGCTAACGGCTCTAAACTTGTATGGACACTCCACTTCAACGATAGCAGAATCACCTCACAAGCCGTCAGGTGAAGCTCCAAGGAAACCACTTTCGTCCAACCACAGCCCTGTTGGTATGATATCCATATTATCAAAAGCATCACTGAATGTATTCAGTGCAACGTTTTCATGTTTTTTGCCCCACTGAATAGCCATTACCGAAGAAAGGTCGTATCCATTTAATAATTTTTTAAATAAGGATGGAGGATATCGTTGACGATTTACTGCAGCTAAAACTGCACCAAAATTACTTGCAGTTAAACGATTCTTTCTGGCTATGAGCCAGTTTCCATTCTTTGCTTGGCCTATTGTTTTATTCACAACTTCTTTGTTTTGTGTGAGGCACAACTTTTCCCTCAAGAACAGGTCCCTGTCTGAAGCCTCTAAATATTCTTTCGAAAACACCAAATTTTCAACTGATGGAAGGATATCTTCTACATCCACTTCAGATTCGGCTCTCAATAACCAACTATAGCCAACAACATTCCCCTGTCCTAGTTTTGTTAAAAAATTCGTGATATTTTCTTCGGGTATATCTCCACAGATTGCATGATATGTTTTCTGTTTTGGATATAGTTCTGCTATAGTTTTTACATCCTCCTCAGTCGACATACTTGGTGCTGACCAGCGACATGCTTGATCAGTGACACTCACATTATGATGGCCATAAATACATAATGCAGCTATGTGGTGACATTTTACCAACCCTCTGGGACATGTACAGCTAACATCAAGTATGGTGTCATCGTCGACATTAATTGATACCTGAAATAATATTAAATCAATAAGATTATTTTTAGGACAAAAGAGTATAATCTACCTCAATAGAATATGTTCTTTTCTTCATACTAGCACTAACTGTTCCTTTCAAAATTGCAGGCTTCACCTCTCTATCGAACACCATACTCTTCACATTTCCACTTTTGTGGGCATTTTCACCCCGCTGTAGCTGGTTAATAGCATCTTTGAAAAAATCCGCTATCATCGTAAAAGAAAGGACATGGTTGTCTGCCATAGCTGAAACTAAAAGCAATAAACTATAAATAAACTAACATTATTTTAAATTTTTTTGGTATTCATGTACTCTTATAGGTTATGTGAACCACTCTTTTTGGTATAGAATATGAATTTATGAACTTATAACTCCATTAAACGTTAACAGTACTTATTTGAATTTTCGAGCTTCTCAGAAATACACAACAATAGTCTAATAATTTGTATAAATTCCGCAAAATCACCACCAAATTAAATATTACACGTAAAACACCATAAACAAAAACTTTGTTTGGATAATGGGCTATGACCTACACCAACAAAGACGGCGGCGTGACGTCATTACTAATAGAGTGTATTATATCATTTTAAAGTTAAAAAAAAGTGTGGTTTCGCTTTTTTCAATATTAAAATGTGTAGATGGATTCTAACTTGTCCTTCTGTTCGTTAGCAGCATATTTGCGATTTCATTCGCCCATTTCGAAATATATTTTTGATATAGACAATAAAATGTACATAATTTGTTTTTCATATCTATCTCTAGATACCCAACAAAAAACTGATGTTTTAAAACAAAAACCAATCATTATCAGTCATTTGCCGACTCGACAATGAATGTGGTACGATTATATCAACTTTGCGAAAATAAGCAAGAATTGCTTAATGAATTGAGAACTTGGGGTTTGATACCTGAAGATGAGGATTATATCTGTGTTAGGTTAGGTTGTGTCCTTTCTTCTTGAGTAACCATTCGGTTGGAGCGAGGCGTCGCTTTGTAAGGATGATTAACATGTTTTCAAATTGGATAACAAAAGGTTACTCAAGTTAGGTTAGGTTGTGTTCCTTGTTTTTACGTAAGAAATTGTTGGATCGAAATTTTCGCGAGTGGAGCGTAGCGTTGCTTCATAAGGTTGGTTAGCTTGCATTCAACTTGGATAGCAAGGTTAGCCAAGTTAGGTTAGGTTATGTTCCTTGTTTTAACGTAAGAAATTGGTTGGATCCAAATGTTCGCAAGCGGAGCGAAGCGTCGCCTTGTAAGCTTAATTAGCTCACATTCAACTTGGGTACCAAGGTTAGCCAAGTTAGGTTGGGTTGTGTTCCTTCTTTTTACGTAAGAAATTGGCGTGTCTCGGCCAGGCATACGAGAAAACATTCAAAATATAAGCGTTTCTTATTTTAATATGTTTGGTAACTTTCTAAACGCGGCACATCAACTAAATGCTTAATTTTCAAAGCTATAATCACTGCCAAGAAGCATTTTAAACTTCTATTGATACATATATCCATCATAACTGTCATATCGTCTTCTCATGCTGTCATAGTTATCATTTATATGCTCAATATGTATGACACATTGAATATCAGTAATTTATTTTCCCCTTGGAGACATAGGCAACGTCGCATATCAATAAACTTCAAGATCCACGAGATTCGGATAAACATAACACAATCACCAACGTTTAATATTTGACATTTCTTCTGTAACATTATATAAAAAGTAATCGGAGTTTTTTCATTATTTTATCGAAAATTAAGTTATTTTGATATTACTGAAATATTAAACGAATGGGCAGTTACTATTTTAGTGTGAATAGGAATTGCTTATACAATTTCTAAAAGTGATATCCTATATCCTCTCTTTATGGACTTTCGGGGACCCATATCTCCTAATGTTATCTTTTTCGAGCAAAATTTTCGATTGCTATACTGTTTCCACCATTAGTCTACTCGACAAGTTGAAAATGATCTAAAATAGAGATACTGCTCTTAAAATTATGTGTGATAGCTCATTAGATCCAGAATAACGCCTAAAAAAATGTGCCGAAAGCGTGTATTAACACATAAAAAATTGCAAAAGTTATTGACAATTGAAGATGAAAAAAAATGGCTATTTGTTTTTTGCCAATATTTCATGAACTATCGATATTTTAGAAATTTCAAGAAAATATTCTGAAAGAGGAGGAAATTTTCATTGAAAAATTTCGAGCTCCCGGAACTCTATCTCCATTATTTATAATTTTAATTTAACGCTGAAAATGGGTCTCCGAGCGACATTTTTAGGTTGCGCGCGCGGCGTCAACAGCGAGTACGACACATTAATTACTTTATTTAAGGTATTGAATATGTTTTTTTAAATTTGAAAAATCATAGTGTATTCGGAATACTATGAATAATTTATTCCCGTTGGAAATTTCACTTAACGGTAATTTTTCAACAAGTTAAACGATTGTTAACTAACAAAATTTTCTCGAACTTCTGTCTTAATTGTAAATGAAAAAATATGTTTGAATAATTGTCGTAAAAATTTTTCCCTTTAATTCTTATATACATATTCAACAAGATAGGCCAAATTAAAAAAATTTTTTTTAAAATTTTTTTAAAAAAAAAAAAAAAAAAATTTTTTCAATCATCATATTATCGTTTTTTTATTGAAAATTCCCGCCATTTGTTGACAAATTTTTTATAAACAAATTGATTATTTCAATATTTTTGAAAATATTTTTTTCACAATTTCATTATATCACAAATATTATGATTTTTGAAGAACAAAATTTTTCTCAATAACAATTTTTAATTGTTTATATTCGTTTTTTTTATATTTCTATTGTTTAAATAATCAGTTAAGAAATTATTTCTTTTCTAAAAATCATAATTGACAGTCCTCTATGAAGTAACGAAAAAACAATTTTTTTTATTAACAATTCCATTGTTTATTAACTTACCAATTTGTTATAAATGAATTTTTAACTTTGTTAGATTTTTTTTCTGAAACTGCCAAAATTTACAAAAACAACCATATATAACAAAGTATAGAAAAAAAAAATCCAATTTTTTATTGTATTTGGGTTGGAAAAATTATTTTTTTTTTATATTTTTTTTTTTTTAAAAAAAAAATTGTTTTTTGTTATTCCATAGAAGACTGTCAATTAAAGATTTTTAGATAAAAATATTTCTTAACTAATTATTTAAACAATATAAATATAAAAAAAACGATTATAAACAATTAAAAATTGTTATTTAGGATTTTTTTTTCAAAAATAATAATATTTGTAATATAATGTAGTTGTGGAAAAAAAAATTTCAAAAATATTGAAATAATCAATTGGTTTATAAAAAATTGATCAACAAATAGCGGGAAAATTTTTTTTTGCAAATCAATTCATATCTTGTATTGATGAAAAAACGATAACATGATGATTAGGAAAAACATTTTTTTTTCAACAACATTACTTTTTTAGTTTTTGCTCAAGTACAAAAATTATTATAAACAAAGTATGAATATTTTTTAACTTTCATGGCGTGATCTTGTTGAGTATGTTTATAAGAAAGGCTCTACGAAGCGAAAATTTTTCACGACAATTATTTAAACATTTTTTTTCATTTACAATTAAGACAGAAGTTCGAGAAAATTTTGTTAGTTAACAATCGTTGAAAAATAAACTTTTAGTGAAATTTCAAACGGGAATAAATTATTCATAGTGTTTCGAATACACCATAATTTTTTCAAATAAAAAAAATAATTTATACTTTAAATAAATTAATTAATGTGTCGTACTCGCTTTTGACGCCGCGCGCGCAACCTAAAAATGTCGCTCGGAGACCCATTTTCAGCGTTAAATTAAAATTATAAATAATGGAGATAGAGTTCCGGGAGTTGGAATGAAAGTTTATTATTGGAAATTTCCTCCTCTTTCAAAATCTTTTTTTGAAATTTCTTAAATATTAACAGTTTATGAAATATTGGCAAAAACGAAATGCCATTTTTTTTTCATCTTCAATTGTTTATAACATTTGCAATTTTTTATGTGCTAATACACGCTTTTGGCACATTTTTCTAGGCGTTATTCCGGATCCAATGAGCTATCACACATAATTTTAAGAACAGTATCTCTATTTCAGACCATTTTCAACTTTTCGAGTAGACTACATGTTTTGAAGCACCTGTGAAAATTTCGTGAAAATACTGGGTGATCTCATTTTATTGATCTATTCCGGTTTACCCAGATACTATTTGAAAAAATTTCTTCTGAAGGCCGTCTGGGGGTATTCTCATTGAAGCAATCTATAATAGCATTCAATTCATCTGAAGTAAGTGCTTCTGAACATTCCTTCTTCTTTTGAGGACAACTCAGGCAGGTTTCGCCGTTTTGCTTTACGCGCATGCCTGGCACTTTGGAATTTGATATCTTCAAATGGATTCACGTTTCGTTCATGTTTAGTGAAGTATAATCCCTGGAAAGTTTTCATTGTTGAATTCCACATCAATTCAATTGTATACTCTTCATATTCCTTGCACAAAATTAATAATTGTTCTGCCGACAAAAAGGCAGAAATTATATCCAGACAGACTCTTTTTTTGGGTATTTTCTTGGATGGATTTGCTTAAACGTTCACTTTCCTTAGTGGAACATAAACCAAAACGAGACAATTTTGAGTGAATGTTACGTAAAATTTTGACTTATTTTGAATGAGAGTCGATCATATTGCATATCATGTGACTAAATTCATGACTTTTCAAAGGTGTGAATGAAATAATCTTCAAAACTATAACCTGATATTTCGATACAAGTTGGAATCTATGAATATAAATGTACCAAATGCTCCGTTGCGAATTTTGCTCCCAAAAATCAGGGCGTTAGTGTTTCTTCCTCATGGACCTTTCTATAAAATAAGGAAATGATGGCGTCTTTTCCCTAGTTTCCTATATTGGTAATGGTATACTTATATGAAACGTATTCATATGAGTGGTCGTGAAAAAGCCATATGAAGGACATTTATTCAGTATCACTATCGTTTCGGAGAATCGTATATCATCCTCACAAAAAGCTATTTCGTTCGAGGTCCGGAAAAAGTTAATGTAGGTTGGATGGCATATCTGGAATATTTCCTGTTCATAATGGCGAAATGGTTTCAAGAGGGCTTTCACCCGGATCTTGCAATAAATACTATCCATATACTATACCATTTCCTTTGAGATTTATTCTTTGAATATTTAAAGAAAATGAATTATTGGAACAAAGACATATATAAGATGGGATACCTCAATTTCTAGATCTGAATATATTTTGAAAGATTGAAATATATAAATCATCATATGCATAAGTTTGAGGTTAAAGAGTTTCCTCGTGAGTTCAGATTACATTGACTCAATATATCAAACCACTATATGAACATAATCAGAAGGTGGTGCACAGACTGGGAACAATGTAAATCCTAACAAAACATTTTTGGTTCTATTCCCAATGAGGCGAAAGTATGAACTGACATCCCTGACCTTGAATGGAACGCAGTCAACTTTGTCCAAGAAAGTCAAATATTTGGGCGTTATAATGGACCAGAGACTAACATGGATCAGTCACATTAATGACATTATTTTCAAAACGGCAGACACGCCGCAGAGTATTTGAAAGACATGGGGTTAGAACCGAAAATGATATATTGATCATATTAAACGATTATCAAACCTATGGTCACCTATGCCTCATTAGTACGGTGCCTGGAAACTCAACGAAAGCTGAAGTGGAAGTAATCCAAAGGTGTGAGGTCCGGTGATCGAGCTGGCCATTCCGTTGAACCTCGTCGTCCAATCCATCTACCACGATACTCCTCATTCAAATACCGTCTTACTGCACCGTAATAGTGTGGAGGAGCACCATCCTGTTGAAATGTTATTTCCAAACTGACAAATTCATCTGGATTATCTTCCAAAATTTCAAGGATTATCGGTTCTATTGCGTTTTGCAACAGCTCCAGATGAACCTCACCAGTTAAATTAGTATTTAAAAAAATAGGCCCAACGATGAGGTTACTTGCCCAAACATTCACCTTCTGGGGAAATTGGGTATGTGTTTCACGAAACAGGTGAGGATTTGCGTCACTCCAATTCCTCACATTCTGTGTATTTACATTTCCATTCAGATAGAAAATACTTTCGTCATTAAAACAAATTGTTTCGACATAGTCTGGCTGTTGGTTAATTTTAGTTTCCATATTTTCATTAGTCTTCGGTCTGGGTCGTCGTCTGAGAGTTGATGAACCATTTTTAATTTCAATGGATGAAATTTGTTTTTTTTCAACACCCTGTGTACTGTACTTCGACTGACTTCACAGGTAGATGCAACGTGAGTTGTGGAAGAAGTAGGATTACTTCTACCAGTATATCAATTTTTTTATCATCAGCAATTTGTGCTCTGCCAGATCGTTTCGCATCATTAATACTACCCGTTGTTTCAAACTTACGAAGAAGCTCCCTCAAATAAGTTCCCGAAATGGGGCGATCGAGAAACCTCTCATTGAAAATGCGTTCTGCTGCATGAATATTTTGTCCAGTTTCACCAAGAATTAGGATCGCTGCTACTTTATCACCTAAAGAACGTACCATTTCGCTCCTTGAAGCACTTAAACGTTCGGCTCACAACAGTTTAACAAATCATTAAAATGTACAAAAATATTAAAAGTACCAAAAGCTGCTGAAACAGTTGAACGTTCGATCAACAATACACAAATTATTAAATGTACAAAAACTTGAACAATTACAAAAACGTCGAATTAGGGAGACTAACAAAAACGTCAGCTCATTCGACAACTATCCAGAGGCGGTGCTTGAATTTGGAATTTTAGTATCAACTGATTTAAGTCATCACAGCTTTGCGTTTTTTGAAAGCAAGTTGCCAAAACTGCCATAAACACAAACAAAATTAGTATTATTGAATAGGTTTTTTTGATACTTTTCAAAAGAGGTGTCGCTTGCCGTAGGGTTCCGTTTAAAATTATTGGTCACAATGGCCTTGTGACGTCATCTTCGACGATTTCGTCTATCATCACAAGTAGGGAAGTTTACAACCTTCAATATTCAGTTTCCAAATTTCACTTGTTTATGTATAATCGTTCCAAAAATAAGAGGGGGAAGGGGACTTTTGAGAAGCACTGTATAGTGACGTAACACTTTTGAAGGTCCTACTTCTCAAGTACTGAATTTTTTCCCAACAAGATCTATACCAGAATTCCCTCCATACTTTTTATACTTCTATCAAAGCGCAATATCCCAATTTCTTCAAATTTTTATTTACATACCAAGGGATTTCGATTTTCTTCAAAGCAATATGTTGCCGATGAACCTTCATAAAATCAGTTGAAAATTCCTTGATACTAATTTTTGCCGCTCTAGTTGAATCGTTACAATGCACTAACAAATTTTCAGAGCCAAGCAAATGTGAACGTTTATGAGGTGAGCCTGTGACATGCAAGGCTACGGCTTGTTCTCGGATTTGCATGGCCGTGATTAGGCGTACCAAATTCGCGTAAATGTACAGATTTATCCGTCACTTCTGCTCGCCGTGTGCAAATCTGTCAGAAAATGTGTTAGTCTATGCCTATCTAATAGCTAGCCATAGACAAACACATTTTTTGACTGATTTGCACGCGGCGAGCAAAGCGAGCAACGTCGAGCATTTTTACGGCCGACACCATAAACATCCAGCCAGTCGAACTAATGATCCGTCGAGTAAATCTGCCTGTATAAAAACCTGTGGCATGCTAGCTATTGCTTGTTCCCGGATTTGCATGGCTCGTGATGTGGCATATGCCGATTACGCATACATATATGGATTCATCCATCACTTGCCGCGTGCAAATCTGTCAGAAAATGGTCGTCTATGCCTATCCAATAGCTAGGCCATAGACGAACACAGTTTTTTACAGATTTGCAAGCGGCGAGCAAAAGTGGCATATTTACTCGTGGCGAGCAATGTTGAGCATTTTTACGACCGACAGCATGAACATTCATGCCAGTCGTAAGAATTATCCGTCGTGCTGGTCCACCACCAAATAATCTGCCTGTTTATGGAAGAATTTGATGAGTTGCGCGACGGCTTCGCATGGCTCGTGGCTCTTTGGAAATTTCAAGAGCTCGCAAGCCATGTCAACTCCATATACAGTTCACAATTCGAATTGTGCGGGAAATTATTCGAAAATGTCGCAAACTAACAAAAAAATAATGATATTATCACTAGTGCCAGTGCCCTAATGTACAATACTCAGGGCTTTTGATTTTCCACAATGCAGTATGTTGCCAATAAACGTCAATTAAATCAGTTACAAATTCCTTGCAACTCATTTTTGCCATACAAGCTCAATCGTTACAATTCACTAACGAATTTTCAAAGCCAAGCAAATGTGTGCGTTTATGGGGTGAACCTGTGGCATGCAAGATACGGCTTATTCCCGGATTTGCATGACTCGTGATGTGGCGTTCCAAGTCCGCATAAATGTACGGATTTATCCGTCACTTCTGTGTTCGTCTATGCCTATCTTATAGCTAGACATATAGTCTAATCAACAAGTTCAAAAACGTGAAAAATAGAGATAAAGGTCCTAAAAATATGATCGATGGCTCATTCGATTCGGAATCACCTCTAGAAAAATGTTTTTGAAGGATTTTGGTGCAGGTTAAAAATTGCAATTGTTATTAACAAAATAAGATGAAAAAAAAAATGATATTTCGTTTTTTGTTAATAACTTGAAAAATATTAACATCTAAGCAATTTTGAGAAAAGCTCGTTAAAGAGGAGGAAATTTCCAATAAAAAAGTCACAACTCCCGGAACTCTATCTCCATTATTTATAATTTTAATTAGACGTTGAAAATAGGGCTCCGCGCGGCTGTTACAGCATGCGCGAGCCGCCGCTAAAGAGAGTTCAGCAATAAAAATAATTTTTTTATAACATAAAATGTGATTTTAAAAATTTGAAAAAATTCTAGTATCTTCTTAACACTTGAAAGAATCGAGCCCTGAAGAAAAATAAATTTAATCATCATTTTTCAAAAAGTTATTCAATTGTTAACTAACAAATTTTTTCCCAATCTCCATTGGCATAAACAATGGAATGAAAGGTATAAATAATTGGCCTATAAATTTTAAACCCGGTGGAGCCTTTTTGATATATGTACTTCATAAGATCCTGCGGTTAATTTTCATTAAAGTTAATTAATTTGTTAATTATGATTTTTTATAACTATTGAAAAATTAAAAATCTAAAAAATGTTGATAAATTTTTTTTTCAATTAATATTTAGCTATTCCTGTTTTCACATTGAACAATAGCAGTAATTAACATAGGTTATGAATTTTTTACGTAATTTGTTTATAAAATTGTTATAAACAAATAGAGAAATTCATATTTTTAAAAAAATTTTTTGCTATTTTGTTGTTTACAAAAAATTATGATTTAAAAAAAAATTTTTTCTTAATTTTAATTTTTAATTGTTTAAAAACGATTTTTTTATATTTCGATTGTTTAAATAATTAGTTGAGAAAAAATTTTTCTTTTAAAAATCATAATTTATACTTTTGAATAGTTGGGCAAAAAAAAAATTTTTTTATTTATTATTATAATACTTTTTAATATCATACGATACGGTAATTATAGCGCCTACTTGATTTGTCAATTAAAAAATTGATATATCTTTTAAACTATTAGAGATACGATAAAGGATATTCAGGTCTTTTTAATAAAGGATGAATTTCTCTTTCAGATAAATTTTAGATCAAGTTTGTATCTATTGTTTATTAGCTATTAATGCATTTGTTTATGAAAATTCTGTATTTTTTTTTACTTTTTCGTATCTTTTGTGATCTTTAACTTGTTAAATTATGCAGATACAGCAAAATAGATACAAACTTGATCTGAAATTTATCTGAAAGAGAAATTCATCCTTTATAAAAAAGACCTGAATATCCTTTATCGTATCTCTAATAGTTTAAAAGATATATCAATTTTTATAATTGACAAATCAAGTAGGCGCTATAATTACCGTATCGTATGATATTAAAAAGTATTATAATAAATAAAAAAATTTTTTTTTTGCACTTTATTATATATAGCTATTTTTATAATTTTTTTCTGCTTCAGAAAAAAAATATAACGTTGGTCGATATTTTTTATAACAAATTGTTAAACTAATAAACAATTAAATAATTAATAAAAAAAATTTTTTTTGCTAAACTATTTAAAAGTGTAAATTATGATTTTTAAAAGAAAAATTTTTCTTAACTAATTATTTAAACAATCCAAACATAAAAAAATCGTTTTTAAACAATTAAAAATTAAAATTAAGAAATTTTATTTTTTTTTCATAATTTTTTGTAAACAACAAAATAGCACGAAAATTTTTTTTTAAAATATTGAATTTCTCTATTTGTTTAAAAATTTTAAAAAATTAAAAAATTAAACCTATTTAATTCTGCTATTGTTCAATTTGAAAACAGGCATAGCCAAATATTAATTGAAAAAAAAATTTTTATCAACATTTTTTAGATTTTTAATTTTTCAATAGTTATAAAAAATCATAATTAACAAATTAATTAACTCTAATGAAAATCAACCGCAGGATCTTATGAAGTACATATATCAAAAGGGCTCCACGGAGTTTAAAATTTATAGGCCAATTATTTATACCTTTCATTCCATTGTTTATGCCAATGGAGATTGGGAAAAAATTTGTTAGTTAACAATTGAATAACTTTTTGAAAAATGATGATTAAACTTTTTTTTCTTCAGGGCTCGATTCTTTCAAGTGTTAAGAAGATACTAGAATTTTTTCAAGTTTTTAAAATCACATTTTATGTTATAAAAAAATTATTTTTATTGCTGAACTCTCTTTAGCGGCGGCTCGCGCATGCTGTAACAGCCGCGCGGAGCCCTATTTTCAACGTCCAATTAAAATTATAAATAATGGAGATAGAGTTCCAAGATTAGGACTTTTTTATTGGAAATTTCCTCCTCTTAACGAGCTTTTTAAAATTTTAATTTTAAGTTATTAACAAAAAACGAAATATCATTTTTTTTTCATCTTATTTTGTTAATAACAATTGCAATTTTTAGCCTGCACCAAAATCCTTCAAAAACATTTTTCTAGAGGTGATTCCGAATCGAATGAGCCATCGCTCATATTTTTAGGACCTTTATCTCTATTTTTCACGTTTTTGAACTTGTTGATTAGACTAATAGACAACCCATTTTTTGACAGATATGCACGCGGCGAGCAAAAGTGTCCCATTTGCGCGTGACGAGCAACGTCGAGCATTTTCACGACCGGCACCATAAACATCCATGCCAGTCGTACGAATTATCCGTCGTGCTGGTTCACCACGAGTGGATCTGCCTGTTTATGGAGGAATTTGACGAATTGCGCGACGGATTTGCATGGCTCAGGGCTCTTCGGAAATTCAAAGAGTGTTATGCCATGTAATTACAGAAATGCATTTAAAGATAATTACCAAGAATGTAACCATTGTATACCGAATGCATAAATGACTCATCTAGGAGAGCAAAACAAAGATTATTGATTGCTACTCGTTACAGTCACAGCTAGATAAGAAAATCAGTTTTATTTTACTACCGAAAACAGATCCCTAATTCTAACACCCGTCCAAAGTCGATAACACAAACAGGGCCATTGAAAAACCCCGATAAACGCCAGTCACACCAGCCCGATTCATCAATGGACGTAACTAACTTATAAATCACCGGGAATCGCCACTCCAGAAATTCATAAACACACTTGTTGGTCATTATTTTAGCGATTACCCGACAGCTATCATAAATACCTGTCATTCAGTAAAATAGTATCCAATTATAACATAGATAAGCAAGAACGGGTCTTGTTTTTGGGTTGCAGTCTGCTACTCCGCTTGAAGGTCTCTACAGATTCAGAGATACCTTGGAAATCGATTTGGATTTGAAAGACATCAACAATATTTATTATTTTCCTGGGAAAACGAATAATGGAAAAGTATTAAAACTTGAACTGGTATCATATCTGAAGAAAATTGAAATCCTGAAAAATCTTCATAAATTAAAAAACAAAAACTGGTACGTAGTTGATGATATAAGTCCTGAGGATCAAAGCATAAACAGAGCGTTACGCCAGCACCTAAACCGAGCAAAGCAGAATGGGATTCAAGCAACAATGAGACGCAATCATCTAATTGTGAATAATTCAAAATTCAGCCTTGAAGACCTAGAGTTGGACCCTTCCATCACCAAAGAAAAACCCGTGCCATCGGCGACATCAAGTGTCACTGACGAAACAATTTCCAGAAGGAAACCCCCTCATAGGGCTGCAAAAGGGGTTTAATTAGCGTTTATAAGATTAATTAGGTCACTCATTTCCTTTTCTTTTGCTGATTATTATTATTTATATAAATATATATCGCTTGCAAAGAAATCTAACTGCTGTATTTAAAAATAAATGTGCCTCCTCAAATTTGAAGCTATTTCAAAATATATAATAAATAATGCGTAACATTAAAATATGTCACATCAACACTAGATCTTTATTGAACGGGTACGCAGAATTTAAACTGAGAGTATATAATAATTATGATATTATCACCGTTTCCGAGTCATGGCTTTCGGTGAATATACCCAATGAAAATATTTGTCTTGCGGGCTATCAATTATTTCGTAAAGATAGGAAAATTGGAAGGGGTGGAGGTGTTGCAATTTATATCAAGAATATTTTTAAAGCCACTCTGATTGTCAATATTCCATCAGAAATAGTTGAACAAGTATGGATCACGTACACTCTTAACGGAGTGAAATATGCCGTGGCCTCCATGTATAGGCCTCCAAACCTACCACTGCCAAACTTTTTATCATCTTTCGAAGATACTTTATCTGTCATCTGTCCTAGATTCGAAAATATAATTTGCGCAGGAGATCTTAATATTGACTACGCAGATCCCACAAACAGCTCTTGTGTTCAGTTGTATGAAATAATTGCTTCTTTTGGCCTGAATCAAATTGTTGATCAGCATACTCGATATTCGTCAACTAGCTGCAAAATAATAGATCTCATAATATGTACAGAAACACTGAGTGTAACTGACTGTACTACGCTTGATTGTTCCTCTTTTTCAGATCATTTTCTTGTATCGTGCAAAGTAGGTTTGATAAAAACATTAAACGATAATTTTTTATACACTTTCAGAGATTTCAGGAAATTTAACAAGGAATTATTTCTCGCAGATTTGCATGCCATCAATTTTGATACCATTTATGAGCCAGATAATATTGATGATAAAGTCGTTCTGTTCACTAATTTGGTTCTCAAACTTTTTAATGAACATTCTCCTATAAAAACCGTTAAAATTACCAAGAAAAAAGCACCTTGGATAACGGATAATTTGAAGCTCATGTTCAAACTTAGAGACAAAGCTCTTACGAGATTTAAAAGAACAAAGGCTCCACATCATTGGAATTATTATAAAGCAATAAGAAATCTTACAAACCGAACCGTAAATCTTGAAAAAAGGGCTTACCTAGATTATCGTTTGAAAAGAAGCAGGCAATTATGGAAAGAACTGGCTGATATGAACGTTCACAACAAAAAATCACGAAATACTATCCCAGAGCACCTGATGAATGCTGAGGAAATCAACAATTTCTTCGGAAGTGTATCAAATAATGACTCTGTACCTGATGATGAAACGATCCGTTTCTTTTCTGGTAATACAGTAAATAGTCATAATAATTTCTCTTTTCACGAAACCAATGATCATGAAGTATATAAGACTATACTAAGTATAAAATCAAACGCTGTTGGACATGACAAGGTAAGTATTCAAATGTTACTACACTGCTGTCCCCTGATATTGCCACATATATCCCATCTATTTAATTTCTGCATACAGAAAATGTTTATCAGAAAGTTGGAAACGTTCCCATATTCTTCCATTAGCAGAAAGTTACTAATGCAGAAAATATGAGTGACCTTCGCCCAATAAGCATTTTGTGTGCAATCTCGAAACTTTCGAAAAGATATTGAATGCTCAGATGCGTATATACTTGAATGCATTTGACATATTACCATCCTGCCAATCAGGCTTTAGATCTGACCATAGTTGTACCACGGCTCTTCTGAAAGTGATAGATGATATACACATCTTTATTGATAACAATGAATTGTGTCTACTAGTATTGCTCGACTATTCTAAGGCTTTTGATCGAATCAGTCACCAACTTCTTTATCAATTCTGAGTTACCTGGGGTTCACTATGAATGCAATATCTCTACTCAAAATTACCTTTTCAACCGATCTCAAAGCGTAATCATAAATAATGAAAAATCTAAATCTCTAGAAATAAAGAATGGTGTTCCCAGGGATCAATTTTGGGCCCCCTTCTTTTGTTCTCTACACTTCACAATTCTCAAAGTCCTTACGTTACGCTTCAATGCACTGTTATGCTGATGACACGCAGATGTATTTAAATTTCGAAGAAAACTCCTACAACTTGGCACTTGACCAAATGAATCATGATTTGAATACTCTCATAACCGTATCAAATAAATACTGCTTTACTGTGAATAAATCTAAATCATACGTTATGCTATTCGGGAGGACAGCAGCAAGAAATCGTTGCAAGAATTTATTGAATATACGTGTTGACGGAGTCCCCCTACCCATCGCAGATACAACAAAAAATTTGGGATTGTACCTTGATAATGCATTACGCTTCACTACACATGTATCTCATATTTTAAAACAGGGTTTATGAATCTAAGAACGATCTATTCAAACAAAATATTTTGAACAAAAAAAGTAAAATGATATATGTGATGCTTTAGTGTTGTCCATCAAAGTGGTTTATGACCAGGGCTGATGAAATCTGACAAAATGAGACTTCAAAAATTGCAGAACTCATGTGTGAGACTTATTACAGGCACAAGAAAGCGGGAACATGTTACGCAACATTTAAGGAATCTTGGTTGGCTGAACATGGAGGCTAGGCGTACACTACACTCCAGTACGATTTTTCATAAAATAATAACAACTAGGAAACCTCCTTATCTATTCAAGAAACTGACTTTCAGAACTGACATTCATAATCTCAATTTGAGATTTCGAAATAATTTGGCTGCGCCTAAACACAAAACCTCCTTTTTTCGTGGCTCATTCTCATTTCAGATCGCTCGCCTTTACAACCGGTTACCCAGTGATTTCAAATTATTACAAATAAAAAAATTCAAAAAAAATATGAAGCAATATTTATTCGATAACAATTTTCCAAATATCTTAGTATAATATAATAATTTTAATGGCAAACTTGAATTGGCACATCACTTTTTCTCCGCTTATATGTACTGATCACTGTATATTAATATTTTTTTTTTTTTTTAGGAATAGTATTTCTTTTGTTATATTCTCATGGTTAGACTTTAATTTTTCTCGGAGCAGTTTGAATAGTCTACCATATTCAGTTCTATGTACTTTATAATATTATTTATTATGAATTTATTATGATAAGTTACTCCACTGGTTGGATGGAAGAGCAATTCCTGCCATGAGCAATCATGTGCAGGCATTGAATCCTGCCTTTTGTTAGGATATAAGCTAACTGCTGTACCTCCAATAAAAGCATTTATTATTATTATTATTATTAAAAACAAGGCCCTTATCAGTTTTACGAGTCACCTCGTTATCTGCCCACAACAACCTAAGCCCCGCCTACTAGCTCCCGTGTGGAAGATCTTATAAAAGCGTGAGTTTCATGTCAACAATATTCCATTCGGTGTTCTACAGTGAAACAAAGAATATGTAACCTCAAAGTAAGGTTAGAATGCAAGTTAGTTCAAAGCAGTATCTCATTCAGTAATCACTTATATTAGACGAAAATATTTCGGAGAACATGTCATTCTCAAAAGTGCGGTATAAAAGTCAGTCGAATTACAGTATCTTGCAATAATAATGAGAGTTTCCCAATCAGTGTAGTTAACTTCAGCAAACATAGAAACTCAGCCAATTCAAATCAAGTATTGAAGCTCCTAGTAAAAACACGAGTGAACAGTATAGTTTCCACAAATTGTCTATTTTCGACAAGCTTCCAAAACAGAGATAATACAACGGGATTCAGCAATTTCAATGTTTCACGATCACTTAGAAAAACCTTAACTGTATACGAATATACCGGACGAATTAATTAGAATAACCGATTGACGCGGGAGAAAACGAACTAATAATAATGAATAAAATCAGACTTGATTGCCGTTTAAAACTACTCCAGTGAATAAGTGTTAAACAGGGTGAGTCTCATGTTTGTTTTTCTGTATTTATGTTTATGGCAAAACCCAACCCATTAAAATGTGTATGTGTCTAAAAAGTATTTCCATAGTTTTCAAGATTACAAAGATCTCAAAAAAATTTGTAATATTATTTTCCGAATTATCTGCCAATACGCCTTTCGTTTTCATTGTACGAATATTGTTGCCTATCATACGTCCATAGACGATTGATAGAATTGTGTCATTTTTATTAAATATATATATACATTCTTAACTTTTATGAGTGCATTATTATTTTATCAAATCATTGTTTGGTTCGAATCTTTCTGAACGGTAGTACTTCCTGAATAAACAGCCCATGTTCCGGTATTTAAGAGAAATGAACTCAGATCTGAGCCGCTCCAGACCTAGTTTCAGTATCGACCTTCTTCAGACAGTCGATTGCTCTTAATACTGTTTTTCCAACCTAACGAATAATGTCTGGTATTACAGGTGTGGTGGGTTAGTTCACAACACCCCGTAGTCCAGTCTTATAACAAGAGGTCGCAAGCCACGCCAACCCCATATACAGTTACAATTCGAAGTGTGCGTGGGATTATTTGAAAATGTTGCAAACTAATAAGAAAAGAAAATTACTTATTAATACTAGTACCAGGGACGTAATGTACAATACAATGTTTGCAAATAATAATGGAAACAAAAAATGGTTACGTGGATGAGATACATATAGTGACGTAAAACTTTTGAAGGTCCTATTTCTTGGGGACTGAATCTTTTCTTAACGATATCTTCACCACAATGCCCTTTATACTTTTTATACTTCTACTAGCGGACCCGACAGACGCTGTCCTGTCCAAATTTCTATGTTCCCTAAAATGTTTTTCTCGAAAAGTCTCGTCCGCGTAGAATTTCTTTTTTTCTATGTTTTATGTCTAGATTATGCTTTTGACTCCTTCCGCTTCTGTTTTCCCGTTATCCCTCTATCCCATTTTCCTGTTACCCATTTTTTTATTTATCCCGTTATCCCCTTATCCTGTCATCCCGCAATCCCGTTTTTTCGTTATCTTGTCATTCCCGTTATCCCGTTATCCCATTATCCCGTTATCCCGTTATCCCATTATCCCGTTTTCTTGTTATCCCATTTTTTCTTTATCCCGTTATTCCCGTTATTCCCGTTTTCCCGTTTTCCTGTTATCCCGTTTTTTATTTATTCAGTTATTCCGTTTTCCCGTTATTCCCTTATCCTGTCATCCCGTTTTCCCGTTTTTTCGTTATCTCGTTATCCCGTTATCTAGTTATCCAATTATCCAGTTATCCCGTTTTCCTGTTATCCCTTTTTTCTATATCCCGTTTTCCCCTTATCCCCTTATCCTGTCATCCTGTCGCGTAAGTTATGGTTCAATTAAGAGAAGAAAATCGTCAGTTGAAAATGCACTCACCTTGATCCCTCTTCTAGGCTGTGGACTGTATATAGGTTGCGTAAGCGTGTAGCGGAATTAGCAGCAAGCGTTGCCTTGCGGATTGAAAATAACGAAAGCGTTAAAACAGCGAATTTCAAATCACTCACTATTCGTGCGGAGTCTTTCGTTCAACTGGTTTTCCTTCGGTTCCTCACCAGAGGGAGCGATTGGATTTGTGCGATTTTCAACATGATATACGCGGTAGATTTGAAAGGCAATAATGAAATACAATGCTACTAATACTATAAAAATGAAATACATTTCTCTCCAATTAAAGATAATAACAATACAAAACATAAATGAATTAATGGGTGAAAAAGATTGAACACATCCCGTTATCCCGTTTTCCCGTTTTTTCGTTATCCCGTTATTCCCGTTATCCCGTTTTCCTGTTATCCCGTTTTTTCTATAAACTAAAAAATAGGGGTTAATCGTAGAAGGGTGGAAATTAAGAGTAATATGAATTTTTTTATTCTAAGTCATGACAAAATAAAAATAAAAATCTTGCCAATAAAAAGGAGTTGATCGTAGAAGGGTGAAAATTCAGGATTGTATGTATTTTTGAATGCTGTATCATAAAAAATTAAAACAATTTTTTTTTTTCCAAAAAATAAAAATAAGGGGTATACCACCCTTAACATTTAGGGGGATGATTTGTGAATCCTAACCATCCAGGGCGCCACCCAAACGCATACAAAAAAATTCATCCAAATCGGTCAAGACGTTTATGATACCGACTGCAGTGCCATCTGCCGGGCTGATATGTGGATCTAAACCATCCAGGGCGCCACCCAAATGCATACAAAAAAATTCATTCAAATCGGTCCAGCCATTTAGAAGGAGTTCAATGACACACACGTACAGTAGAATTATATATACAGTGTGTCCGTAAAGTATGGAACAAATTCATTTTTAGCTAAACAGGTCATTTTAAGAAATAATCCTGAAACATGTCGATTTTTGATGTTAATTTACCGTATTTTAAAATAATAATCTAATATACAGGGTGAATTACGTTCGAGTAATGACGTCACCGTCATTTTTTTTAAATAGAACACCCCCATTTTGTCTGAATTTTCGGATTACTCTAGCTGAGCTGATTCCAAAAATGTATCACATGTTGATTCCAATTGGTACAGGGTGGACAAAAATACAATAGTTTTGTGTGTGCTCATAAAGTAACGCGTAACATTCTTTATTAGGTAAATTAACAATATTATCAAAAATACTTATTGTCTAGCGGACAGAATATGCTGGAATACATGACCTTATAAATGTTCGAACTGCAGCCCTTGCTGTATTTGACAGTAACCCAAACGGTGTACAAATTCTTGTTGAACCTTATGTATGGTTTCTTGCGTAATATTGTTTATTTCTGTTCGAATTTTCTCTTGTACATCTGCAATATTTGCTGGTTTCGTTTTATAAATAACATTCTTCAGATGGCCCCACAGAAAATAATCCAAAGGATTTAAATCTGGTGACCTTGCTGGCCATTCAGTGGGTCCACGTCTACCAATCCACCTGTTCGGAAAAATTTCATCTAGGTACCTTCTAACATCTACAGCATAATGTGGAGGTGCACCATCCTGTTGAAACCATAAACTTTCATCAAAACCTCCAGGATTACGTCTGCTGGGAAACAAATTACGTAAAGTAGGTACGAGATACCCCCTTAAAAACTCAAGGTACGTTACCCCGTTTAAATTACCTTCGAAAAAGTAGGGTCCGATGATTCGATTTCGTACAATTCCAGCCCATACATTTATCTTTTGAGGGTATTGTGTATGATGCTCACGCATCCAGTGGGGGTTTTCTTTTGCCCAGTATCTACAATTCTGACGGTTAACCTCACCATTTAACATGAAAGTGGACTCATCAAGAAAAATAATGTTTTGTATCAAGAGAGGGTCTCGGTGACATTTATCCATCATTTCTTCGCAAAATTGGAGTCTTCTATCGGGATCATCTTCGTTTAATTCTTGCACAAGTTTGATTTTATGAGGATGCCATTTTTCAAGCTTCAATAGTTTGTGTACCGTTGTTTTGCTAACACCGATATAGCGACTAATTTACGAAGTGTGCGCATCTTCTTCAAAACTCAGTAAAACATCTAATGCTGTATCAGCATTTGCAGGGGGACGACCTGATTTGCGTACATTTCCAACATTACCAATTTCTCGAAATTTCGTTTCAATCTTACTGACTGTCGAACGCGTTATAGGTCTTTCTGGGTATTTATCATTAAACAAATTGCACACTTCCATCTGAGTTCGTGATCTGTCTCCATACTCAATCATCATAAGTATTTCAATTCTTTGTTTTACACTTAACTCCATTTCTACTTTCAATTAAATCTAAGCAATCATTCGAATATTCACGAATACCAAAAATATTGTAGTACTAAACTGTCACTGAACATCAATAAATTACTAAACAGATAATGACATTTCCCAAAAAAGTAGACGACTATGTTTTTTATAAAATTTACTGAAAATAAAAGTTAACATTAGCAAATACGGGGTTTACATTTAAACCAATTGCCGCTACAATAGTATTTTTGATAATATTGTTAATTTCCTAATAAAGAATGTTACGGGTTACTTTATGAGCACACACAAAACTATTGTATTTTTGTCCACCCTGTACCAATTGAAATCAACATGTGATACATTTTTGGAATCAGCTCAGCTAGAGTAATCCGAAAATTGAGACAAAATGAGGGTGTTCCATTTAAAGAAAATGACGGTGACGTCATTACTCGAACGTAATTCACCCTGTATATTAGATTATTATTTTAAAATACGGTAAATTAACATCAAAAATCGACGTGTTTCAGGATTATTTCTTAAAATGACCTGTTCACCAAAAAATGAATTTGTTCCATACTTTACGGACACACTGTATATATATATATATATATATATATATATATATATATATATATATATATATAAAGATTAAAGCGCAATATCCCAATTTTTTCTAATTTTTATTTACATGCTAAAGGATTTCGATTTTCTTCAAAGCAGTATGTTGCCCATAAACCTCAATAAAATCAGTTGGAAATTCCTTGCCACTCATTTTGGCCGCACTAGTTAAATCGTTACAATTCACCAACGATTTTTCAAAACCAAGCAAATGTGTACGTTTATGGGGTAAGCATGTGGCATGCAAGTTACGGCTTGTTTCCGGATTGCATGGCTCGTGATATGGCTTGCCAAGTCTGCATTAATGTAACGATTTACCCGTCACTTCTGCTCGCCGCGGGCAAATCTATCAGAAAATGTGTTCGTCTATGCCTCGCTAATGAGGACAACTAGGAAAACTCACTGTGGCGCATACCATCCTGTCGCAACCCACGGCACAGTGGCGATAAAGGGGTGAGAAAAATACAATTAACTACAATTTCGTCCTGGACAAAAATAACATTCATAAAATGTGTGGGTGAGGACTAGATGTACCAAAAAAAACAACTGTGCCGACTTCCACATTTCCGGAAACCCCTGGTACAGTGGGACCAATTAGCAAGTGCTCGGTGCTCGGGGCATCGGGAATTGTTATGGGTTGCTGAATAAAATCTGAGCAGTGGGATTTATCAAGTGTACCATAATGAATGGCCAAATTGTAACATATTGTAAAATGACGGGAATTTAAAAATGAGAACAGGAAATAGGATAATTGGGTGACTTGGACGATGGTTTCTAATAAAATACAAGTTTTGTTTGCGGAAAACGCTCATATACGTTCAATGACAAATTTTTTCTTTCGATGAATAATTTGTATATCCAACGATATAAAAAAAATCCAGATTTATACATGAATCTACAGGCACCGGAAGTTGGAGAAATTGTTTATAAATATTTTTCAGTTCATTCTGTATAAATATTCGGATTACAAAAACGGACAATTACGTCACTGACGGGGGTTGTATTTTATATGATTTTCCTATGTGTTTCTCCATATTGGATATGCCTGTGATTTTGCGCGATTCCCGTATCTCCTTATCCGGTTAACCCGTTTCCTGTTATCCGTTAACACGTTTTCCATCATCCGGTTCACCCGTTAACCCGTTTCCCATTATCCCAGTAACATTTTCTTCGTGTTCGAATATTTGTGTATACCTATTTTCGTGGTGATCGTAGAGAAATTGATGCGCTGCAGCGCCATCTAGTGGCGGGTTGAAGTAAAATAGATAACATAAAAACCTTCTCTATGAAAAAACAATTTTCATGGTGATCGGTCAAACAGTGTCACAGTTTATCAGTCTCATACATATATACCAATATATATTTTCATACAAACAGATTATGCATATTGTTTTTTATATATTTGTTGTTTGTCACATAGTCAATAAACTATATATTCATCTGTATATCTATATTTATTAAGTTATGCTTTGGATATGTTCATATAAATAATAAAAATAATGATATTATGGAAATATTGTCGAGTTTTTTTTGAAGGAAATCGTTTGGGAATCAAATGAAATAATACACAAACTAAACAATAAAAGATACAGCTGTGAGATAAACAAGTTCCATCGACATTCAACGCATTCCATTGGAAAATACAATGTTGTATATACCAAACCACCAAAAATGACGTCATTCACTTCTCAAGTGGAAAAACTGCTGCAGTATTATCATATCTCCAACACTTTTATATTCTTCCTTCTGGAGTACGTTCTCAATGATTCCAATCACTTCTAATGAATCTCTTCTTTGACATCCCCCCAATTGAATTATACCCATGAAAAACTCCTAATATACTAATAAATCCATCTGTTGTTCAAGCATCCGAGATGACAGCGTAGTGGATAGCTATGTCGACTGCGAATGGTCCAGAACTGACATTTTGAGGTCTCACACGCTCGATATACCAGACGACTCTGATCTCATAATAGGATACTTATTCACGGTAAGCCAACCTATTATTTCTTTTCGATCAGAAAATAGTATATTGTACAACGAGCACGGAATGACATACATTTCCTACGAGTAGGAAATGGTCATTCCGTGCGTGTTTTACACTATACTTTTCCTACGACTGTTATAATATACAGTGTAAGTAAAAAACAACAAACATGAGAAATGTACTTTTATTAATTAATTGAAAAAAATAACGTACTAGGTAAATGTGTTAAGCACCTACTACAATAATCGCGAAAAAATATATTCTCATTTGTTATCAACAATATTCAAAGTTACATTGGTACAATTATTAAAAACAAATTTTGGGGAAATATAATCCGTTTTTTTAAGGGAAAAGTTGACTTGATTTGTTGAAAATATAAACAGGATGTTCATAAAATCAGATGTGGAATCATCTGCGACTGAAAGATAAACTTAGTCACTATTCACAGAAAAATCTTTCTATCAATATTCAATTGAGAATGTTTCCCTTTTCAACAGGAAAAGTTGACATTATTAACATTTTCTGTAACTGATGTCGATGGAACCCTCAGTTACTGTTATAGAGCGCCAGCCACCATGCCGTTTTAATGTCGTTATATCTTCGCCACTATCTATCAATATTGTAGCTGAAGATCGGCGGAAACAGTGGCCGGTATATAACTCAGGATTCGGAAGTTTTAAGTATGAAGCAATTTGTTTTCCCATATTTACTATTTTATTTATTCCAATTTTTTGGACAGGCATTTTCCTTTCTGATAATTTAGGAAAAAATAAGCATCGTTGACATTACTTGGTCGCAGATTCCAATATTTTTTCACAATGTTAGCATATTCTCCCGTTACAGTAAATTTTCGAGAAGTTTTTGTTTTAGTGTTCGGAATGTGGACCAAAACTGCGGCACCTAAATCTTCAAAATCGTTAATTTTCATTTTGTACATCTCATCTCTCCTACAAGCACCCATAATTCCCATGATAAGTACAACCTGCAATAAAAAAATATAAACAAATTATAATTAATTAACTGATTTTTGTGGAACTTACTTTTGCTACAAGGTATTCGTTGTCTGGGGCTTCTTTGATGAACGTATCAATCTCCTTCGTTGTGAAAACTTTAGATTTTTTTGCTTTGTATCCATCTGATTTCCGCTTTAGAAATGCTCTCAATTTGGAATATTCACTGATATCCACGCCATTATTGATACTAAGCATTGTCACGGGAACTATGAACACCTGCCAAATTTCACGTTAATCGAACAACGGGAGTGGGTCAAATTTAACTTGCAAGATTTGATGACAAACATCGGGACAGGTGAAACTAAATAAAAGCTTGTAATAAATACACGCTGGTTTTTTCCGGTGTTTCTGGTTTATGTCAGTTGCGTTAAGGCTCATTTTTTTATGTTTTTATTCTCTAAAATTCGTCCATTCAGAGTATCGAGATTGCTTCATGAGTTTTCAAGTTAAAAGTCAAAAACGATAAAAAATTAAAAGAAAATGCTTTTAATTGTATAATAAATCAAGGAATGACAGTTGCGACTTGGAATCATAACGGGATATAACTACGAACCGTCTTTCGTATGGTGGCAGAGTCGGTTTCCTGGTAGTATTTTTGTCACAGAATCTATAGAGCAGAAAATCTCTTTTGATTGTCTTTCACAAATGTTTTACTTTGAGAACGTTGACCAAGAGATGATTGATCCTAAGAATTCCGGAATTTGAATTTCAGAAACTGACTTATGTATGATGTTTGTAATAGATTTTTCTCAATTCCAGGGTGACCTTGAACAACTTTCGATTGTTCCCGACCCACGTTTGGTGAATCTACAGTGTGGTACTCAGAAAACTCCGATAATTGATCCACAAGTAACAGAAACAATCAACAATCTCCAGAAGAAAACAGAAAAACACATCGTGATGAAAATACATCAAGAAGAACAAAAAAATCAAATTGTTAAGGAACACCAGTAATCAAATATTAACATATATTTTTAAAAATAAATCCATCGTACTTGGTCACGATTCGTTTTTGGTGTGATTACCTAAAAAGTATTATAACTATGAAGGACAATCGTCCAGATACTTTGTGTCCCTGACATATTTTGTAAATGAAATTTCGAGTATAATGAGGACATATATTTTCAAGTGAGCGACTAGAGGTTAGAAAATGTTTCAATAAATACATTTATTTCATGTCTTATTTTTTAATAATATACTGTAATTTTTTGGTATCCTGTACCTGTGTGACAATAGAAATATAGGCACTTGTTATGTATAACACATTTCTTCAATTTATCCACTGTAGCAAGAAACGACAATAATATTTCATTTCGTGCTGGCCACTTTAAAATATGATGTATTATGTAATAGTCATATTGTAATCAAAAATGTATATAGTTCGGGTATTATTTAATTAAATGAATAATAAAATGATTGTCTTTGGTTTATCCCATTATCAAACACAAACAGTTATAACAAAACAACATAGATTTACTCAAATACAGAAAGAGGTAGAAAAAGTAAATAAAAAATCACTCACAAAACGTATCTGAAAATGAATTGAATGATTTCCCTGTAAATCATTCGGGATCCTTATTAGAAATTTATTCCAGACCGAGAAAACAGCATAAGTCTTTTTTAAACCATTGGTAACAGATGATACCAGAATATTCATTAACAAAATGAAATTTAAAAAAAGCAGAAGATATTTATGGTGTTAGCACGTTTATTATGAAAAAAATGTGTGGAATGTTTCTAATGGAACCTCTAACACATATTATAAATGCATGCATCTACGGAGGATTATTTCCGGAAAATTTAAAAATAGGTGAAGTTATCCCTGCCTACAAAAAAGGAGAGCAGTCATCACCTCAGAATTTCAGATATATATCCTTCCAGCTCAGAATTAATTAATGTCTCTTTTAACCGACGAACAAAAAGGAGCAGGTTCTCTAGTCGACGTGTTTATTTTTTTTATGCATAACTTTTTACAGAGTAGTGCGATTTTGATGATTCTTCTCTGATGGATAAGGTAGGGTATACTCCGAAGTTGGCCCTATTTGAATTTTAAAAATTCCACCCCTAAGGGTAGAAAAATGGGGGATGACTGTTGGTTCACCAACTGAATTTTTACTTCTCAATCAATTCTACCACCATAACTTTGTACTGGGTTATTCGATTTAGATGTTTCTTTTTATTGTAGTGGGTATGCTCCAAAGTGGGCCCCATTTGAATTTGGAGAAAAATTACACCCCTAAGGGTAAAAAAATAGGGGATGATTCATTGATTTTACACCAGTGAACCGTTTCTGTTGAAAATTGGCACACATATGTAGTTCTGATGACACTACAATATAGTGGAGATCCGGATATCTGATGATGGAGATGGAAGACAGTCAATGGATCTCCTCACTGCAGCTTCGTGTTTGAGGTAATATGAAATATGTACATTTATAATCACTGACTGATTGACTGATATACGATCAACGTCCAGAACCAAACCGCTGGACCTGAGAACTAAACTTTTAACAGCATATTTTTCTGATATTCCATCCCTAAAGGGGTGACTTCACAAATAAAGATAAATGTGTTTCAGGGTTTTTGAAAATTCAACCCTAAAGGGGTAAAATGAATTGTATGTATATTTAATTTTAAAGTAGGATTATGAAAATTGGCCTTAAAAAAAAATTGGGAATGGAAGTTTGTATAGGAATTCCGTTAGTTTTCAAGTTGAGGCATCAAAATTGGTATTTGAAGTCTTTGTTACAAATAGAAGAAATATGTATTTCAGTTTATTAGAAATTCAACCCCTAAAGGGATGAAATGGAGGGTGCAAGTTTGTATGGGGTTCCGTTAATAATCAAGTTAGGGTCATAAAAATTGGTTTTTGAGGTATTTGTAAGTTGAAAAGAATACATGTTTCAGTGTTTTTATAAATGCAACCCCTAGGGGGGTGAAAGTTTGTGTGAGGGTTCCTTTAGTTTTGAAGTTGGGGTCATAGAAATTGGTACTTGAGGTCTTTGTTACAAATAAAGGAATATATGTTTCAGAATTTTTGGAAATTCCGTCCCTAAAAGGGTGAGTGAATTTGTGATAGTCATCGCAAAAAATTCAAAGGTCAACGCGGACGAAGTGGCTGGTACCAGCTAGTTATAGTATATAATAGTTAATAGTTAAAGTAAGGGGGCAAGTGAGTATTCCAAAAGTAATACAAATTAAATAGGTAGCAATTCGTAGATTTTTGCCACGAAAAATAAAAAAATACAAAATTCTTAACGAAAAATTTAACCGACGAAAAAAGAAACTGAAAAGCAAAAAATAAAATGAACCTTATTGGTCTTAATAACTGAGCTCCAAAACTAATGTAAGTGACTAATTTTGAGTCGGTGCCAAACAAACAATCAACGAAGATCTTTAAATAAATGTCTAAAACAACATAACATAAAAATGCAACGTGGAATCTCCAACAATAAACAATAACATTCCAAAAATGCGATCTCCGCACGACCAATTGCAACGACGTGTGCCCTCACGTGTGTGACCGTTTGGTAGTCTGTCTCGCTGATATTGACTTCGAGATCGCTTGGAATTTCCGGCGAAGGAACGCGCCAAGCAACGCGCAGCCTTCATTTTACGCTCAACGTAATGAATTTGCTTGTTTGTTTATTTGGCGCTGGCTCGAAATTAGTTGGTAACATTAGTTTTGGGGCTTAGTTATTGAGTCTAAATAAGAAGGTTCATTTAATTTTTTGTTTTTCAGTTTCTTTTTTAGTCGGTTATATTCTTTGGTAAAAAGTTTTTATTGAAAACCCATAAAATAATATCACCACAACAATATAGTAACTGCTGATGCTGTTTTATATTTAACAAACTCTATAAAAAAAGCATTCCATGACAAAGAAATTATTTACAATATTCGCTGTCCTGACATCTGCTTTTGATTGTGTAAATAACAATCTTCTATTGAATGAAATCAATTTTTACGGAATACGTGGTAGGGTACTCGACATACTGAAATCGTGTCTACAAAATATGAAGCAAATAGTGAGGATTATCGACAACTATTATCAGGAGAGGAGTACCACAAGGTTCAGTTCTTGGTCACCTCTTGTTTCTAATTTACATGAACGATCTTCCTTATTTCATGAATTTAACAGTTGCCGCATTTACTATGTATGCGGATGATACAACTTTTGGGATTAACATGAAAAGGAGGATATAGAAATCATCCTGTAATTCATTTTGAAAGGAGCTGATGCCTAGTTCGACCCAAATGAGATGCTTTTGAATGCAATTAAAACCATAACCGGTGAATTTCCTTCGTAGGGGATTCGAACACTCGCAAACTTTTGAGATCCAGAGCATAGATCTCGCGTCTTAGACCGCTCGGCTAACTAGACGATATTAATTGCCAAACGCATAACCATACTTTAACGTAAGTAAATAAGTTTTCCATGTACTTTTGTACCTGATACCTGTGAAAGGGCCCCGCTTTCAAGCTAGCAAGTACGCATACGTTCTCAACTACATATCACACTATTTATACTTTCAGCTTTGCTAAAATGAGGTGGTTAGGTTAGGTTAGGGATTTTACTCTAAAAGTATTGTTTCTCAAAGATACTTAACCAAAAAGCACCCCATGCTTTTCCGCATAGTCGTTGATTGTTAAATTAATTGTTTAATTTTTAGTGCGTTGAAAGCGTGTTCTTTAGCTTTATTAAATATACCGGGTGAGTGAAATTCGAGTGGATGCATGGGGATCTCGGAAACGGTAAGAGCTACAGAGAGGGTTGAATGGAGGCAAAGTTGCGTATTATGGAGCTCATTACTATGATGTTGGAAAATCAAGCTAGCCCTCTCACTTTCAGAGATTACGGTAAAAAACGAAAATTTTGATTTTGGTTTTTCACTTATATCTTCTTTAATACAATAGATTTCCAGAAACTGTTTGCATTTTGTCATTGCAACTTTCAATGGGCTGTGAAAATATGTAAACGAAAGTGTTCTACAGGGTGTTGTTTTCCTTGGGCCACCCCTAACTATGAAATTTTGAATACGGGCCTGGATTTTCATCACTTTCTTAGGCTTCACAAGATAAAATATGACCGATGAAGCCTAAAAAAAGTGATAAAAAATCCAGGTCCGTATTTAAAATTTCATAGTTAGGGGTGGCCCAGGGAAAACAACACCCTGTAGAACACTTTCGTTTACAAATTTGTACAGCCCATTGGAAGTTGCAATGACAAAGTGTAAACAGGTTCTGGAAATCTATTATATTAAAGCAGATATAAGTGAAAACAAAAATCAAATTTTTCGTTTTTTCCTGTAATCTCTGAAAGTGAAAGCTAGTCAGATTTTCAACATCATAGTGAAGAGCTCCATAATACGCAACTTTGCCTCCATTCAACCCTCTCTGTAGCTCTTACCGTTTCCGAGATCCCCATGCATCTACTCGAATTTCACTCACCCGGTATTTTTTATATTAATAACTTGAATTAAAAAGGATCACATATCAAAATTAGAAAAAATATTTTGTGAACTCGCTTTCTTCTCGCTCATTACGGAAAATAGTTCTTTTCCCAACTGGTTGCACTAATAACTATTTCCGCAGTTCCCATCTGCATCGAATTGATTTTTCTTCTAGTGCTTCCATTTCCAGTTGTAGGAATCGTAGCTCAATTTTTCTTTCCTCAGCCTCAATTTAATTACTCATGTAGTACCTGATTTCAGTCAATGTCTGCTTGGGATTATACCATTCACTGTAGTTTGAGTCGTTTCCGCTTCTATATCAACTATTCTTTTTGGTTTTTCTGTCAGGTGTCCTTCGATTTTCGTCTCAAAGCCATACCTCGCAGATGCCATATTGCTTCAAAAATGTGTACCTTCTTGAGGAATAAGTAATTACTTTTCCAACTTCACTTTAATTTCCTTCTTAGAATATATTTTCAACTTGAAAATTCGCTTTTGTAAATTAATCAAAAAAAAAACAAATCAGATTTTGTTCTTTATACTTTTTCCAAAGATTACCTAATATAGTTACGTTAAGAATCTTCTCAGAATTACACTCTTCCTAACTTTTCCACCCCATTCTAAATTTGGAAACATGTTTCCTATTGAAAATATGTGTATTAAACCAAATGTGGATCTTATACTGAAAGATCATATGGCGGATCCACCCCAAAACTCACAAAACTCATAACGACATAGCGAACAATAGAAAATGCTTTTAAAAGCTTCAAATCGAAAAGGGGCTGAACCGGCGTCGAGCGTAATACTAAAGGCGTCGGGACGACATCTCCGCCGCAACGTGGCTCGGCAATTTCCTCATTTTCTCTAACTCGTTTACGAACGTTTCTCTCGAATTATCAGGAACTATTTTCGACTCGAGGTTCAACTCACAAACAAATTAACTATCGTCAATGTAGCTTACTGGGAAAATGAATTATGCTCTGATTAGATTTTGCTTTCCAGATGAAATTGAATTTTATCACAAATAGAATACCCTTCGGGTCAGCCACTTATTGCTTCTTTCTGATATCGATTGACAAGAATCATCTCGATTATGGATTCCTAGTTGTAAACAGATTGGTGAATTAGTTAGCAAGTGGCAATCCATCATTAGATCTGGAAGGAATACTCTCTGGAACAACAAGGTTTCAAAAAAATAGTTGATTGTTTATCTAGTAGTAAAAGCAATACATTCCCGGACAATGTAAATTGTTGGCCGAGGCCAACAAGCATTGAAGTCGGGGAATGTATTTTCACACGAGGCACACATACTATTAACCGACGAAACCAAAAAGGAGGAGGTTCTCTATTCGACGAGTATATTTTTTCATTATTTTTTTTATGTATGATCACGCTCAACTTTTTACAGACCGGTTCGATTCTGATGATTCTCTTTTCATTGGATAGGGTTTACTTCGAAAGTGGTCCCATTCCAATTTGAACATCAAAATCCATCCCTAAGGGTAGAAAAATGAAGGTAGGTAGTAATTAGTAGATTTCAGCAACCAAAAATTGAAAAATAAAAACTTTTTAACAAAAAATCAAACGGACGAAAAAATCAACTGAAAAGCAAAAAATAAAATAAACCTTCCTAGTCTAAATGATAATTGCGCTCCTAAACTAATGTGAGTAACTGATTCTGAGTCGGCGCCAAACAAACTAGCAATTGAATTAGGTAAAGCGTAAAATGATGGCAGCGAGATACACGGCTGCGTTTTGATTACTTCTTTCAAAGTAATTTAATTACCTTCGATAATTGTTTATTTGGCGCCGACTCAAAATCAGTTACCCACATTAGTTTGGGAGCTCAATTATCATTTAGACTAAGGAGGTTCATTTCATTTTTTGCTTTTCGTCGGTTTAATTTTTTCTCAAAAAGTTTTTATTCTGAAATCGCAATCAACATTATCATAAATAAAGGAATTTATATAAATGCATAACCATTTTTTATTACCATATTATTGCCTATGAAATCGTTTCCTTGACAATCACTGTTTGTTTATTGTTGTAACAAAAGTCAGAGATTCACTACTTATTTCGGTTTAATACTTACTTATCGCTAAAAAATATTCAAAAATATTTAAAATGGACCGTGATGATGATGTTCAGATGTGCGGGACACCACCAGAGTTAGTAAATGCTGCTGATAATGTATTTATTGCCAAATAAATCCAAGGTTAAATATGAATACGCTTACAAACGATTCATGAATTATTGCCAAGAAAAAAAGACGACTACCCGATCAGAAAATGTCATGATTGCATACTTTTCCGATTTATCTACAAAGTTGAAGGCATCTATGTTATCGTCAAATTACTCCATGCTGAGAGCTACACTTAGTACAAAAGAAGATATTGATATTACAAAATATTCGAAATTACGTGCTTTCCTGGAACGTCAAAGTGACAACTATTAACCAAAGAAGTCAAAAGTTTTGTCAGACGAACGAATTGAAACGTTTATTACTCAAGCACCAGATTATACAGGGTGTTATGTAATAAGTGTCCGATATTTTACAGGACGATTTTTCAATTATTTACAAGGTGAGAAGTTCATACAAGCATGAGTCCGCAAGGCCTTCATTTTTAATATACAGGGTGTTGAGAATTCATTCCAATTTTGGTTTTTTGTAAATAATTTTCAAAGTAAGTCGAAATTTAGACGGAAATTGGTATTTGGGGATTTTTTAATATAAGAAATTCAAATTTGATCTTAGTTTGGCCCTTAATTGTAGGGGGCGCCGCCTACAGGTCTTTGTCCCTTTTGGGGTTTCACAACTTTGTCGTGCATGTATATATCACCTTTTCTAGAACAAAAATCGATTTCTCTATCATGTTTACGTGAGAAAGGTGTGCTTTTCAAAAGTCGCTACAAGCAGCCGTTTTCGAAATATTTTGATTTAAATTAATCGATGCATGTGTTTGTCAAAAAGTGAAACAATTTTTAAAACTTTTTTTTAATTCAACATAGAAACATTTCGAACGCTAATTTTTAAACAACAATAAACAACGGAACACTATATAAATCTAAATCAAAATCACAATAAAGGTTCGAAATGTCCACCTCCTGCCTGTATACACGCATCCAATCTTCTTCTCATCGATTCGTGCACTCTTTGGAAATTTCCTGGACTATTTGGAATCGTTCTAATTATTCGATTACTTGATTCTTCTCCATTTTGGATAGGTGTCTGGTAAATTAAGGATTTTAGATTTCCCCACAGGAAAAAATCCAAACTGTTAAGGTCTGGTGACCATGGTTGAGGCCCTTCCTGACCTATCCAACTTTTGCCGGAAGGTTGATCTGAAAATGCTCGTGCTTGGATGCTTAAATATGCCGGGGCATCGTCATGCATGAACCACATTTCATTTCGTAGTCTAAGCGGCATATCTTAGACTACCAGTAAAATAGGTGAATCTTCTTCAAGAAAATGTTGATATCTCTCTCTGTTTAGTCTTCCCGGAATAATGAATGGACCTATAAAATAATCTTTAAGAATTCCTGCCCACACGTTAAGAGAGAACTGTTTTTGAAAATGTGATTCCTGTATCGCATAGGGGTTTTCCTCTGATTGTCGTGAAAGTTGCGTATAGCGTTGCGTGAGAAATTAACTTCGTCGGTAAACAGGATTTGATTTTCAAATAAAGGATTTTGAATAAGGCATTAGAGAAACCAACGACAGAAATTGATATGTAATGGGAAGTCACGAAGGAGTAGTGCCTGACTCTTTGAATATGGTAGGGATATAACAAATTACAATTAAAATTTTCCATACCAGAACATGAGAAATGTTTAACGTCAGCGTTATTTTTCTGGAGCTTGTTTCCGGGTGTTCTCCAACCAGATTTAAGAACTGCTTCCTCGGTTTCTGGGGTTCTCACCGTCTGATGTGAACCCGACAGATGACTAGCTTAACCGAGCGTGAATTCTTGAAAACCTTTTTAAAGTAGGAGTTGTGCGGTTCGAATAACGCTCCTGATACAAAGTCTAGCCTCATATGCATTTCCGTTAGCATATCCGCATGTAAAATGTATGTCAGCATACTCTGCATTGGTAAAGTTTACCAATTTTTAACGAATAATCACAATAATAATAAATAAAACTATTCAATATTCGTCAAGATATTATTTTTGACATGACAGCACAAAAAAAAAAACATTGGAAAAAACTTACTAGCCCACTTGATACTTTTATTTTCAAAGAGTTCGAGAATCAATCAGCAGAAGATTGGATGCATCGATTAATTCAAATCAAAATATCTCGAAAACAGTTGGTGGTAGTGACTTTTGAAAATCATACCTTTTTCTCGTAAAAATGATAGATGAATCGATTTTTCTTCTAGAAAATGTTATACATACTTGCACGACAAAGTTGTGACTCCCCAAAAGAAATAAAGACCTGTAGGCGGTGCCCCCTACAATTGAGGGCCAAACTAAGATCAAATGTTGTCCAAATATCGACATTATTTTAAAAATTATTCATGAAAAAACAAAATGAAAATAAATTTTCAACATTCTTGTATATCAAAAATGAAGGCCTTGCGGACCCATGCTTATATAAACTTTTTACCTTATAAATAGCTGAGTAATCGTCCTGTAAAATATCGGACACTTATAACATAACACCCTGTATATACTCAATGAATAAGGTACGTTGGGAATGTTAGAATTTCAAAATACCTAGATATTTATGTAATGTTTACTTTTTAGGTTGCCTTAATATTTGGTGTTGCCGGTGCATGTCGCCGTGATGAACTATATCCATTAGATTTGAATGACATATAAGATTTCGGATCTAAGCAACTGGTAGGGACCTATTTTGACGGCCTAGACCGGCAAAAAATTTTCTGGGCTAAAATACTAGATTAGCGTATTTTGTGGTCTGAAGTGGCTCCGAGAAAGTAGGCATTCTAGCGTTTTCAGAAAAATATATTTGCTACTCACTGTTTCAGTAATAATGAAAATAGTTATATTTCTCCCCTTGAAAGTTGAATTGAAAGCATTTCTATCAACACATTGACAAGGAAAATATCACGAAATGCCTTAAATGAATAATTGATTGACGTTATTACAAAATATATTGACCAACGAGCAGAAAAAAGATGAAATATGTAAAAAGTTGAATTTAAAATTAAATTCAGAGTGTACCATTTTTTTATACATGCTTTATCAGCTAACGTGTATGTATGTATGTATGTGGATATGTATGTATGCATGTAGGTAATGGGATCTCCGAAATTAATTTTCTCCCACTTCCAGATGTCCGAATCATTTGAAATTTTGCACAAGTATTAAGAACCGATGACAATATTTCTGAGAGGATTTGAAACATCAATCAGTACTTTTGCACCCAAGTTCGATGCTCTTATCTCCACAGGCGACTTCAATATTGACTTCTCTGATCATAACAATAGCACAACTGAGGGACTAATAGACATCATGACGTCATATACGCTCGAACAAATTATTCAAGAACCGACGAGGTATGGAAAAACAAGTGCTAAACTTCAGATCTTATATTTGTTACTGGTAATTTAACGGTAAAATCAACTAAGGTGGTGTCCGTACCAGAAACATCAGATCACTGTATGGTCACTTGTTCGTTTGGTACTGAAACCAATCAATTTGATTTACCCCTCTATCATGCTTTTCGTGACTTCAGAGAATTCAATGATAACGATTTCAGCTATGATCTCGACACACTGATTTTTCTGGACTGTATCAGTCGAACGATATCGATGAAAAAATAAATATATTCAATGATACCCGTCTCTTCGATACGCATGCGCCTATAAAAACTGTTACAATAACTAGAACCAAAGCACCCTGGATTACTTTCACTATTCGAGTAATGATGTTCCTGCGGGATCAATTTCCTTCATTTTGCTACCCCTAGGGATGAATTTTGTTGTTCAAATTGAAATGGGACCAATTTCGAGGTACACCCTATCCAATGAAAAAAGAATCATCGGAATCGAACCGCTCTGTGAAAAGTTGTGCGTGATCATACATAAAAAAATATACGCGTCGAATAGAGAACCTCTTTTTGGTTTTGTCGGTTAAAAATGGTACAACACTGACATAATTAACGAGTTTGATTTTGGCATATTTTGGAAAACCGATAAACAGTTTCTGGGTATAAAATTGTAATTACTTGGATGAACAAAACTATTTAGAGCCCCAGAAAATTCTTCAATACATTCTCGAGAATGATATGATTTCTATATTCCCAAATTTTACAAGTTCCAACTGAAAAAGTTATTTTTGTCTTGTTTTTTTTGGCGTTGTGAAAAAAAAAGCATATTGAAACTTTCTATTTGATCTGGAGAATTGAACAGATATGTTTAATTTATTGCATTATTGTTCACTGGTTTCAGTTGTTTTAAGTATATTTGAAAACAGTGGCCAAAGGCATAAGTATTTTGTTTTATGAACAATAATTTTATAAAGTTTTTTTCCGCATGTTTTATTTTTGAGAGTTCATTTATATTATTGTTCACTAGTTTCAGTTGTTTCAAATAAAATAAAATATATGTTTCATTTTATTCCTATGGATTTCATAACTTCGGTTACAAATTTCCATTAACGCATGGCCTCCCTGAAAAACTCCCTAGATCCGCCAGTGTGCCAAAATGACTCCTTTTGCCGGTAGATTTCCGCCGAAACATTAGGTATCGAATATCGCTAGGGATCGGGTACCTACCTTGAACAAAGTCCACCCGATATCAAAGGTTTTTTCAGAGTACATAACTCTCCCGTATATCATGCATGCCTAATATATCCAAAGTTTCTTCCTCATTACCTTTCGATCAATTCAAATATTCCTTAATTTCCATATCAGGTTAACACACTACATTATATGACATGGAAATAAATACATTTTTAATAATTATTGGGGAAAATACCATAAGTGCTTTAAAAATTACCGATAATTCTTAAAAAAACGTGTTACTTGAAAACTGCACGAGTTTATTTTTCTCTCGTTGTTTCACCTACAGTGAACAGCAACAGCAATGCTTATTTTCAATGATACTCAACACCAGATAAATAATATATGGCTGAATAACGGAAAAGAGGTAGATCTCTATTTGTTTCATTTATAAAGCATAGTTCATTATTGTTCTACTGAATTATATTGTTTTCAACACATTACTGTGATGCTTCTGGTGTGAGACAACCCCAAAAACTACAGGCCGATTTCTCTGCTATGCCATCTGTATAAGGTTTTGGAAAGGATGATACTCCACAGAATCACGGACGCCATCGAGCCTCTCCTGATCCCACAACAAGCAGGTTTCAGACAGGGCAAATGTTGTACATCACAGGTGCTAAAATTAACGCAACACATAGAGGACGGGTTCGAGAACAGGAAGATTACCGGGGCTGTTTTCCTAGACCTATCAGCAGCCTACGACACAGTCAACCACCGACTGCTCCTGGGGAAAATATACGCACTGAGCAGGGACTATAGACTAACCTTACTATTGGAAACCTCCTCCAGAACCGAAGATTTTTTGTGGACTTCCAGGGACAGAGAAGCCGGTGGAGGACACAGAAAAATGGTCTCCCCCAAGGAAGTGTACTGGCCCCAACACTTTTCAACATCTATACTAATGACCAGCCCCTCCCCCAAGGCACCGAAAGCTTCATATATGCAGATGATTGCGCCATTACCGCTCAAGCAGACAGCTTTGAAACCGTCGAACAGAAGCTGTCAGAAGCCCTCGAACAGCTTGCCACCTACTATAAGGGGAACCACCTCAAACCAAACCCAGCCAAAACCCAAACCTGCGCTTTCCACCTAAAGAACAGACAAGCTGCAAGAAGACTACAACTTCACTGGGAAGGAGTGCCCCTGGAACACTGCGAAACACCAAAATACCTAGGCGTTACTCTGGATAGAGCACTCACCTATAAAAGCATTGCATGAACACCAAACACAAAGTAGCCGCGAGAAACAACATTGTGCGCAAACTAACGGGCACCACATGGGGGGCACAGCCCGGAATAGTGAGAACCACAGCTCTTGCTTTGTGCTATTCAACAGCAGAGTACGCGTGCCCAGTGTGGTACAACTCTAGCCACGCCAAGCAGGTGGACATACCGCTCAATGAATCATGCCGCATCATCACAGGCTGTCTGAGACCAACCCCGACTGATAAACTGTATTGCCTTGCAGGCGTGGCCCCACCAGACATCAGACGGAAAGTGGCGGCCAGGAAAGAAAAGACGGCAAGGACGACCGCACAATCAGCGCCAAGGAGGCGCCCAACCCCCAAACCAGGAAAAGTTTCCTGCACACAACAGAGAACATCGACGGGACACCGCAGCAAGTGAGGCTGGCAATGTGGCGAGAGGAAAACGCGCACCTTAGGGAATGGTTAGCCCCAAACGAAGAACTCCCTCCCGGCCATATGGAAGGATGGACGACATGGAAATCTCTTAACAGGCTGCGTTCTGGTGTCACACGATCCAAAGAGAATATGCGCAGATGGGGACTCTCAAATGAACCGGCACTGTGCGATTGTGGACACACTCAAACCACGTCTCACCTCATGCAGTGTGAGCTGTGCCCGAACACCTGCACCATGAAGGATTTGGTGAATGCCACCCCGGAAGCGCTGGACGTGGCCAAGTTCTGGTCCAAGACATCATGAAATAAAAATAGCCGAATCTGTTATATTGCTATATCTATATACGTATATATTATACACCCTTTTTATACTTGCTTTGTACGTGATATGTGATATTTTTTCTTGTATGATGCTTCTGACACGATTAAATTAAATTAAAACACATTACTGTTCGTGAATCTGGTTTCTTCATTATTGTGTCATATTATGGTTATGTTTATAATGAATTTTAATATGTTTTGTAAACCCATATGTTTTTTCAGCCCTGAAGAAAACGATAAATAAACATCGAAACGCCGGCAATTTTCTGAAATTTGGACAACTTTTATTGCCCTTGTTCACGCTAAACCAAATCTTGACAACGACATGCAACCAAATTTTGACAACGACAAGCAATAATTAAAACGCACCTAGGATGCCGTACATGTGGTTGCTTGTTCAACAAAAACTAAAGAAGACTTTCAGGTGTATAATACTCTGAAGAAGGAGTATAAAAAAAACAAGGGAAAATAAACGACTTTTAACTTCTGATAATGAAAAAAAAGCAACATGGGATACTATCAATGAAAACAAAACAAAAAATTTCACATGTGGCATCTGAATTGATAGCTAATTAATTTTCGGGCTAGTTCTCTGATGTTTTAAATAATTTAATGATCAACTTTAATAATGTAGATGACACAAAGTTTTAAATTCTTTTAAATAATGCACCTAATGCAAATAAATCATTTTTTTATTTCCTGTTTGTGACATGGAAATCAAAACCATAATATCTCAATAAAAAAATGGTAAATCTAAAGATAATTACAACCTTAACAGTGAGGTTCTAAAACTGGTCAGCGATTCACTTGCTAGGCCTATCGCACATTTAATAAACATATGTATCGAGAGCGGGATTTATCCTTAAATATTTAAAATATCACAAGTTATCCCTATACATAAAAAAGACGAATTCAACAATACAAACAATTATAGGCCTATATCTATCATACCTGTTATTTCAAAAATATTTGAAATCATCCTGAAAAACAGATTATTACAATACTTTGAAAAAAACAATCTATCAAATAATGCTCAATTTGGGTACAGAGAGAGAAGATCTACTATTAATGCAATCCGCGAAATGTATATAAATATTTTAGAAGCTTTTGAGGAGCGTAAATTATGCTGTGCAAAATTTTATGACTTGTCTAAGGCATTTGACACGCTTAACCATGGTCTATTATTACAGAAATTAGAATATTATGGGATCAGAGGAAACGCCTTAAATCTAATTACAACCGTCGGCAATGTGTTGAATTTAACGGTGACATATTAAAACTTTTAAAATTTAATTATGGAGTACCACAGGGGTCAGCCCTTGGTCCATTATTATTTATTATCTACATTAATGATATGCCTTTCAATGCTTCCGATAATGTATGCTGATGATGCCACTCTTTTGCTAAGTGAAAGTCTGTCTTCCAATCTAATTTCTAACGCTAATGAATCTGAAAGCTTTATGACAAACTGGGCTACAAGCAATTATCTTACTATAAATGATCATAAAACCAAAACTCTAGATTTCTCAACAAAAATTAATAAAGAGAATAATGAACCAATTAAGTTTTCTCGGAGTGTATCTTGACTCGTCATTAAGTTTCGCATCGCATATTCACAAATTATCAAAGCGTCTATCCACGTGTATATACATAATAAGACACCTTAGAAATAAAACAACAATAGATTGTTCGAAAGTAGCTTATTTGGCATATTTCACAGTATAATGACATATGGATTGGAAGTATGGGGATCATCATGTCATTTAGAGATAATATTCAAATTACAAAAAAAAGTTTTCAGAATAATGGCAAATGCTAAATATGATGACCATTGTAAACCCTTCTTCAAAAATCTCCATATATTAACTCCGCGATCTTGCTCCTTATATGAATGTTTGTGTTATGTCAAAAATTTAATGGGTGAAAATAAATTGACCAAGCAGGAAGACATACACTACCACTATACTAGGGCTAAAACAAATTTAAGGCTACCCAAATATAGATTAAGTAAATCGCAAAATTCTTATTGGTATCCATCTTTAAAAAAAAATAATGTGTTACCAAACGAGTTTCAGACTCTTGACATGAGTTTAAACACTTTCAAAGTAAAAATTAAAAATATACTTTTACAAAATGCCTTTCACACATTTGAAGAATATTTTAATTATTTCGACTCTTTATCTAATTCGTCGTCTGTCTAATAATTAATTATTTTTGTATTATTATGTTCTGTATTTATGTTATGTTATTGACCATATATTTACCATATATTGTGTTTCAATATTTACCACTATGTGTACTACTATGCAAACATTATTTATGTATATACTGCATCAATAAATTCTATTCTATTCCAATTTTCTTAGATTATTCGGAAAAGGGGATCTGACCCCTGATCCACCCTCTGGATACTTCTACTACCAGTCGTTATTCTCCCTGTAGAGTTATAACGTTGAGTGAATTAGGAGAAGAAAATATAATCGACAAACATTTCTCTCCAAACATAAATTCCCTCGCGTATTTTTAGAGCGTGAATTTTATTTACTCTGCCACATGGCAAACGCAGCTACAAAACATTCACTCGTTTCGCTCATCAGCGGTTTTCTATGAACTTTTTTCGTGATGTTCGCACGAGGAAAATGTTTCTGACACTTGTATTGAATAAAACCTATTTGTTCTCTTTCTCCGCGATGTCTATCTGCATCGATTGAAGTGGGATGCTTGCGTTGTCACGTGTTTTCACCACGCCATAAATGCATCATTGTTTTTCAGTCGATTCATATCGATTCGATGTAATTGTGAAATGGTTATTTCCAGGAATTGTTGATTGTAACTCGGATGTTTGGGAATACAAAGGTTAATTGCGAAAAATCTCCTCAGTTCTTTCTCATTATGTTGACAAGATTGGTACACTGAGAAAGAGCTTTATTAGATACCTAGAAGAACCATTCATTTCAATTCAAACAATTTCGTTGAATATTAGTTGGACCTTCATTAGCAGCCAACAAATTGTCACTTACTTTCTATGTACTCCAGTCGATGAGCACTAAAAAAATAATCAATAAAAAACCTTTTCAAAAACAAGTTTTTCTTCAAATGCGCTGAAAAGTAAAAAATAAGTTATAGCTTAAAGAGCTGGTCGTGCAAAGTTTTCGGTTCGAATACAAAAGCGACAAGCTTTTGAATCTATAACTAACGGTATAACCTACTCACATATGTCACGAAAATCGCTTATTCTGACGATGAACTCCATTTTTACGAAATTACGCTCTTGGCATTATGATTTTTGTAATGGTACACCCGGTACATTCAGAACTACCTTGTCTGGCGACAGTGAGATTATGCACTTTGGGTGCCTGAAGCGACACCGTCACGAGTGTAAGACATCTGGTTGCAATTTCGAAGGTATGCCGAAAAACTAGGCGCCAGCCATCAAAGTACAACTGCTTAGAATGGAATTCAGTGGGTGAAGAGAGTCGAGGCAGAGCAGTTGACTTCTTCGATCCGAGCGGAAGGACTGTTTTCATTTTCCACTTCGTACTTCGAGTAATGGATTTTTGGATTTCGTAGGATGGACTGTAGGCGATTTTCTTCTCTTGATGATATTTGAGAAGTTACTTGAGGAGTTGCCTGCGATAAGATTTCTTCAGGGTTTAATCATGCCTTTTTTTCCAGGATACTAATCTTTGTTTTCTTGGAAGTTTTTCAGATCTGGTATGGCGAAAGGATTCAAGTGGGGTAGCTATTCTTAGGTGGTAGCACTCACAATAAATCTAGCGTGGCCGGATCAGATTGAATCTCTAGTTTACTGGAGGTGTCTGGTCTGGGCCCACGAGCTCAGATAAAGTCCTCTTCTCAAGTTATCCAGTGAAGGGCGCTCAAACCCCGTGACACGACTTCCGAAAGGGAGCTCCTTGGTCAAAGTGTCCTTTCCCAAAATCTTCCTGGATCGATTAGGCAACCTTTTCCTGTTTTTCTTTGCGGATAGAGAGTTAAATGTAAATTTTCAGAGTTAGGTCGGTCTTCGTTCTTCTACGCTCCCTATCCAAAATTAGTTTTTCAGACCTTCCTTTCAAGACGCTCCTGGACTTTTCCTTTCAATTCATTGGTATAGACAACCGTGGAGTGTTCTTTTCTATGAATAATTTCCATAACAAATTGGTTCTTCAAAATTTTCATAGTGGGAAATTTTTGGATTTTAACATTTTCGTAAATAGCCGTTCGGCGGCTACGGTATAGCTTGAGAAGGAACACTCTCTCCTTGGACCGGCTTGGAACGAGAGTTTTTTGTTTTCAGAGGACTGTACAGATGTTCAACGGTGAAGAAATCTCTCGCGTTTTAAATGGCAATTTTGTTCGTGTGGTTTTCCAAATTCCTTGTAATTTTTCGGCCATTACTTTCAGCAACGTTTCAAAATTTAGAGTACTATAATTTGTAAATGGAATGTTACTTAGGACCGTCCGGAGTTGACGGGGGTGGTGGTTAAGAGCCTCGTTAGAATTTCATCAGCTGGTGGAGCACGATATTTTTTCAGGGCTGGGCTTAGTAACTGGCGTGGTATGATGGGCTTTTATCTCATTCAAATAAGGTTATTCGTGGGACATAGATATTTTAAACTGTCAGGACTAGTCGTAGGTAGGAAATTGAAATCCCTGATGAAATACATGCGTGAGCGTAGCGGTTTATATGGAAAAATGTCTATCGGGTTGAGATGGGAAGTTGTTCATATATTCATTTTTGCGTTTGGTTTGATATTTACGAGTCGCGATTCCACTGACCGGACCGGGCTTGTCAATTGTTAAGACGGCTGCAGTGTCATATAGAGGTGGAACACATGACAGTTCACTTTGTGACTTTTCTTGTTTACTGATCTGCACGACGGAAAAACAAGTGTCAAACAGTGGCGTAGCTGATAGACTTTCCAAGGGTTTATCGATTACGACCGCAACCCCCATTCTTTGATATTTTGGGACATATATATATATATATATATATATATATATATATATATATATTTATATATATATATATATATATATATATATATATATCCAACCCAGGTAACACATACCTCTCCGGAAGATCTCTGAGAGATTATAATTAGGATCTTATGCAAGCTCCTATTGCGAGGTCTCGATGATCACTATGTGCTGTTGCTAAGCGAAATTACTGGTGTCCCCAGGATCTTGGAAACCTCACATTCCATTTGTCGGGTTCCATCTTATTGCGAGTTCCTAATGATGTCCCGAACGCAACCTGAATAAAAAATTCTCATAGCGAGCTCCTAAAGTAAGCCCGAATGTAACCAGAACAAGAAATTCTCAATGCAAGTACTTGAAGTTATCCCGAGCGTAACCTAAATGAGAAATTCTCATTGCGAGTTCCTAAAGTTATCCCGAATGTAACCAGAAGAAGAAATTATCACTGCGAGTTCCCAGAGTTATCCCGAACGTAACCTGAATAAGACATTCTTTTTGCGATATATATATATATATATATATATATATATATAAATATAATATATCTATATATATATATATATATATATATATATATATATATATATATATATATATATATATATATGAATATATATACATATACTATACCCACAAAACATAATGAGGCACAAAAACCAAAAACCTAACTGTATAATTAGAACACCTCAGTGGTAATACCACGATCATTACTCGCAGTTTTTTTTTTCAAAAAAATAGCGAACTTTCTGCCAAGGTAGGTCACCTGTTTGTGTATTGTTTCCCAATGTATGTTACAGAAAAATATTTTGTTTCCAGCAAACCATGTATGTTTTTATATAAAAAATAAATAAATAAAGAATTGAAAATGTCCCCGGCCAGGGACGGAACGTCTTCTCCTACGAACTACTAGAACATGGTTTTCAAAGAATCCAAAACCCAAGAAAACCTCCCCCAAAAAAAAATATCTCAAAAAGGATTCAAGAAACAAACAAAACTTTTATATATATATATATATATATATTTATATATAATATATATATATATATATATATATATATATATATATATATATATATATATATTATATATATATATATATATATATTTATATATATATATATATATATTTATATATATATATATACTAAACATACTATTAATATTTGTACATGATCATTTATATACATACATTCATGTTAGTACTGGATATTATGATAAATCTCTATTCACTCGATTTTTTGTATTTACATTTATATTTTTTTTCAATATATATTCTTTTTTTTTGTATAGGTGTATGCTGCTGTATATACCCATTTTTTCCTTTACTGTTTCTCCATCTTTTATGTTTTTTTTTGGATAGATATTTTTTTTATATTTTATGTGAGTACAGTTTTTTTGTTGAAATATACATATTTGTTGATTGTCAATAGGTTATAGACGATTAATAACATTTTTGAAATCCTACTACACTACGTGAGTACAGTTTTTGGTGAGTATCTACATTGTTGTTAGTAATAACATATTTTTTAAAATTATAGTAGATGCGTTGACTTCATTAAAAATCAGTTTCGCCAATCTCCGTTCTCACCATGAATTGGTAGGGTGTCAGTATTTTTACTTGAACAATTTTGAAGAATATTCCCAAAGGATTGGGATTTTATTGAATTTCCAAGCTACCAAATTCATTCGTCTGCCTGGGCTCTGTCTCCAGGGAACATACTCCTATGGAATACCCTCTTGGCATTTTTTTTCTACCTGGATATTGGAAATCCATCATTATGTTGCGGAGCATATTCCCTGGAGGAGGAGTCCTCTGAAGCATTTTCAATGGTGAGTTCGTAGAATGCACCTTCCTCATTCAGCAGTAGTTTATATATATATATATATATATATATATATATATATACATATATTGGTATATATATATTTATATATATACTAAAAATAAATATTATTATTTGTACAATATTTTTTATATAGATACATTCATGTTAGTACTGGATATTACGATAAATCTCTATTCACTTGATTTTTTGTATTTTCATTTATATTTTTTTTCAATATATTCTCATTTCTTTTGTATAGTTGTATATGTGTGTGTATAGGTGTATATACCCATTTTTTTCTTTTCTGTTTTTCCATCTTTTATTGTTTTTTTTTTCATGAATATATTTTGTTTTTTCCAGATCTTATAAGAGTACAGTTTTTCGTTGAAATCTACATATTTTTCGAGTGTTAATAGGTTATAGGTGAATAAAAACATTTTTGAAATCCTTCTTCACTACGTGAGTACAGTTTTTGGTGAATATCTACATTGTTGTTAATAATAACATATTTTTGAAAACTAGAGAAGATTCGTTGACTTCATTAAAAATTAGTCTTGGCAATCTCCGTTCTCACCATGAATTGGTAGGGTGTCAGTACTTTTAACTTGAACAATTTTGAAGAATATTCCTGAAGGATTGGGATTTTATTGAATTTCTAAGCTACCAAGTCCATTCGTCTGCCCGGGCTCTGTCTCCAGGGAACATACTCCTATGGAATACCCTCTTGGCATTTTTTTTCTACCTGGATATTGGAAATCCATCATGATGTTGCGGAGCATATTCCCTGGAGGAGAAGTCCTCTGAAGCGTTTTCAATGGTGAGTTCGTAGAATGCACTTTCCTCATTCAGCAGTAGTATATATATATATATATATATATATATATATATATATATATATATATATATATATATATATTTGAGTATATATATACGAAACATAAATATTATTATTTGTACAATATTATTTATATACATACATTCATGTAAGTACTGGATATTACGATAAATCTCTATTAACTTGATTTTTTGTATTTTCATTTATATTTTTTTTCAATATATTTTCATTTCTTTTGTATAGGTGTATATGTGTGTGTAAAGGTGTATATACCCATTTTTTTCTTTTCTGTTTTTCCATCTTTTATTGTTTTTTTTTGGATGAATATTTTTTTTTTGTTTTTTCCAGATTTTATGAGAGTACAGTTTTTTGTTGAAATCTACATATGTTGATTGTTAATAGGCTATAGACGAATAAAAACATTTTTGAAATCCTACTTCACTACGTGAGTACAGTTTTTGGTGAATATCTACATTGTTGTTAATAATAACATATTTTTTAAAACGAGAGTGGATGCGTTGACTTCATTAAAAATAAGTCTTTGCAATCTCCGTTCCCACCATGAATTGGCAGGGTGTCAGTAATTTTCACTTGAACAATTTTGAAGAATATTCCTAAAGGATTGGGATTTTATTGAATTTCTAAGCTACCAATTTCATTCGTCTGCACGAGCTCTGTCTCCAGGAAACATACTCCTCTGGAATACCCTCTTGGCATTTTTTTCCACCTGGATAGTGGAAATCCATCATGATGTTGCGGAGCATATTCCCTGGAGAAGGAGTCCTCTGAAGCATTTTCAATGGTGAGTTCGTAGAATGCACTTTCCTCATTCAGCAGTAGTATATATATATATATATATATATATATATATATATTTGTATATATATATATATATATATATATATATACTGAACATACATATTAATATTTGTACATTATTATTTATACACATAAATTCATGTTAGTACTGGATATTATGATGAATCTCTATTCACTTGATTTTTTTCATTTTCATTTATATTTTTTTTCAATATATTTTCATTTTTTTGTATAGGAGTGTACTGCTGTATATACCCATTTTTTTCTTTTCTGTTTTTCCATCTTGCATTGTTTTTTTTTTGGATGGATATTTTTTTTTTGTTTTTTTTAGATTTCATATGAGTTCAGTTTTTTGTTGATATTTACATATTTGTTGATTGTTGATGGGTTATAAACGAATAATAACATTTTTGAAATCCTACTATACTGCGTGAGTACAGTTTTTGGTGAATATCTACATTGTTGTTAATAATAACATATTTTTCAAATCAAGAGTAGATGCGTTGAATCCATTAAAAATTAGTCTTAGCAATCTTCGTTCTCACCATGAATTGGTAGGGTGTCAGTACTTTTGACTTGAACAATTTGGAAGAATATCCCTGAAGGATTGGGATTTTATTGAATTTCTAAGCTACCAAGTTCATTCGTCTGCCCGGGCTCTGTCTCCAGGGAACATACTCCTATAGAATACCCTCTTGGCATTTTTTTTCTACCGGGATATTGGAAATCCATCATGATGTTGCGGAGCATATTCCCTGGAGGAGGAGTCCTCTGAAGCATTTTCAAAGGTGAGTTCGTAGAATGCACTTTCCTCATTCAGCAGTAGTATATATATACATATATTTGTATATATATATATATATATATATATATATATATATATGTATATATATATATATATATATATATACTGAACATACATTTTAATGAAAAAGGGGGAATTTTTTTCTTAATTTATTAATTTGTCCTCTATGCCATAAAATTCCCCCTACTTCATTATATATTTCGGACCCAATATTTCCACTTTCAAACATATTAATATTTGTACATTATTATTTATATACATACATTCATGTTAGTACTGGATATTATCTCTATTCACTTGATTTTTTGTATTTCCATTTATATTTTTTTTCAATATATTTGCATGTATTTTGTATAGGTGTATACTGCTGTATATACCCAATTTTTTTCTTTTCTGTTTTTCCATCTTTCATTGTTTTTTTTATGGATATTTTTTTTTCGTTTTTTCCAGATTTTATGTGAGTACAGTTTTTTTGTTGAAATCTACATATTTGTTGATTGTTAATAGGTTATAGACGAATAATTTGAAATCCTACTACACTACGTGAGTACAGTTTTTGGTGAATATCTACATTGTTGTTAATAATAACTTTTTTTTTTTTAACTAGAGTAGAGAAGTCTTGGCAATCTGCGTTCTCACCATGAATTGGTAGGGTGTCAGTAAGTCTCACTTGAACAATTTTGAAGAATATTCTCAAAGGATTGGGATTCTATGTCAGGTGCTGTGACTTGCAATTTTCGATGTATTGCATCCTAAAATTCATTCATTCCATTTCTCACAGCTACAAATTCAATTTATCAGAACGGTCTGTCTCTAGGGAACAGACTACTAGTGAATACCCTCTTGGCAGAATTTTCATATATATCTGGATTTCAGAAATCTATTATAAGTTTACGGAGCATGTTTTCTATAGGAAGAGTCCTATTAAAAAAGTTAATAGTGACTTCATTGAACACGACTACCTCATTCAGCACAAGGAAGCAATATACATTTTTTGATATTCACCTTAGATCTTTTCAGTAATTATTTTATACCGTTTTTCTAATTTTTTCGATATATTTTCAACTATACATACTTTTGTTTAGCTATATACTCGTGAATACAACCGTTATTATTTGTATTTTTGTTAATTTATTACTTAACCTACGTAATGTTATCGTGCGAAAAAAAAATCGAGATATCGACCCGAGACGATAGACCATTTCCAAAGAAAAGTCTGTCTGTCTGTAATCTTCCACGCTAACTGCCGAACCGTTTGACCAATCGAGCTGGAATTTGTTATGAAGATACAGTTGTTGCCCCGAATGCGACCATTTTGGCTGTCATTTGTCAAGTGTCACTATTAAAAAATAACACAAAATATAGCGCACTGAACTTAACTTGCAATATGTCATCAGAAAACCCTTGAATAGTCAAAATCATTTCTCCAACTCTGTCAAAAATAAAAAAATGGCAGGAAGCAACACAACAACGACCCGCGTTTGGTGCATGACCGCTCAAATATCTCAGTTGGTCAACTGACCGAAAATGGACTGTTGAATTGACCGAGCAAATTAACTTTGTACAGCCCCAAACATGTTTTATCAATGTTCTATTTCAAATTAACCCAATTCTCCCGAGCCCCATGGCGGTCAATTCTTGGGTGTCCCACAGCTGATTTTTTTTTCAATACGTCGATGATTATTAAATTCACATATTTCCTCAGATATGCAAAAACATTTATTTGTCGGTATCTACATTATTGTCAGATATAGTAGGTCGAATTTGCGTACAATAACATATTTTTTATAACCTGAGTGCTTTGACTGAAAAATTTGTCGTGACGATCTCCGTTCTCATTATGTTTTGGTAGGGGGTCTTTGACTTCAAAAAATCTTTCAATGGATTGAGGGGTTCTTCAATGTGTTGATGAATCTTGTATTCTTAAAATCAATTATTCCACATTTCTCCTAACCATTTCCAGGGCCGGATTGAAAGGTGTGGAGGCCCTGGGGCAACAAAGGAGTGGAGGCCCCTAATTATTTTTCAAACAAGTTTTTTTTTTATTTATTGCGGAACAAATCAAATTATTTCGACACGAGCATATGTAGGTATAATAAAATACAAGAAATAAATTAAATTACAGCGTAAACAAAGTGATTCTTGCGAGCTTTTTTCGACGAAAAATCATTGATGATATCGGTCAAATCCAGCATCCGGAGAAAATCATTCTCAATGCTAAGAAGCGATAACTTTGATAGGTGGCTTTGTCTCATCGTAATTCGCCTATTTTTTTCATTTTGGAAAATGAGCGCTTTCCAGTGCAATTTGACATCATCACATTCTCAGTTGTAATATCACAAGAGAGTGAAAATAATTCGACAGATTTTTGAAAACTTGTTGCCAGGCAATAGACAAAAGAGACCAACTGGCTCGAGTGGCTATTGCCAACAGGATTGAGAAAGAAATCTAGATAATTATTTTCTACTATATCGAACTCTCGTGTGGTATTCTTTAGATTATTTTTTGATGTTACGATCATAAACATATTTCCTTGCAAAATTATATAATGTACTAAACCGGATTTGATTCATTTCACACTGTCCATGCAAATTGTTGACAGACGTCAAATTAAAATATAGGTTGTCAGACAATAAAAACAAAATACCTCAAATTATTCCCGCGACAATTTTCTAGGTAGAATATTCCCACTATTGATTGGCCAACACGTATATGAATTATTTGAATTGAACGTTTCCATTGGTTTCTAGAAATGTCAAAAAGTAATCACTGTAATTTCAATGTTTGAGCTCTGAAATTTTGGTTTTCAAGAATTTGATAGTAGAACATCTTAGATAGGATTTACATTTGTTGCGGAATGTCATCTTTCTCTTAGACTCACACTTTCTACTCAGCGGACACTTGTCAACGCCAATAAATAGGAAACATAGGTATAGACGGGCATAGTGTTTGTAGAATCGGCAGAAAAATAGTCAACAGAATTGGAACTTTTGTTCTATTATGGAATGCGCACAGGGCTCTTATAAATAAATTGATGCAATCATATTCATAAATTGAAATATTATTTTCTTTTGCTTATGATTATTGGATTTCATTGTGTATCTAGATCGCTTGTGTCATTCGAAGAATACATCGACAGAAAATCCTTCATTTAATGAAAAAAAATTTAATTTTTTTTTTAATTCAATTGTTCTTGTTTTTTCAGCTAATTTCGATACGATATAATATTTTGTATAATAGTATGATGTTTTACTTGGTGATTCTTTCTCGCATATACACATGATTCATCAGATCGAAGATTAATATTAACCATGGATTTTGACAAGAATACGAAACATGTTTTTGAATGTTTAAAACGAAAAATGAGAGGAAAAAGTGGGAGAACTGCTCTTTCGTTGTCAGATTTTTCATATATAATTTTGCATATCCTTCGGTATTTGTTAGGAAATTTTACCTAAGAATTTATATTGTGGAGGCCCCTCTCTTGTGGAGGCCCCGGGGCTGCAGCCCCGTTTGCCCCCCTCTTAATCCGGCTCTGACCATTTCACACGTTTGCAAGGGTCCTGTGCCTAATGAGCAGACTCTTATAGAATGACCCTAAGGCAGAATTATTATTTCCATCCGAATTTCGGAAATCCATCATGGAGTTGCGGAGCATATTTCCTGTATGGAGAGTCCTCTGGAGTATTTTCAATGATGAGTCCGTAGAATTTAACTTTATCATTCAGTAGAAGTGAATTTTCGGAACATAAACACTAGATATTTATGTAATATATTTTTCCTCAACACGTCGATGTTCTTCATATTTTCAGATGCTATGAGAATACAGTTTTTTTTGTTGAATTTCTACGTTTCTAGTAATTGCGTTGACTTCATTTACAGTATAGTTTGCATCCCAATATACATCCACTCCTACCTATATATATATATATATATATATATATATAATAATAATAATAATAATAATAATAATAATAATAAATGCTTTTATTGAAAGGTTACATACTCTGTACATAGAACCTAACAAAAGGCAGGATTCAATATCTGCGCATGAAACATCATTGCTCTTCCATCCAACCATCAAAATATATTCATGATCATGCTTAATTTAAAAATATTCATTACAAAAATAAAAAAAAACAATAATAATAAAAAAAAGAACAAAAATTTAGGAAAAACTATATATAAAATAAAATATTGCAGGAAATCAAAACGAAAATATTCATAGAAGTTGAAAACAGGGGTGTGCCAATTCAAGTTCGTTTTATATCATATTTCAATATACGGGAAGCTGTTTTCGATTAAATATTGTTTCAGCTTTTTTTTGAACGTATTGAGTGAAAATGATTTGAATTCAGTCGGTAACCGGTTGTATAAGCGAACAATCTGATACGAGAAGGAGCCACGGAAGAAAGAAGTTCTATGTTTAGGCGCTGTCAGGTTATTCCGAAATCTCAAGTTCAGATTGTGTATATCTGTTCTGAAAGATAACTTTCTGAATAGGTAAGGTGGCTTCCCAGTTGTAATGATTTTGTGGAAGATCGAAGCGGAATGGAGTATGCACCTGGCCTCCATATTGAGCCAACCAAGATTTTTAAGATGCTGTGAAACATGTTCCCGCCTTCTCGTGCCTGTGATGAGTCTGATGCAAGAATTTTGAAGTTTTTGTAGCCGCATTCTGTCTGATTTCAGTAGTCCCGGGTAATAAACTACGTCTGCGTAATTAGCATGTGAAAGTACTAATGCATCACATAGCATGAGTTTACTTTTCTTGTTTAATATATTTCTACTTGAATAAATAATTTTAGAGTTCATGTACCCTCGCTTCAAAATATGAGTAATGTGTGTCCTAAATCTGAGAGCACTGTCGAGGTATAATCCTAAATTTTTTGTTATTTCAGTAGTGGGTAATTGGACACCATCTACGGCTACATTAACTAAATTCTTGCAACGGTTTCTCGCTGCTGTTCTTCCAAAAATCATGACATAAGATTTAGACGCATTAACAGTGAGACAGTATTTATTAGAGGTCGTTATTAAAGAATTCAAATCCTGATTCATTTGTTCGAGTGCATAGTTGAGATAGTATTCTTCGAATTCTAAATACAATTGTGTATCGTCTGCGTAACAATGCATTGAAGTATGACGTAAGGACTTTGGAAATTGGGAGGTATAGAGGACGAAGAGAAGAGGGCCCAATATTGATCCCTGAGGAACACCATTTTTTAGAATGAGTGAGTTTGACTTTTCATTATTAAGTATAACACAATGAGATCGGTTATGGAGGTAACTTTGGAGGAGTGATGTGGCATCCGAGGAAAACCATAGGTAACTAAGAATAGCTATAACTAGTTTGTGATTAATGCGGTCGAATGCTTTCGAGTAGTCAAGCAATACTAAGAGACAGAGTTTGTTATTGTCAATAGAGATATGCACATCATCGACAACTTTCAACAGGGCCGTTGTACAACTATGGTCAGCTCTAAATCCCGATTGACAGGATGGCAATATATCGAATTCATTTAAGTAAGATCGCATTTGTAAGTTCAATATTTTTTCGAAGGCTTTCGAGATGGCACACAAAATACTAATTGGACGAAGGTCACTCATATTCTCTGGATTGGTGATTTTTGCCAATGGTAGGACATGAGATTGTTTCCAACGCGATGGGTAAATATGTTTTTGTATACAATAATTGAATATATGTGATATGTGCGTTAGAATCATGGGACAACAATGTAATAACATTTGTATACTTATTTTGTCAGGTCCCACAGCATTCGATTTAATGCCCAGTAATGTAGTATAAATTTCATCATCATTCGTTTCATGGTAAGAAAAATGATTATCGTTCAATGTATTACCTGAGAAAAAATCAATAATTTCATCGTCAGGCGTGGAGTTATTATTTGAAATGCTTCCAAAAAAGTTATTGATATCTTCAACATGCATTAGGTGTTCCGGAATTGTTTTCTGCACCTTTTTGTTGTTATATACGTTCATATCAGCTAGTTCTTTCCATAATTGTTTGTTTCTTGTTAAACGATAATTGAGGTATGCTTTTTTTTCGAGTATCACAGTCCGATTTCTGATTTCTTTATAATAATCCCAATATATATATATATATATTCGTTTTCAATGGCCCACTCTGTATGTATGTATATATATATATATATATATATACAGAGTGGGCCATTGAAAACGAATCAGCGGCTCTGTAGGTCAGCAGAACCGAATTATATAAAAACGCTTGGACACGTCAACTACATTTTCTAGGGGGACATCGTTCGCGATTAAATTCACGCGAAATACATTCCATCCCTCGGAGCTGTTACCGCCACCCCTAAATTTTTAAATGGCAACATATGGCAAGTGATACCTCATTTGAAATGTATTTTCCTTCTTAATATCAAACGACAAAAATAAATTAATTGTATCGATTCGTTTTCGAGATATAGGAACTTGAAGTTGGGAAATCACTTTTTATTCACTCAATCAATAAAAACAATATCTTATAAAGCAACTGTCGCAATAATTATTATTGTCAACGAACTAAATGTTTAAACTGTCTACCACCCATTTCCATACAATAGTACAAGTTCTGTTCAAAACGAGACCTCACATTTCGTAGCATTTCCGGCGTTATTCGACGGCATTCTTCAATAATTCTCCTTCGTAAATCTTCCAGAGATTCTGGTTCGGTTGCAAAGATTCTATTTTTCAAGTGACCCCACAGGAAAAAGTCGAGTGGGGTTGAATCTGGAGATCTGGCTGGCCACTCTATAGAGCCTCTTCTTCCAATCCAACTTCCAGGAAACATTCTATCCAAAAACGCCCTAATAGGCTGTGCATAATGTGGAAGTTCCTCGTCTTGTTGAAATATCAAGTGGTCTTCATGGTAACGATCGTCATTTTCAATGATGTCTACTAATTGTGCATAAACAAATTCATTCAATAATTCCAAATAAGTTTCTTCTGTCAGGTTACCGTCGAGAAATACTGGTCCAATGTAACGATATATCTGTTACATTTCTTATTTATATGCTCTATGCTCGAGATCATTACATTACCTATTGAAAATCTTAGCGACATCTAACCGTCGGTAATGGAACAATCATTACGGCTGAAAGAAGAAGAGCTGTCGCAAATGATCTGACAGGACGTGGATATTTAACACGATGCATGTGACATTCTCGCCCCTTTCCTGATCTTTCGGCAATTAACATACATTGTTTTCCTGAAGCTCGTCGGCCATTGAAGAGTAGAATATGCCATGTTGAAATAATTTATTGAATCAGAGCATTTTCCTTTCTCCGCGAATACGAATTCAAATCAGTGAATAGTGATATCAAGGAAGGTGAGTGAGAACTTATGTTTGGACCGTAGATATATTAAATATGTCACATTCAAATAATTTTCAAGAGAACGTTAGATGATTCTTCACAAGGGAAGAATCTGAAGTTATCTACGCATTTTGGTTATGAAAACAGTAATTAGGTTTATTTAGGTCAATCTGACTAAAAATAGCAGTGTTGTTCACTATATATTTTTGAAGAATTCTGTCAGGATTGCGAGTCCCATATGTATATATTTTTTATGCGTTTTTATATATCTTTGGTATGGTTCCATATTTGATAACAATAATCACCGAGCTGTGGTTTTGATGTGGTTGAAGTGATCTAATATGTATATTTCATGTGTAAATTTGGTACTTTGAATTTGGAATTTTCTTTGAATTTTCAGAAACCTTTTTGGAAAAGTATCTGACGGCTGGTCAAACATTTATTCTTATATACGTTTCTTGAATATCGCTGAAATTGAAGTCATTTTCGTGAATCCAAATTCAACAAACTTGATTGTCTCAAATTCTGATTTTTAATTGTTGATAACGAAATATCTTGGCTGCTCAAGATCAGAGAAAAAATCATCTCTTCCATATATAAAGCAAAGATCAATTTTTGTTAATTCATAAGTATTATTAAAAATAGTTCTTCAATTTCAGTATTGGAAATTATTCATTTGTATACTCAATTAATTTTAAGTAATGATCCCTTGATGAGATTACACTCAACTGTAAAAACAATGAGTTGAGGAGTGCATTGAAAAGATTCCAAGTTTCAAGAAATAGAATTTTTGTATATCAAACTCTGACACAATCACAATTGTTTTCATGTTAAATCGCTGAGAACACACTTGATGGATCAGAAGCTGATGTTCGTGTTAACCTGATCGGTAGCCCAGCAGCTATAAGTACCCCCTGATTGCGAGCCAATTCACTTCGTGGAGTTTAGCTAAGTGCTAGAAAAGGAAAAATACAATCAAGGTACATCGTCATCGAAAAAACCGACAGTTCAGCATAAAAAAATAAATTTTTGAATTCAAATGTTCTGAATTTGAAAGAGATGTAATTTTTTTGTAAATAGATCATTATAAGTTGGTATTTGTTTTATTGTTGTAGTTATTTACAGAAGGAAAGTTAATTGATGTGCAATCATTATTGAATAAGGTTTTGGATTTTTGTCCTAGTTTAAATAAAAATTCTGGCGTCCATTCAAATTTACAATTTCTAAAACTTTGCTTGAAACATAAAAAATTTGAAACTAGCAAAGCGGTCCAAAGAACTCCACACCGCTCTTCACTGAATAGTCTGGGCATTCTATTTCAACAAATAACTAGAACTATCATTACGAATGGTCCCCAAAAATACCGTCCCAGACATTGAGTTTTTGGGGAGTTTGAGTATGGACTTCGTGGAAAACATGTGGATTGGCATCTGACAATAACAAAATTATGACGATTCACAGTCGAATTCAAAAAGAATGTAGACTCATCAGAAAAGCAGATGTTGAGAAGAAAATTCTCATCACCATTCTCGTCGTCATAATTTCACAGAATTCCTGTCGCCTTTCAAAATCATCTTCATTCAATTGGTGTACCAAATGTATTTTGTAGGGGTGGAATTTATGTTTTTTCAGGATTCGGCGGATACTGGTTCTACTGATATTGGTAACCCTGGCCAATTTCCTTGTGCTCAATGTTGGGTCTGCATGAACTTGTCCTAAAAGTGCAACTTCAATAGCTTAATTTCTCAACGGAAATTCACGTTCTGGGTCTCGTTTCTTGTTGGCTACTGATCCAGCTTGACGAAATTTTTGCACTAATTCTAGAACGAATTTTCTAGCAATAAGTTTATCTGGATGCGTTTCAGTGAACAAATTAGCTGTACGGTTACCGCACTCATAATCCTTAAAAAACATTGTTATTATTTCAACTCTTTCCGTGATCGTAAACACCATTATTGCGGAAAGATATTCAGCAGCTTTAATCAAGTAATTCACTCTGATGTCGTTCAATCAGAGATCAGTTTGACACTGATAGACGTCCACAATTGCGATTTGGCGAAAAAAATCATCTCATACATGTTTTTGTTGTACTCGCATTTAAGTCGAATTCGAGAAAACGTCTTTTTATCGATTCTTAAGAACCTTAAAAAAAATTTCAATCAAATAAATGAGGATGAAATAAAAATTTGAAACGGAATTGCATGTTATTTGTTGGTAAACGGTTAGATGATTTAATTGCTTGACAATGATAATTATCTTTAAACAGTTGCATTGTTAGATGTTATTTTTATTGATTGAGTGAATGAAAAGTGATTTCCCAACTTCAAGTTCCTATATCTCGAAAACGAATCGATAGAATTAATTTATTTTTGTTGTTTGATATCAAGAAGGAAAATACCTTTCAAATGAGGTGTCACTTGCCATATGTTGCCATTTAAAAATTTAGGGGTGGTGGTCACAGCTCCGAGGGATGGAACTTATTTCGGGTGAATTTCATCGCGAACGATGTAGTTCACGTGTCCGAGCGTTTTCACTCTATATATATATATATATATATATATATATATTTGTACATATTATATGTATATATATATATATGTATATATATATATATATATATATATATATATTTAACACTGCTTTCCCGGGAGATATACTGCTTTCTGCGTACTGTAGTATTGATCCTCACAAAATCACATCTGTCATCTTCAGGTGATGTCTCGTAGAGTTAATGAGCTAAAAACATTTGTGAATATCACAGTTTCAGTACCAATCCAATTCAATAGTATCTATTTTCATATTTTCAATATTTATATTTCATGCCTTATGCTAAAACCGAACTATTTACAAATATATATATATATATACAATATATACAGAATATACTGACGGCGAGTTGTTCGCGCAACCCGCAGTCCGAAGAAAGTCGAATCGTTCCCCGGAGCGCCGTTTCCAACACTCCAGAGAACGCCCCGGCCTAAAGACGGGCTGCTCCCTTGGAGTGAACGAGGAATGTGCCCCTCCCAGCAGAATTTAGCGCTGTTCTCTAAGTGTTTAGACAAGTGCATGTTTGTTTGTTTATCTGTGTTTGTGTATTATCCTACCTAAGTTTATACTGAATTTTGATGTATTTTTGATTATTTATGAATAATATGGTTTTGCGGAGTTTTTATTTTGAGTAGGTTTCCAGAAAATTATAAGTTGAAAACCTGGTTAGGGGTGTGTATGAGGTGGTGCTTGGGTGTGGTATTTGAGGTTTTTGAGTAAGTTTTGAGGCGACTCAAGTGTTTTTTAATGTTGGTATTTGGGGTTTTGGGGTCAATATTTGAGGTGGTTTGAGTTATTGATGTTTGTGAGTATATTCAGTACCAGTTCCTAACAAATGCATTATTTCTTTAACACGCCTGGTGGTTAACCCATCGATTATCAAATCTGTGACCAGTCAATATTTTGAGAGGGAATGTACCTCATATGGGAATGCGAATATTACCATCCAGTTGGATCATATGGCCATTACATTATCATTTTCACGCTTTTCCATGGAGAAACAAAATACATTAAATGTCGAGAAAGGCTAACGTGTTATGTTCCTTGGGATTTCTCGTAGCTTTCAAACGCAAAAACTAAAATACAGGAAATTTCTCACAAATTATGTTGAAGATTACGGAAAAGGTGTTTCAATTTCTGATTCCTCTCCAACTTTTTGTGTAAGAATAGAGCGAATAGGTCAATTAGTAATTTGTTTCTGATAATTTTGAAACGCCAGAAGTAAGAAATTTTCCGAGAAGTAGACTGAATAGGACTATAGCAGTTTGCGGTTCCATTCTGCATTTTTCCGTGAAAAATCGCGAATGCAAAAAGTTAATTTGCAGTTAATTCCACCAATTTTTTTTCATAATTCTTAAAACGCATGACGGCAGACATTTCTCAGATTTTTTTGCTGAAACATTACAATAAGACTGCATAGATCAAGTTGCAGGTGCTCTTCTCATTTTCTAATAAAAAAATCGGGAATGCGAAAATAAATTTACAATGCTTTCCACTATTTTCGTCTCGAATGCATGAATTAAGTAAGATACAGGGTCGCTGATATGTATGGAAACGGTCGATTATCTCCTAAAGTAAGATAGCTAGCGAAAAATATTAAGACACGAAAGTTTTAGTGTTTTTAAAAATCTATTACAATAAGGAAAATTATATATACAGGATCTGTCAAAAAGTCATGACGAAACAAAGTTGATTTTTATTTCATGAAACCCCCTGTATATTATTACATATTTCAATTCTTCTCAGAATTTCGAATGAAATTGATGCAGCTCATCTCATCCTGAATTCAACCGTTTTCGAGATATTGAATTTTGAAAATAACTCTTTACTACTCTCAAATTTATTAAAGAAAAAGTTTTAATTATTATTTTTATAGAGAAAATAAAAAAGCATAATTGTTCAGGGTTGATAAAAATGCATGAAACAAAAAATTGATTTTTTAATGAATGTCCTGGATATTTCAAATTTTATAATTTTATGCCTGAAAAAAAAAGAGAGAAAACAAGTTTTAATAAACAACAAATATTTTCTCTGGAATTCTCTTCAATAAGATGCTCAAATTGTTTACCATTTACCTCCTGACAGTAATGAATTCGCCGAACAAAATTTTGTAATGAATCTTAAAGCATGTTGGGAGGAATGGTGAAAATTTCATGCCTTATCCTTTCTTGCAATTCTTCGAAATTTTGCGGCCAATTTTTGTAGACTACATTTATTATGTAACTCCAGTGAAAAAAGTCGAGTGAGGTCATATCGGGAGACCTAGCTGGCCATTCAATTGCCCCCCTGCGTCCAATCCATTTATCAGGAATGGTTTAATCTAGATATGCCCGTACTACACGTCCAAAATGTCCAAATGTTATTGTTCGGGAATAATCGTGCCACACCAAACATTTACTTTTTGTGGTCGTTGAGTGTGGACTTCCTCCATACAATGTGGATTTTGGTCTGACCAATACCTACGATTGTGTCGGTTTACGTGCCCGTTTAAACAAAATGTAGATCCGTCAGAAAACAGAAGGTGGTTGACAAAGTTGACATTTTCGTTTAATTCATCCCTAATAATTTCACAGAACTCGATTCTAGGATCAAAATTATCTTCACTCAATTCTTGTAACGGATGACTTTTATATGGATGGAATTTCTGCAGTTTACGAATTTATTGAATAGAAAATCGACTCATGTTATGATTTGAAGCCCTATGTTTTGTCGAATTCATTGGATTTTCCACAACGTCTAACATGACATTCAAATAATTTCTTCCTGCGCGACGGCGTTGTTATGGAGCTAGAAACTTTCAGAGGTAACTTGATTAACTATAAACTTGATGGACTAAAATATTTTTGTATAATTATGAGAAAGTTATTTTCAAAATTGGCTATTTCGAAAATGGTTGAATTTGATATGATGTCCCATATCAATTCTCGCTTCGCTCTTTCCGCAGAAAATCGCGGCCAGTCGGAAAGGTAGATTTCCGAATTCATTTATTTATTCTGAAATTGTTGTCAATCGAGCTCACGAATCATATGTGGTGCTAAATGCTTCCTAATATTTCTATATATTCTATATATTCGAATTGGAAGAAATAAGTTCAACCAGCACACAAGGATATATACACTTCTTACTTGGGTTTCAATCTCAATATTACTTAGAAAATTAGTAACTAATATTTACTAATATAGTTGAACTTTAAAATCGAGAAATGTTGAAATACAATGATGTTCTGTTTGTCGGCGAAAGAAAAACTAAAATATTATCCATTTGACAAGACCGAATGAACCTCAAATGACAGGGTGAAAAAAGTTATTATTTCTCATGAATGGTAATTTACAGTGATTTTTTATTTGTGTGTACATCTCAGAGAAAAACATCTTGGACAAAAGTTGTGGAGTTCATGAAGCTCTATCAAAAGTTTGCCAATATTGCTATGAAAAAAACAGATTGGGAACTTTTTTAAATCTTTCAACATCCGCCATTTCGAAACTACTGGACCGATTTAGCCCATCTTCGAACTTATCCGAGTTATTGATGGGAAGTATACGGTTGAAATATGCGCCCCTTCATTCTGTCTTAAATTTTCATTTTTATATATATATTCATATATATATATATATATATATATATATATATATATATATATATATACATATATCTATCGGCGAAAATATATAAATTTTTTTTTGAAAGTCGTATTTTTGGTGACGTCCACAATGGGTACAAGGCAATAAAAATTTTACAATATTCAACTGAAATTGCAAAATATGAAATGAAATTGCATGCTTCTCGAATATAACTTTCCAAGAGATTTGAATAAATAGCAAAGAATCAACTTCGGAAATCTGCGTTAAACACCGCTTGAAATCACAACTTCCCCTGAGGTATCAATGCCGAATATTCATTGTATATTCTACTTCTGGACATAGATCTACTAGCTACTTCAGAACTTGAACAATGAATTTTGTTGGGATTTATTTTTGTGATTTTTTGGACAATGGATATCCAAACTTTGGAAAATTATTTCTCAGTTCGTGTCTACCACTGGATTGTATTACTGATTCTCTTTGAGATATAACTTTTTTTATAATAATATGAATTCATAAAGTAAATCATCAGTTCAGTAGGAGATTTAAGCCGGTTCTGGCTCTCCCCCCACCACTATGACGTCACGTGTGACCTTGAATGGTTGCAGGTGTGCAATGTGTGTGTGTTTGACCTTGAGATTTGACTTTGAGATTTGTCATTGAGTTTTGACATGGGGTTTCGTCGACTTTGAGATTCGACTTCAGTTTTGACCTTGAGTTTGACCTTGAGATTCATAACATTAAGTTTTGACTTTGAGATTTGACCTTGAGTTTTGATGTTGGGATTGTTTCGGCAACCTTAAGATTTGATCTCGATGTTTGTTTGACCTTGACTAAAGTTGTGGTGTAGGCATACATATTCTGTGTAGTCATGACCTTCATGAATCCTTGTACTCTCCAAGCGAGGAGGGCATTCATCCTGTGAGAGAGGTAGGAGTGAACTGCAGTATTGATGAATGTGCTGATGTTCAAGCGCGCACTGACCTTCACACTCCCATCTACTGGAAATGGGGTGGGGATGTCTCTTATAAAATGTGGAGTCGTTGATGGGAAATCAGATGTTAGATAATATCATCAGAGTGAATACAGAGTACGAGAAGTTTCTCAATTGAGTGAGTGTATTTTTTATAAGGTGAAATAATCTATATTTTTTCATACAGTCTTACTATGTCTTTTCTTCCAAAGTTGTGATTTGAAGAGAATCAATTCTTCAATAATTGAAAAGAGGGTGGGAGCTTTTGAACAAAGACCAATATCATCATTACCCATCGGTAAAGCTTTCAACATACTTGGTATGATGATTTGTATAACCCGATATGGGAGATCTATTCTAATGACATTACGTGATGATAATGATACTTTATTCAAATCATGGTTGTCAAAAAGTATTTCGGATGAATTCAATGCGGACGATGTCAGTTGCATAAATGCTTCAGATTTCAAATCAAATATCCATTCGAAAATGGAATGTGGCATCGGTATTTGTTTACATTATAAATAAATATTTACATAAGAACGAACTTATTTGATAAATATTATTATAAAAACGTAAAAATTAACAGATTTATTGATTTGTATAAAAGCTTGTCTTATTTTTTTTCAATCATTTTTATTCAATTATGTTTAGGTCATTCATTGAATCCATCATCTTATTGAATTCTGACAAAAATTGATAATTTCCAACCCCCAAAAAACCTACATACCAATTTAAAAATGGAATCGGGCCATAATAACAAAACATGTCGTCATCTTGAATTCATGAATTTTAACAAAATAATCAGGATGTCCGACCCAAAAACCCCCACACATCAAATTTGAATGGAATCGGGTAATCAATCACCATCTTGTATTAATGGATTTTGACATCATCTCATGCCCCAAAAACCCCCCACATATCAATTTTTATTGTAATCGTGATATTATCACAAAACTCGTCGCCATATTGGAGCCGCCATCTGAAATTTGTGAATTTTGACAAAAATTTCGTGATTTCTGTCCCCGAAATCCCCCACATACCAATTTTGAATAGATTCGAACCATAATCACAAAACTCGTCTGCCATATTAAAGCCGCCATTCTGTGTTTTCTCTAGCAAAAATTACATAATGTATTATGACCGGAATTATGAACACCTGCAAAATTTCACGTTAATCGGACAACTAGAAGTGGGTCATGATTTGAATCTATGATTGGATTTTTTATTGGGTTATATACAAGGTGGTCACTTTTTTATTGCGATCGAATTGGTAACTTTTAAACCATACTAGTCAAATGAAAAAATAAGTCAAGTAGGTTGGAATATTTTTCAATCGTTTATATCAGGAATGATTCTTCTGATATTGGGAAAAACATAATTTTCAATTTTTTTTTATATTACTGTTATTTAAAAAAATGTCAAAAATATAATCTTTCGAAACTATATAACAATTATTTGTGTATTTCTGCAGTGGATCAAAATTTGGAAAACATACTGAAACTTAACGTATAAAATAACACGTAGGTGCTAGACATTCAAAAGATTTTTGTGGCTCACCCTGTAGAGGAAGAAAAAAAAGTGAGTAATTACACAGCTCAACCAAAGAAATCCCATTCTAATATTTTCTGAAATTTTCAGTAACTTAGTTGACTTAAATACTGCATACTACACCAAAAACAAATCGTTTCATATCAGTCAAAGCTAATCAGTCCAATAATAGAACACTTTCCAATATGGAGAAAATAAACATATTTTGCAATTTTTGATGACTTGGTCAAATGAGCATAAAAATAGTACGACCTCGTGAATCTATAATGTTAATCTAAGGAATCTATAATGTTAACCTGAAGACACTTGTTTCGTAGTGAATGCATTTTATTGGTTCGTTCTGTATTGTTTACGTCAATTTACAAACAAAAATAAAATATGAAATGAAATAAAATTCGAAGTGTGAAAATATATATCTGGAACATTAGAGCAATTTTACACTTTTTGCGAATTCTGGATAATAATAAAATATTCATGTGTCCATCCGCACACACTATTTAATAAAAACTTTGGGATTGATTTTTAACTTCAACGGTCTGTATCTGTGCAACAAAGGATCTCCAAAAAAGTTTTCGGAAGACACTTTAGAAGAGTAAACGTGTGAATACATAATATCAGGCAATAGCAACACAATGAGCAAAGGAAATGAAATGTAAAAACTTACCCATATATGCCCTTCCAGCTCCGTCGGGACCTACCTGGAAAAGAAATGTCTCTATGAAATAATATCGTATGCCACATGATTATTTTTACAAGCTTTCATTTCAATTAATCTATAAACAACCAACAATTGCCTACCAAAGATCAAGACTTGCAAATTAAATTTGACCCACTTTCAATAGCCTTCAAATTTGGCACGTGTATGTATAGATCAAACTTATGTTGCACTGTTTCTCAATTTAATTGTACTGTGGATTTCCGTCGGTTTGTTTGTTTCCACAAACGAAGTGAAATAATTTGAGTTATGACCAGCCGCAGAAAGAATACTAAATCAGGGACTAAAAAGTATAACATAATTTCTTCTATCCCACATAGTCCTGGAGATCACATGCATTTTTGGGCAGACATTTTTTTAAATGTGAATAATTTCTTCTAAGTATACTTTTAAAATGAAACCATTCTGGACCTGTTCAGCGGTCTATGGCGTCGCGACGCTCAGCGTCTTGTAAGGTAAACAATGATGTTGAAGTTATTTTTTGAAAGATAATACTTAATTTTCATCTTTTAAATAATATTGTAAGTATTTTAAAACTATTCTGCCAGGTTATAACCGGTGGCAAATCCGTCGGCAAATTTTTGAAATTGAAAAAAATTGATTTTTGAAGTTATTTTTTAAAATTAGTTACTATAGGAAATGTTAATACAAACATTTATAAACATTATGAAATTAGTCTGGCACCTATTTGTCGGTATTAACATTTTCTGGCGAGTTAATCAAGGTCCGCTCGTCATTAGACGCTCTCGCGCGTCTCCGTTCAGCTTAACATCTTGGTACTTATTTTTTAATAGCTGATAGAGTAGAGTAGAGTAGAGTATATTCATTCAACTACATTACAAATACATGTTTGTAGCACGCCATAAAAAAACGACAATACTGTATAGCAGAAAATTGTTAAAATATAAAATATTGTTAAAATATAAAATATAATAAATTGTTATAATATGTAATAATAGTACATCACGTATACTGTGAAAATATTGTAAATTATTGTAAAAATTGTGCTAAAGTGTGGTAAATACATAAAAAAAACATAGAAAGTGAACATAAGAATGAAAATTAGGCGAGACGAATTCTATTCCCTACAAAGTCTGAAATGTCCAATGTATTCCTCTGTGGAATAAAAGCAATGCGTCAAAAATAAAAAAATTATCCTCATTTTGAATAAGTTTAAACTTAATGATTTCAATTCTGGTGGTAGTATATTGTAGAGATAATAATTCAGTGAATTTCTCTTGGATTTGGTTAGGCGGAACCTGTTTGGCCTCAGGTTATCTGCTTGTCTAGTACCATAGCTGTGTATATCAGATTGCTTAGTGAGCATCGAGGAGTTTTTGTGAATCTCTATCAGAACTTGAAAAATATACAAACACGGCGAGGGCATTATTCTGTGCTTAATAAACCAAGGTTGGCAGTGTTCCAGATAGCTTACACTGGATAAGATCCTGACAGCTTTTTTCTGTAAACGAAAAATTGAGAGAGAATCAGGCGAACCACCCCAAAGAATAGTATCGTAACTGATGTGCGAATGAAATAACGAAAAATATGTTGTTCTGAGTGCATTAAAATTGGTTATATTTTGAAGTTGTCTTAGGACGAACAGAGCACTGCTGAGTTTACTTTTCAATTTGGTAATATGAGATTTCCATGATAGATCACTATCCAGAGTTACTCCTAGTGAATTTGCAGAATGAGTTTCTGTGGCATTCGTGGACGAAAGATAAAGAGATTGCGATTTATCGTTGTTCAGTTTGAGTTTATTGGTTGCGTACCAATTGCCAGATTTATTAGCTAATTCTTCATGAGTTCTGTACAGCTCCGATCTCAGTTTTCCAGAATAAAGGAATGTCGTACCATCTGCAAATGAAACAGTTTTCACTGGAACCATATAGTTACTTCAGTCGTTTGTATATATTATGAATAACAACGGTCCTAATATAGACCCTTGAGGGACACCATGCTCATTATGTTCGAAATCAGATAAGGAATTTCCAATACCGCTTGAAAGCGGTTTTTCAGATAGGATTGTATCAGATTGAGTGGTACTCCCCTAACCCCATAATAATTTAATTTATCAAGTAATATATCATGTGATACGCAATCAAATGCTTTGGAAAGGTCACACAGGGTGATAGCAGCTTGCATTCCATCCTCCAAGGTAGATATCATATCATTCACGACATTCAAGACAGCGAGAGTAGTAGAGCGATTGGGTCGAAAACCATATTGAGTGTTGCTAAAAAAATTATTTGACTCAAAATAGCACCTCAATCGTTTATTCAAGATTTTTTCTATTAACTTCGCAAAGACTGAGATAATGGAAATAGGACGGTGATTGTTGATACTATTTCTATCACCTTTTTCAAACAACGGTGTTATTTTGGAAAATTTAAAGCAATCAGGAAATATTCCTGATATGAAGATAGAGTTTATTAGATTAGTAAGTGGAACTAAAATAATGTCGCTAGTATCTGTTATAATTTGAGAGTTGAGTTCATGTATTTCAAGACTTTTAGATTTCTTCAGAAATTTTATGGCATCCGATACTTCTTGAGGAATTACCGGCGACGAATAAAAAGACCCGCAAGGGACTGGAAATTTTTTGAAATTTAGAAGTTCACTGGACGATACAAGTGGTAAGGAATTCATTATATCAACAGCAATATTGACAAAAAAATCATTGAAATCAGAAGTAAGATCGGGAACTGAATTGACCTGGTGAAAATTATTTCTTTCAATGTTTATTATCTGCCAGCAAGCTTCCGATTGGTTTACGGCTGGAATAATATATCGATCATGAGCTGCCTTTTTTGCTTCCTTTAACGAACAGTTGTATATCGTTTTGAATTGAATGTAATTATAAACGTCAGTTGTTTTTTTAGTTACATCAGCTTTGAATTTCAGAGCTGATAACGAATCTCTCATAGATTTAAGACTTTCATCAAACCACTTAACTGGAATGATTTTTTTATTTGTAGAATATTTCCCTAATGGGCAGTATTTCTTTACCGCATCATTGTAGGTTTTTACCAAAAAATTTGCCAAGTACTCAACATTACCACTGGATTCAAAAATTGTCCAATCAACAGAAGCTAGAGCATTTTTTATATTTGAAATGGATTTTTTACTGATAGTTTTTTATATAACAATTATATCAGTAATTATTTAAAAATCAATCTGGCAGTTATTTACCGGTCCCAATGTTGTCTGGCTGAGTTATAAACTACCCCCGAAATTCAATGAAAGATGTATAGTGTTAAACATTATCAATGACACATATTTTTATTTTATTTTCAATATTTTTTTTTGCTTTATCACAGTTGTTGGAAAAAATTCGTTAAGTTAGTGGTGAAAAATAAATAATTATTAACTGTAAACTGAAAAGTCATATTATTGCAGTATTGCGTACAGATTTTGTAGGTATAAGTCCGATTAGTTCTTTCTCTATTTTGCTTACGTCGCTACGTTCATAGTCGAGCAAGTATACCTGCATTTTTGGTTGAATTTCCTACTACGTGCCAATATACTTTTTGTGCAACATACCTTACAACAGCCCATACGTTCCCCCCAAACGTTCCCGATAATTACTTTCCTTCATTGAATGCTGATTTTTAACCGACGAAACCAAAAAGGAGGAGGTTCTCTATTCGACCCGTATATTTTATGTTTTTCCATCATATTTTTTTATGTATGATCACGCATAACTTTTTACTGAGGGTTCCGATTCCGAAAATTCTTTCCTCAGTGGATAGGGTGTACTTCGAATTTGGTCCCATCTGAATTTAAAAGATGAAATCCACCCCCAAGGGTAGCGAAATGAAGGATATTGATCACTCACCCTCTGAATTCTGGTCCGTTAACAGATTCTATCAGGCATAACTTTGTCGGGTTCTTCGATTTCGATGATTCTTTTTTTAATAGATAGGGTATACCTGATATTTGGATTTTGATAGGAATTAACCACCCTTACGGGTAGAAAAATAGGGGATACTTGATTTTTCACTTGTGAACATTGGCACACACATACGTAGTTGACAATGACAGATCGCTACTGACATTATTCTTGTTCCGTCAAAATCAGTATATTTTATGAGAGGATGGGATGATATACAGAGTAATGAAATAAACTAACCAGAACAACAAAAATAATTTATATTACAACAAATAGTAAAAGTAGATAATCATATTATTTAACTGGTAATAGTTGAAGTAAGGTGGGTAAGTAAGTATTTTGGAAGTAATCAAAAAACAAGTAGGTAGTAATTGGTAGATTTCAGCCACAAAAAAATTGAAAAATAAAAACTTTTTAACAAAAAATTAAACCGACGAAATACGGAACTGAAAAATAAAAAATAAAAACTTAAAAAAAAAAATTTAACCGACAAAAAATCAACTGAAAAGCAAAAAATAAAATAAACCTTCTTAGTCTAAATGATAATTGAGCTCCTAAACTAATGTAAGTAACTGATTTTGAGTCGGCGCCAAACAAACTAGCAATTGAATCAGGTGAAGCGTGATATGATGGCAGCGAGATGCACGGCTGCGTTTTGATGACTTCTTTCATAGATAATGATCTTCGATAATTGTTTGTTTGGCGCCGACTCAAAATCAGTTACTTACATTAGTTGAGGAGCTCAATTATCATTTAGACTAAGGTTTATTTTATTTTTTGCTTTTCAGTTGATTTTTTCGTCGGTTTAAGTTTTTGTTAAAAAGTTTTTGTTATACCCAATATCTGCAGTTTTGTCTGTTAAACATTCCAGTGTTCGTGAGTCTTGACTGAGGAAGGATTTTTGTAAATAACTCCTAAAGTGGTGAAGGAGGCGATGAAAGTTTGTATGAAAATCCGTCATTTTTGAATCATTAAATCTGACAAACTGTCGAATTAATGTTCGAAGCTAGATGGAATCACAATGGGGGTGAGAAGGGGAGTGATAGTTGGAAGTATCATTAGTTTTGAATTTAGAGTCATGGAAATTGGTATTCAGGTTACATTTTCAGATAAAAAAATACTTATTTCAGGATTTTTGGAAATTCAACCCCAAAGGGGTTAGAAGAAGAGTTGAAAGTGTGTATAAGGGTAGGTATTGTTAATTTTTAGAAAATTGGTATTCGAGGACTCTGTAACAAATAAGGAAATGTGTTTTCCAGAGTTTTTGGAAATTCAGCCCCTAGAGCGCTGAACTGGAATATAAATGGGGATTGGAAGTTTGTTTGGGTGTTCCGTTAGTTTTCAAGTTAGGGTCATAAAAATTGGTATTCGAGGTCTTTGTTACAAATGGAGTTTTTTTTTTTCAGAAATTCAAACCACCAAAGGGGTGAAATTTGTACGGAAGATTCCGTTAGTTTGCAAGTTTCGGTTGGTTGGTGTTTTGGCTTTTGGTTGCAAATGAATGAATCGAGATGGAGCTCATTTGAAAATTCTGTCACTAAGGGGGTGGAAAGGGGTGAGTGAATTCGTAATAGTCGTCACAAAGCATTACTTTCACTGTTATTATCCATTCATAATTTTTCCGTGCGACATAATATGACTTTGTGGTTTACAATTAATAATAATTTGTTTCTCACCACTAACTTAATGAATTTTTCCCAACGACTGTGATGAAGCAGAAAAAAAAATTGAAATGGAAAAATAAAATATGTATCATTGATAATGTTTAACACAGTAAAGATGTATCTCATTTGAAGTTCGGGGGTACTTTATAACTCAGCCAGACAAATAACTGCCAGATTGATTTCAAAATGAATATTAATATTATAATTGTTATAAAAAAAAAAAAGCTTGTAAAGCTGATCGGAGACGCGCGAAAGCGTCTATGACGCGGCGGACCTTGATTAACTTGCCAGACTGATTTTATAATATTCATTAATGTTTATATTAACATTTCCTAAACAAACTGATTTAAAAAATCACTTAAAATAGATTTTTGTTATAATCTCAAAAATTCGTCAGACTGATTTGCGACCGATTATGACCTGCCAGAATTGTTTTGAAATACTTATAATAGTATACAAAATATGAAAGTGAAGTATTAGCTTTTGAAAAATAACTTCAACATCATAGTTTACCTCACAAGACGCTAAGCGTCGCGACGCCATAGCGACCAGAAAGCCACGGCCAGAATTGCCATTTCATTTCCAGCATAAAAGTAGGTACCAATTAATTTCATTGGACAAATAGTGGTTGGTGAGTAACAACTTGTCGAAGTATTAATTTCATTTCAATTCGCATGACAAGCTATTTGAAACCGAATAAATCAACAAAAAATAACTAAATCATTGTCAGCGATGACTTAAACTCATTTTATACGTTTCAGTACACGGCTCACATGAAAGCTCGTCTTTAAAAAGTTTTTTAATAAGTTTTTTGCTTTTTAGTTAGTTCGTCTTAATCTGTTCATTTCTTATTATTCCAAGGTCTCTTCCCTGTAAATTTTGAGCTGAAAGAAATCATGATATCCGGCACCAAAAACTCCCACACACCAATTTTGAATAGAATCTGACCATAATCACAAAACTCGTCCACCATCCTGGAGTAGCCATTTAAAATTTATGAATTTTGACAAAAAACTAATAATCTCCGAACCTGAAAATCCCCCCACACCAATTTTGAATAAAATACGACCATAATCAGAAAACTCGTCCTCCATCTTGTGGCAGCCATTTTGAATTTATGAATTTTGACATAAAAAGCAAAATTTCCCACCGCGAAAATCACCGCATACCAATTTTGAATTGAATCGGACCATAATCACAAAACACGTCTTCCATCTTGGGGCCGCCATCTTGAATTCATGGATTTCACCAAAAAATTCATAGTCTCCGACCCCGAGAACCCCCGCATACCAATTTTGAGTGGAATTGACCATAATCACAAAACTCGTCCTCCATCTTGGGGCCACCATCTTGTATTTATGAATTTTGGCAAAAATTCCATAATCTCCGACCGCGAAAACCGCCGCATACCAATTTTGAATTGAATCGGATCATAATCACAAAACTCGTCTTCCATCTTGGGGCCGCCATCTTGAATTAATGGTATTTTTCTCTAACAGAAAAATCATAATTGGTACCGAAATTATGAACTTCAGATTTCCTATTCTGAATTTGTATTATATCTTTTCAAAAATAAAGAGAACGCTTACTTTCGTATAATCCTGTATAATACTGCAGTTTCAATAATTTGATGGTTGTATTTGAGGTGTTGAATGAATTGCCCACTTTTGTCAGAAAACACATTTTTTAAGAAATTCACGAAAAAAATATGAGGTACTTTTGGCTGCTTGGCTGCAGAAGACGAATTTGAATATTTCTAGACTTGACTCCCTCACAAGGACAATAAGGTTGATTTTTATACTTCCTTCATTAGACATAAAAACAATTCGAATAACATTTTGTCGTTATTTCCTTCTCACCTGTAAATATGGTAAATATCTGGTTTCATCACACATGCACTCTGAATATGGGGAAAAAACTTTTCTTACGTGTTTTTGCCTCCTGAACACAAATGCGGCGGTCTCATACCGTTCCCGAGTTACATCGCATTTTCAAATGGAACTAACCTCAATTTCAAGCACCGTTTTCTCGCACAAAAATCCCTCCTTTTTTTTCCCAGCATAAACAATACACCCTAAATCACTTATTTTTGGCACAACTTTGCACAAATTATCGTCGTTTTTATCGAAAAAATCATCCTTTTTACACAGTTGCAAATGAACAATTTTCGTTCCTTTGACAGGAGAGATTTAGTAACTTTGCCTGATTTTCCATGTTGGTAATAAATGAATCACCGCCCTCAACAATTGCACACATAAATGAAGGGGAAACTATTGCTGACATTTGAATTCGAAAAGTAGGCGGTGATTCACTTATCACCAACATGAAAAATAAGGCAGAGTTACTAAATCTCTCCTGTCAAAGGAACGAAAATTGTTCATTTGCAACTTTGTGAGAACGATGATTTTTTCGATAAAAACGACGATAATATGTGCAAAGTTGTGCCGAAAATAAGTGATTTAGGGTGTCTTGTTTATGCTGGTGAAAAGAAGGAGGCATTTTGAGTGATTTTTGTGCGAGAAAACGGTGCTTGAAATTGAGGTTAGTTTCATTTGAAAATGCGATGTAACTCGGGAACGGTATGAGACCGCCGCATTTTCCTTCCGGATTCGTGTTCAGGAGGCAAAAACACGTAGGAAAAGTATTTTCCCCATATTCAGAGTGCATGTGTGATGTATCTAGATATTTACCGTAAATATATCCTATCAATATATTGCAATGGCAAAAATAACCATTTTCGACGGTTCAAAATGTATATTTACGGAGCATTGTAAAAAGTATATTAATTAAATGACAAAATATGTGAAAAAGAGGGTACAATTGACTATCGAACAAACATAAGTGACTGAAGATTCGTTTTCAGCAGACAAAATTACGTATTTGATTGAAAACAGAGATGGAGTTATCTAAAAGCAATTCTATCTATTTTCCATGCATAATTATATTAATTCATATTTACTGTTATATTGCCAAATCCCTAATCGGAACAACTATCATCCTACATGTTTACCAGGACAACAAATCACTCTCCACAAAACCAAAAGTGTCACAAGTCACATACACATTTACATGAAAAAATTATCACCATCCTTTGTCAAAATGTTTGATGTATTTGAACCGCGCGAAACCATAATAATACTTCGTTCAACTACTAAGCCACTAACTGACTGTTATAATACCCGAAAATACGTTGTTAGGCGATAACAGTTTTTTGTTGTGCAATGAGTAGGCAGTGCTAACCCAGGATTTTTAGTATGGTATTAATTATTGATTCATAAAAACAATAAAATGGGTTCTGTAAACTCTCTCAGAGGGACTGAAGGTCAATATTATGCACGTCCCTTTTCAACCTATTTTCAAAATTGGTTACACAGCATTGTACAGGGTGGCTCAAAATTCTGAAATGGTTCAGTCATAATATAACTGTAGGAGATTGTTGGATACGTATATCATAATATCAGATGTACATACTATACAGCGTGTTTCACGATGGATGGTACATTATAATTTTTACTGATAATTTTCTATGCCTATTTGTGACAGTTTTCGCGATAAAAAATATTTTGTAATTTTTTTTTGCAAAACCTGACCATTGAAAAATAACGATTTTTTCACAATGCAAATTTACAAAATATTGCAATTTGTGGATCTCAGTTTTAGCATACAGGGGGGCTCAAAAGTAGGTTCCTGCCGAAGACTCATGAAAATGACTGAATCTCAGTTTTTTTAATGGATTACCCCGTATATTATTACTCATTTGGAAAGCTATGACATTAATTATTTATTCACTTAATTTTCTATACTTTCTGTACCTATCTCGTACAGTTTATGAGTTATGATCATTCATATTATGAAATGTTTGAGTCATCATGAAATGCAAAAAGTATCAACGTCGAACATGTGTATTAATAAATGTAGAAGCTGTAAACATATATACATATATATATATATATATATATATATATATATATATATATATATATATGAAGTTATTTTTGTAGCGAATATATGAAAAGGTTCGGTGATTATTCATAACAAATTGTTCAAACAAAAAACAACTGAAAACAAACAAGAGAAGTTTTCATCAAGTGGAAAGGATTGCAAATATTGATTTCTTAAAGAAAAATGCTTCATCAATATATTGTTTAAACAACTGAAAAATAAAAAAACTACAATTATAAATAGTAATTTTTCATTTAAAGACTACATTTTACAGAAATCTTTATATACTCCACTGATATATTTGTTCATGGAAAAAGTATGAACATATAGATGGAAAAATTTAAAATAAATAAGTTTTATTGCCTTTCTTTGATATGAAAACAGCCATAGCTACATAGGTACTAGTGTCTTGATGATATGTTATTTTAAATTATTATTTAGTGGTATAAAATCATATTTTCTCTACAAGAAATCCTTATTTCAACAATATATCACACAATCAAATAATTGGGGTACAGTTCCGAGAGTCGAGACTTTTTTATCAAAATATGTCTTCCTCCTTAAATTTTTTATTTTTTTATTTAGTTTGCGGCTCATAGATTTTGAGTTATTGGCAAAAACTGTGTCCTCTTTTCTATATCAAATCAACCATCGCCCATATTTTGGGCGGAATAAGAATTGTTTTTTTATAGTACCAACTTTTTGACCGCACCATGAAGAACTGTGACCTAATCAGGCGAGCTGTCTAACCAAAATGTGATCACCTATACGGCCATCTTTTTTTTCAGAATTTGTGTTTTCAATATTTTTGCATTATCCTGTATAATTTTTCAGTTTCAATGATTGGATGGTCACATTTGACGTATTGAATGAATTGGCAACTTCAGTCAAAGAACATATTTTCTCAGAAATTCATGAACAAAATTATTATTACCTTGTATTACCTTGTAAAAATGCTGTTAGGTGCCTCCATCGCCGATTTCAATGGAATCCAGGGGCTGAACACGAATCTGCAATAAAAACTTCGAGTTCTTAAATATTTCCGGAGTTAAGTCCCTCATACAGTGAGCACCTTAGGTGAAATAACCCTGAAACACGTCAATTTATGTTTTTGCAAATACACTTTGTGACATAAAAAAATCCCTTCTCTTTCACCCCCCTCAACGTGACGGCCACGCCACCACCCAATTTGTTTAAATGAAATAGAGGGTCAAGTAATACCTCATTTTGAAGGGTATTCAATTGTCCATTCCGCCATATCTATTTTTTTGAATTTCGTTATTGAGCCATAAGCAAAAACAAATTCAAAATATTAAATTCGCTGTATATTCAATGCACCTTCAATTTTTTTTAGTTTATTCACCAACTGTTGTATGTCAGACGTAACAGTGGAGTAAAAAATTGTATGTCCTCTGTGAACTTGTAGAAGACAAACGGTTTTTCAGTTGTTGTTTGTGTTTCATTTTCATACAATAGCCTGATAGTTCTAGCAATGTCTCATTTGACTGAACGTCAAAGAATAGAAGTGTTAATAATGCTAGGATGTGGTGACAAAACTAGAACCCAGAAGAATGTACGCGAAATGTTTAATAATAAATATTCTGATCATCACATTTTTCAATCTACCGATAGTAGAATAGACACAAAATTTCGTGAATTTGGGACTGCCAAAGACATTCCAAAACCAGGCAGGGGTTTAGTGATTGTCGATGGAAAGAAATTGGATATTTTGGTAGACATCGAGGAGAATCCACATAAACCTACCCGATTATTTGTCGCCAATTACGAAATAAGTCGTAGTTCGATATTGCGTGTTTTTAAAAGTGAAAAGTACCACCCTTATAAAGTACAATTGGTACGTGGACTCAACGAAGACGATCCAGATCGCAGAATTGAGTTTTGCGAAAGAATAGAAGCCAAGTGCCTGCGGGATCCATCGTTTAAAAAAATGTATTTTTTTACGACGAGTCAACTTTTTTTTTCAATGGAACCGTCAACAGACAGAACAGTCTATATTGGAGCCGAGAAAATCTCCATTGAATAATGGAGGCCAATACTCAATATCACAGAAAAGTAAATGTTTGGGCAGGGATTATAAATAATCGAATAATTGGACCATATTTTTCCATTGTTTAATTGATTTTTTAGTTCCAACGCTGAAAAGACTTTTTCCAGATATTGACAATCCGAATCAAATAGATAGAAATATCTGGTATCAGCAAGATGATGCTCCACCACATTTTGCAGTTGAAGTTAGTGCATATTTGAATGAAGTTTTTCCCAACAGTTGGATTGGTTGACACCGCTTGACTACTTTCTGTGGGGTCACCTAGAATCCAAATTATACGTCAATTGACCAAATAATTTCGAAAGTTTGAAAATCAGAATTAGAGAAGAAATAGAACATATCACTCCCGAAACCATTCAAGATGTCGATAACTTTCAGCAACGCCTTTGCTATTGTCAAGAAAGAAAAGGCTTTCAGTTTGAACATTTGGTCTGAAATATTTCATTATAAATTTGTTACTAGCACATTTGATTGTACACGTTATAATAAATGATTTGAATAACACAATATATGAAAAAAATTATGACGCATGAGCGAAATTCAAAAAAATAGGTATGGCTGTATAGACAATTAAACACCTTTCAAAATGAGGTATCACTTGACCACTCTCTATTTCATTAAAACAAATTGGGAGGGGATTTTTTTTAGGTCACAGAATGTCTTTTTGAAAACATAAATCGATATGTTTCAGGGTTTGAAAATGGCTAATAACGTAGAAAATGAATTTATCTGTTACATACTGTACATACTGTATACAAGGACAATAAGGTTAATTTTTATGCTTCCTTTTACTGCAATAAAAACGTTTCCAATAACTAAGTATACATTCAGTATACCGCAATATCAGATGTACATACTATATGAAGTATCTTCGGTCAGGTGAAAGTCCAAAATAAATAAATTTTAGATATTGGTCTCTACTTCCAGATGGCCGTTCACAGAATTCGAATACGACAATTTCCCTTAAATCGGCGTATTTTTCAAGATAAGCCCTTAAATTGTTTATAACGCGATTGTGCAAAAACTACAGATCGTATAAAAACCATCTTGCGCGCACTTGAACAACATCTTATTATCTATCATTTTCCTCAAGATTGTTTGTCCAGTTTTGAATTTTTAAATATTATGAATTTTTTACTTATGGTCTATTTTTAGAGGTTTTCCCGGATTTTCTCAGTGGAAAGTGCAAAGATCCGGTCGCACAAAATAACATTCTGTAGGTTTTTGAATTATCTACAAAATTTCCATGGATTTTGAAATGATTCCTTCGAAACTTTTCAAGATATTTGTAAAATAACAAAAAATGGTCATTTTTGACAATATTTCTTGTGAAAAAAATTCCACACAGCGATTTCGCTGGAGCCGACACCGGGGTTTTCATCTACGAAGTATCTTTTGAAAAGTAGTACAGGTAATTTGCGTCTTTATTCGAGTGTGGAAATAGCCTCTATTTTTTCTCTATTGATTGGCCTAAAATAGGAGTGTTAGATTATCCTCTATGTGATATAGATGACGAAATTTCGGATTTAAACCATATAAGCTTTAGTTACGGAAAATTCCAGAAAAATTCATTGCTTTCTACTGGAGATAAACATGTATATGATCTACTAGTAAACTACATAACAAAAAACCATATTGAAATATGATCTCTGAATATAGGTCATAAACTTTTCTTACGTGTTTTTGCATCCTGAACACGAAAAATGCGGCAGTCTCATACCGTTTCCCAATTAGAGCACTTTTCATTTTTTTTACCTCATTCTCAAGCACCGTTTTCTTGCACAAAAATCACTCAAAATGCCTCTTTTCTTTTACCAGCATAAACAATACACCCTAAAGCACTTATTTTCGGCACAACTTCGCACAAAATATTGTCATTTTTATAGAAAAAATCCTCCTTTTTACACAGTTTCAAATAAACAAACTTCACACATCTGACAGATGAAATTTGGTAACTTTTCCTTTTTTTTTTCATGTTGGTAATGAATGAATCTCCGCCAACTTTTCGAATTCAAATATGAGTAATAGTTTCTCCCCTTCATTAATTTTTGCAATTGTTGGTAAATATAGAGTTACCCTACACATGCACTCTGAATATAGGGAAAAAACTTTTCTCACGTGTTTTTACCTCTTGAACACCAGCATAAACAATACACCCTAATCACTTATTTTCGGCACAACTTTGCACAAAATATCGTCGTTTTTATCGAAAAAATCCTCCTTCTTATACAGTTGCAAATGCACAATTTTCGTTCCTTTGACAGAAGACATTTAGAATGACTTCTGTCAAAGAAACGAAGATTGTTCATTTGCAACTGTGTAAGAAGGAGGATTTTTTAGATAAAAACGACGATATTTTGTGCAAAGTTGTGCCGAAAATAAGTGATTTAGGGTGTATTGTTTATGCTGGTAAAAAGAAGGAGGCATTTTGAGTGATTTTTGTGCGAGAAAACGGTGCTTGAAAATGAGTTTTTTTTTAAGTTCTCTTACTCGAGAACGGTATGAGACTGCCACATTTTCCTTCCGGATTCGGGTTCAGGAGGCAAAAACACGTAAGAAAAGTATTTTCCCCATATTCAGAGTGCATGTGTGATGTAACTAGATACCCGGAAACGGTATGAGACCGCCGCATTTTTTCCGGATTCGTGTTCAGGAGCCAAAAACTCGTAAGAAAAGTTTTTTACCTATATTCAGAGAGCATGTGTACGCTAACTTTATATTTACCACTATCTGAAAGAAAGCAGATTTTGGCAAAAATAACAATTTTTGGCGGTTTAAATGTATATTTACGGAACATTTGACATAAGTGATCAAATATTCGTATTCGGAAGACAAAAATACGTAAATGTCCCAAATTTGATTGACTTTTCTCAATCTATTTTCTACATAATAATATCTATTCATAGGTATTCGCTGTTATACTGTTAAAATCCCTAATCAGAAAAAACTATGATCCTACCTGTCTATGATCCTACCTGTTTACCAGGACAACAAATAACACTCCACAAAACCAAAAGTCTCACAAGTCACATACACATTATCACGAAAAAAGGATCTCAAAAACACAATCCTGTCTTGTCTTTTGTATTTGGACCGCGCGAAATCAGAACAATACTTCGTTCAACTACTAAACGTGTAACTATCCGATTGTTTCCCGAAAATCAGTTGTTTACGATAGCAGTTTTTTGTTCCGCAATGAGTAAGCATTGGTATAACGGATGAGTTTTTAGTATGATATTAATTATTGATCCACAAAAACAATAGAATGAGTTTTGTAAACTCTCTCAGACTGAAGTCAATATTATGCACGTCCCTTTTCAACCTATTTTCAAAATTGGTAAAACGGTAAAACAGCACTGTACAGGGTGGCTCGAAATTCTGAAATTGTTCGGTCAGGTAGTTGGATAGGTACCACAATATCAGATGTACAGGGTTATTTATAAATTACCCACCCCTTATCATCGATATTATTGCCTTTAGAAAAAAAAGTTGAATGTAAAAATTGTGAATTTTGATAAAATGCTTTCAAAAATACAGTAGCGTGCAGATTTCAGGGGATATTTCCTGTTTATTGGGATACCCGGTATATTATTGAATTTTTGGAATGATCTTTCTTCCTGATTTCAGAACTCTACCATATGTTACCCCTTTCATATACCGTTTTTGAGTTATTAAACATCGAATAACTTCTAATCGTCCGATTGATTTGAAATTTGGCAGGTGTACATAATTACGGTGACAATGCATTATGACATTTTTGTTAGAGAAAAAAACAGCGGCTCCAATATGGCGAACAATTTTTGTGATTATGGTCCGATTCTGTTCAAAATTGGTAACTAGGTGTTTTCGAGGTCAGAGATTATGATTTTTCTGTCAAAATTCAAAAATTCGATATGGCGGCTCCAACATGGCGGACGAGTTTTGTGATTATGATACAATTCAATTCAAAATTGGTATGTGGGGGTTTTAAGGGTCGAAAACTTTTTTTTACACGCTCCTATTTTTAGTTCCACCTGTTCCGGTGTCTGTCTGTATGTTTGCCGTTCTGTAATCAAATATTGCAAGTTAAAAAGTCTAATTGTCCGATTGATTTGAAATTTGGCAGGTGTACATAATTCCGGTGACAATGCATCATGAAATTTTTGTTAGGAAAAAAGAAAAATGGTGGCTTCAATTTGGCGGACAATTTTTGTGATTTTGGTCCGATTCTATTCAAAATTGGTATCTAGGGGTTTTTGGGGTCAGAGATTATGATTTTTCTGTCAAAATTTGAGAACTTGATATGGCGGCTCCAAAATGGCGGACGAGTTTTGTGATCATGATACGATTCTATTCGAAATTGGTATGTGGGGGTTTTAAGGGTAGATGATTTTTTTTAAAAGCTTTTATTTTTAGTTTCACTTGTCCCGGTGTCTGTCTGTATGTCTGTCTGTAATCAAATCTTGCAAGTTAAATTCGACCCACTTCTAAACGTCCGATTGATTTGAAATTTGGCAGGTATACATAATTCCGGTGGCAATGCATTTAGGAAAAAAAAATGGCGGCTCCAATATTGCGGACATTTTTTGTGATTATGGTCAAAATTCAAAAATAAGTTAGAAGGGAATTAATAAACTGGTTATTTAATATTATGAATACAAAAAATTAAAAATAAACAAACGAAAAAAAAAAAATATAAAAAACAAGCTTTCACTAGTTGTTGATGAAAACAACTAAAACGTTAAGAATAAAAATCATTATTAAAAAAAATTTAAGACAAGCTTTTATTCATACAAATGCACTAAAAAGTGAAGAATTATTTCTCTCATTGTTTGATCTAGTAACAGATTCAAAAGCTTGCCGCGGATACAGAATAGGCAATCTTGTGCGTCAAGATTTTGAATCTGTTACTCACAGAATAACCTAGATCAAAGAATGAAACAAATTATTTTTTCCTCTTTAGTGCATTTGTATAAATAAACGCTTGTCTTCAATTTTTTTTTCATAATTTTTTCTAAAGTAAGCTATGAAAATGACTAATATATTATTTGTGTTCAGTGACATTTCTTTAATGGAATAATCAAAATAGTTACAGGTAAAAGAAAAAGTTCAAATATAAAATTGTTATATACAAAATAACAGAAATAAACGTGCAGCAAAAGTGCATATAGGGTGTCCAAATCGTCCAATACCGTCAGAAAATACATTCAAAAATATTTACCAAAAGGTGAATCATACCTTCGTTTCAGGAGAGAAAAAGTTTAGTTCAAGAAAACCAGGAAGAACAGCTAAATATACTGCTTCATTTCGAAGGTAAGCCCATCCATATTAATTCGTGAATAGAATTTTTTGAAATATTGTATTATTTTTTAGAAAATTCCGAATGTAGTTTAAAAATGTACCCGATCACACACAAAAAAAATATCTTGGATCAAGCATAACAGCATTGACTCAAGTGAATAATTTGTTTGTATATAACGAAAGAGATAATTTTCTCATTTAAAAAAAGTAATTTTCTCAGCATATTTCTTGACAGAATACGAAGATATGCTGTAGCCTTTAAAGTGGCCATTATTTATGTAGCGGCAAGATTATACTTCATTTTTCCTCGACTAATTTACTCAGAACAAGAGAATCGTGAGGGAACTGGCCCTAATAGATTCATATAGTGTGATGTTAAATATTATTATCTTGTGACCCTTCTTCTTATTCTGAACGCCACTCAGTTAAAGATAAAACTAGGAAAATAATCTACCACAACTGAGAACTTAGTAGATTAAAACGTAGACAGAAATGATAGACAATAAATAACTAGTCTATGCATGGGGCACAATAAAGTAGTAACCCACATTATGAAAATCACATATAGATATTCAAGTAAAAAAAAAAGTTTTCTCTACTGTACAATCGTTAGGTTACGTTTCGAAGTATAGTATCGATACAGGCGTTTCCTGGATTTTAAAATAAGGTTGATATGGGAATATCAACGTTATGAAAACAGCAGTATCGTTACTATGATCATATATACAATTTTACATTACGAGAAGGCTTATAGATAAGTACAGTTAGAGATAGGTCTCTGTACTTCCGTACAAAACATATGATAACATATGACAACTTCGAAATATTACACACTGTAGCCATTATCAATTATGTTTATATCTTCGAGGGAAATCAACACAATTAAATTGGATCAAATTTTTGGTGAATAAATCCATACACGATGTAAATAGACAATGGAATTGAAAATCTACAACAAAATTTGTACCAACAACGTAATGTGTACAAGCACTTCAACTCAAAACGAGTTACAAAAAATATTCCAGAACAGTCTGACCTTAACAATCCTGGGGTAGTAATAAGTATACACTGACAGTGCTACTAGTCTGGATGTCCACAGGAACACAGCAAATCAGCCCTTTGGTAGGACACATCAGCTTTCTGAGTCGTCTTTATGTGACCTTCTGATAGTCCTGAACCATGAATTAATTTGCCGGTAGGTACCATTATCAAGGGACCAAGAACCAGGGACCAAGAACCCTATTATATTTATACGATTTATACCTGATCAATATTTAACTTATTTGTACTTCCTGGTTTCGTAGCTCTAGACTTGATTATCAAAGTTTGTTTAAATATTCTTGATCATACTGTATAACAAAGTAAACGAGCTTAGAATCGAAATTGGTGGAGGTTAAAAAAACCATGGGAGTTCATTCCAATGAAATATCAGAATATTTACTATACAATTATTTCTGTTGGAGAATTTCTTGACTTCATTCAAAGAAGGGTGTTTTAAATATATAGGGAAATTCACACTTCGAATCCATTAATTATCAAAGTTGGCTTGTGTCATTCCCCATTAATAACTCCTGGTGTGAATCTCGTGCAGAACCATAATCATTTCCAATCTCGTGGGAGGTGTAATCGCATTCATATAGTGGTTTAGGCCTACTGGGGATGCCAAAAAAAACTTTCGCTCTACCTCCTGGTGGTATGGAAATGAGTTGACTTTGAATTTACAAAATTATAATTATATAGTGAAAAGCTACACACAAATCATTCCATAAAATGAGAAAAATGAGCAGTTGGATGATTTTTGGATAAATATTAACGTTTCCACCGATGTAACTTGTTACACATCATACCTACAGAAAAATGTGTTCCCGCAAAAAATTTAGGGAATTCAGACTTCATCAAATGTGACTTCTGTCGAAGGATCAACCGTTGAGAAATTATTTTGAAAAAACATTGTGTACCTTCAATCCAAGATGGCGGACTGCACCGATCTCCCCCAAAATCGAAAAATTGGGTTTTCCATCGGGGCCCGGAACCACATAATATAAAAACATCGTTGCAACCTCATCTTTTGTAGAGAAAAATCACTGACTGACTGGAATACATCTTCTTACTTTATTTTACCTTTATAATAATACATATGCCCGCCCGAGGAGCTGTGGGACCTTGACGTTGGAGGGAGGGTTCAGTTGCTGCAATGGCTCCAAAAGCGATGCCAATAAACTGTTTCTACTTTTTTTCATCAGACGTATAGTGCTTACGCTCCAAAATTATGCAGATTCCACCCTCTGTAACTTTCAGAGAATTAAATTTAAGAACTAACTTTCTATGCGGCATATCTTTGGGGTCATTTAAAGATTCAATTAGCAGCTCGTAAGGATGATATGAGAATGTCGGATTTGACCACTTTAGTTTTTTGCAATGCACCAATTTTAATCAGGAATAAAATTTTCGGACAAATAGACATTAAAAAAAGGTTCCCGTATGGTGCAAACTCACTGTATAACAATGGGTACGTATTTTTTCCTCTGAAACAAAAAAAATGCTACAATTCACCTTTAGGTACACCTTGCTATAATATTACGCTGGCACCCTGTGGATCTGCGAAATTAGTTGATATTTGAAAGTTGCTTATACCAAACCCTCGAATGATATTAAAATCTGATATAATCGCCAAAATATTGATTGTCCACATTCCACAAATGTAACAAAACAAAATCAGCCAAACATTTCAGATGAATCAAACTACAATTGTTGTACTTTTCGAGCATTGTTACAAACACAGTTGCCTGCAGCTGGCATTCCATTCATTTTATATACCCACTGGTCGAAAACAATGTATGAAGTGCACTTTGTCATTTTCACGAGTTTTTAGACCCGAAGGGGAATTATAACTGAATTTGTTGGCACCTAGTAGAATTCGAGTCCAATCCGAAAATGTGTTCAGAGGGGTATTTAATCACCCTAAATTATTTTTAGAACGGACAATTTTCAATATGAAGTGATTGTTCCAAGTATGAGAAATCTCGAATAAATATTTGAAATCGGTGTAGATTGGATCTTTTTTTTCACATATACCGCTAGATCGAGTGAAAAAAAAATCCGACGAAATCCTGGTGGAGTTTTATACAATTATATTCGTATATATATATAATATATATATATATATATATATATATATTATATATATATATATATAATTATATATATATATATATATATATATATATATATATATATAATAGCATTTGTTTTTCCAGAAGAGCCAATCCAAGTGACTTCCAATGATGATGTCAATGATGAAAGAACAATTAGCTTGTAAAATCCTAAAGTTGGGAAGTACCTATACTTGGGCTAAATATTAACAACATTTTAGTAACACTATGACATCAGGATTATTGCAGAAATGGTTTCAGAGAAACTCAGATTACGTTCAAGAAGAGTGGGCGTTAAACTTGTCGAAGTATTAATTTTATTACAATTCTCGCGACAAGCTTTTTGAAACCAAATAATGCGATGACTCAAACTCATTTTATACATTTTGGTAGACGGCTTAAATGAAAGCTTGTCTTCAAAAAGGTTTTTTATTACTTATTTAATTTTTTGCTTCAATCTGTTCATTTCTACTAGAGCATCGTTATTACAAGGTATCTTCCCTGTAAGTTTTGAGATGAAATAAATCATGATCTCCGACCCCAAAAAACCCATACACCAATTTTGAATAGAATCTCACCATATCACAAAACTCTTCCGCCATTCTGAAGTCGCCATCTTGAATTTATAAATTTGACAAAAAATTCATAACCTGAAACCATCAAACACCAATTTTGAATGAAACATGACCATAACCAGAAAACTCGACCTCCATCTTGGAGCCACCATCTTTTCCTATAACCGTACTTGTGGTTCGGACTCATGGTAATATTTCACCGTGCAATCCAATCCTTTTAATAAAATTCAAAGTATTTTGTGGTGACATTTTTTTGGAATCCGCAAGCTCTAGTTGGAATTCAAACTTTTAGAGCATGATCCTTTCTAAGACTTGTCTGATACACAATATATGCTCTGCTGTTTCGTCTTCCACGCAACTAACTCAGCAGTTCGATGAGTTCTCCAGCTTTATCCTTTGCATGTGGTTTCTCAGACGACAATAAGCAGTTTTGTTCAATTCCACACCATAGACCACTGTCTGGAAGATGGAGGTGAGGCTGCAGATGTTGACTGAGGTTTCAACTCTTCAATTTTCCCCAGAAACCGGTGTTTCTACACCCGTGTTGATCGACGGTATATGAAACGTTGACATTGCTAGTCAGGAAAATATTATCTGCCGCCCGATCATTCCTCTGCCTCTCTAGTGCAAGAATATATTGAGATAACCATCCATTTGTATTCCAAACATAAAGGGATCCCATATCATCCCATTTCACTGAGTGGTCCCACAATCTTCCATAGATATGAGTCTGAAGTAAATTCTTCATGCCTTTGTGTTTCAGGATAATATTCCGGTTGATAAGTTGCAGAAGTGTATCCAGTGCTACAGTCGTTGTGTTGAGTATTAATACCGTAATATTCATGCATGCTCATCGCTGATATCCAGCATGTTTCATTTCCTCAGTGCGTTGGAGTAGCCATCAATTCATTGCGATTGTAACAATGCCATACACGCAGTAGGTTCATTTTGGGTTATTTCTGGGATTTAGAATAGAATAGAATTTTCATGCGTCTAACATACACCGTAGTGTTTTGACAGGTCAATATGTATACGTTACAAAACAACATGAAAATTAAATTAAATTAAATTTGAGTTTTAAATTTAAAAACCTAGGATGATTCACACATGTGTAATTAAATGTCAAACTTGAATTCTGATATGTCGTAGTGAGCATTGGCTAGGAGATGTTTTTTTAAGGTCAGTTCAAATCAAATTCTTATTTTTTATTTGTGTGGCCAATGAGTTGTAAAGATTTAGTCCCAATTTTTTCCAAGTTCCTTTGTTCCGGTATTTGTATATCGTTTCTATAGCATGTGTTTTGTGACCTCACTGGTTATTATAGCTTGGAATTTGGTTGGAAAAAGGTCAATTAACTGAAACCACTATGGATCTGTTGCCGACGTTTCAACTTTTATAAAGTCATCCTCAGGGCACTACAACAGGGATTGTGAATATTACAAGAGTGGATAGTAGATGATGGTACATGATTAATTACATGATAAAAACCTCAATAGAGGTATAAAGTACAAAGAACTTGAGCTGTAAATAGGTCAAATCTTACAATAATATACAATAATTTTTATTCATGTTAATTTTATATATAAATATTTTCATAAGATTTGACCTATTTACAGCTCAAGTTGTTTGTACTTTATACCTCTATTGAGGTTTTTATCATGTAATTTATCATGTACTATCATCTACTATTCACCCTTGTAATATTCACAATCCCTGTTGTAGTGCCCTGGGGATGACTTTATAAAAGTTGAAACGTCGGCAACAGATCCATAGTGGTTTCAGTTAATTGACCTTTTCTCAACCAAACTCCAAGCTATAGTATTATAATAGTTATTTCCTCCGTTTGTTGGAAGATTGGGGTCATTTTCCTTTATGCTTAGGAGATTACAAAATAGGTTTGCAGATGGTAGTGTCTTTATGTTCAGTTTTATGAACCATGATTTATATGAGTCGTTGCTCTGTATGCCCACGATTGCTCTTATTGCTTTTTTTTTGCTAGGATGTAGCTATTTCGGCATTTTGGCTGAAGTCGTTTTTCAATTTTCTGAGAGCATAATATATTTTCCTCCATAATTTGATTGTCAGATTATCAATATGAGTTTGCCAGATTGATTTTGTATCAAACCATATTCCCAGTCATTTTAGGGCTTCTGTTTGGTTTTGTTTGATTTCAGAGTTTAACTTTTTTTTTTCATTTTTATTTAGACATAGCTCATTTGCATTGAACCAATGTGATGTGTCTTCTACAATGTCATTTAGAAGAGATCAGTACATGTATTAAAGCGTTCAGCAAAAGTTGTGTCATCCTCGAATAAGCAACTGAAAAGTAGTGAGCTGTTTGGAATATATATATTATATATATATATATATATATATATATATATATATATATATATATATATATATATATATATATATATATATATATATATAAATAGTAGGGGACCTAAGACACTTCAACTCCCCCATGTACATGAGTTTGTCTATAGAAATAACTAGCCAACTAATATCCAGGCAAATTTATTGTTTTGAGATTTTCCTCTCTCAACCAATGTTCAGACAAAAATCAATATCATTATTTCTCAGGAAAATGAAAATGTCATCTACCTCGTACATAGCAGAAGTCAGTTTTTTGTCCTTGAGTACTCCTCTGCCATAGGAATCTACAGATAGAACCAGTTTCTTAAAATAGGTCGGCCACAGTTTTTTTCATGTCTATAATATCTTTCGTTTTGGGCCTTCTCATTGCAAAATTTTCATTAGCCTCAACTTTAAAATTTTCATACTCGACTGGTGTGTAAATCGTTTGGCAGGAATAAATGATCCCTTTAGGGTATGTAATCTTGTATTTCGTTCATAATGTTATTTTGTTCCGCTGCCAGTGATAAAAGAATACGGACCATGGCATGATTCCGATTTTGGCCGCCACAACCATCTGAAAATAGGTGCAGCTCTTCGGCATCATTAACAAAATCATTTTCAATATAATCCGGCACGAAGGTACCCACTTCGTTGGTACCTTTGTTAGCGACTCCCCCACAATAAGAATACCAGTTTTCAGATCCTAGATGTAAAACACATATATCCATAATGATTGACGTAGATAGAAAACTTCCTGCACTGGAATATGAGGAAGTGGCAAATTTTGCAAATAATCAAATACAATCCCTTACACCTTCGGATTATTTCACTTCCTGTATTCACTTCTGTATTTATTCGCTTGTCTTTTGTGGATCTCAATATCTTTTTGCTGGACTATTTTGCATTATCATTAAGATGTGGATTTTTTGTTTCATCTTTAACTCTTCACACAGTGCACAGACATCAATTTGCTTTCTACCTGGAAATAATTTTAGTTAAACTTATATTCTACTGGATGATCTGGATATTTTTGTTTGTACAATGTGTGCACAATTTTCACATTGAGTTTTCCATTTAAGTAATGGCTGATCTCTTTATTATAAAAGTGCACATATTTAACAGGAAATGACGCAATATGCTCCCGTGTTTTAGTTAATGTATCAAATAAACTTGAAATGGACATAAGTCCAGGACTCGTGCCATTTTTATAATGACTTTGATTTTCGATTGCTTTATAAGTTGGCTTGTGGTACATGAAGTAGTGCCCTTTTTACAGGAAATATGTAATACGCTCCAATGAATGAAATGACATCAAACAGTGATATTTTGAAAAAGTGTGTCTCGTGCCTTTTCGAACTGACGGGTTCAATGGTCGAAATGAAATTTATGTGAATGAGAATAAATAGAGAACATCTACCCAAAAAAATTATTGTTAATGTATCAAGGGAATTATAAGGGCCTCAATTGCCGAAGGCAAAGTTTCCGTCTCGTGGGCCTCTGGCCCGAGGGACAGCAATTGTCTGAGGTAATTAAGGCTCATTAATTCCCGTGGTACATAAATAATTTTATTTCTGACCGATTTTAATGTAATTTTGTTTATTTTTAAAACGGATGAAATGTTTCGATTTATTACCTTTCCGGTATATTTGGAACAGATTATAAGAGTTTTGGTTGTTGGCGGGTTGTTGCTATGTTACTTGTTTATAAACAGACCTTTATTATCAATCGCTGTTTTTGCGTTAAAAACGTGTTTTTCACCCCAAGTCGACGATCTTTTTTCGATATAATGGAGGATATTCTGAAAAAAGCCGAAAAAACCAAGACAACCATTATTTCCAGCGAAAAGTTAAGTCCTATACCAAAAAGAATACAAGATATATCTGAAGTGGCTGACACGTAGAAATGTTGTCTACTTTGCCATGAGAAGAGGCAGGTACCTCGACTGTAGTGAACAGAAGCACCAGCCGTACAAAAGAAGAAATTGTTTCTAGTAGCGGAAGTAATTTTCAGGGAACATTTCAAAATTGTACATTTATTATTGGTAATGACGTGAATAAATAGAATATATTTCGGTTTTCATTTCATAAATATATATATTTTTGCATTTCTTGTTTCAGTTTTACCTGTAAAACGTAGGGGGAATTGAAGAATCTTTAATATCCCAAGGGAGTTATTACCCTCTTCATTGATAGCGTAACCATGACGATATTTCAAATATCCATTATCATAAAACAAGAAATGTAAATAAAATAAACACATTACGTTTCAAATCAAACGTTGGAAAAACTTCTATTTTTCACGACGTAATTGAGATATATAATAAAATACCACAGCCTTTAAAAGAAATAAAGACTAGAACTAAGTTAAAAAAAGAACTAAAAAAATGTATATTCGACAAGTACCTTTCCAATTCCTATAATAATATTTCACCTTTGACTGTTTTGCTTGCGTTTCTTTTTTTCCTATCAATTGTTTGATGTATTCATCAATTTATGTTTCATATGTATTGCCGTTATTCAATTTATGTAAAAAGTAGTTCCTCCATGAATAGCAATGTTTCTTGAAATCAATAAATAAATAAAAAAATATCCCGGTCAGAAAAAAAATAAAAATTCCATTATAATCATCTACTACCCTACAAATGCGTCAGTTATGCTGATGACATATCTATCCTGTGCTGACGACAACTGTCGGAATTCACTCGCCTGCATGACATTTGCAAAAAGTCAAGCTGAATCGTGGTTTAACTCAAATCTTCTCAAACTAAATAAAGAAAAAACACAAAACAATATTTTTTCAACTAAACATAATATCCTTGTGGGAAAAACTGTCAATTTATTAGGAATCGCACTTGATGACGCTCTAAAGTGGTCATCTTATATACAAGCATTGAGCCAGAAGTTCTCTAAATATCTTTTTTTTATTGGTGCCCCATTTACCCATTTAAAGCACGCCTCAGCGTGTTTAAATCGAACTTTAAAACACGCGCGTTTTTTAAAGTTACCATGGCAACATCAACAAATCGAGAAACGTGAAGTCTAAATGACAAATTTTTTATTATTGATCTGACAGGAGTACCTTGTAACGTCAAATAAAATATTACTAACAAATGCAGAACATTATATAACAATTAATATTTATAAATGAAAATTGAAAGTACAATTGGTGTTATTTGATATATTGATATTTCGATTTTGTAAATCGGAGGAAATGGAATTCAAATTAATACTGTCAACATTCTCAGAATGCAATGAGGTTGAACGTCCATCAATGGCATTTCCAATAATATTTGAAACATTCTTCTTATTGCTGATGCTCTCTTCAACGTAACCAGTCGCCACAGCTGCCGATTTCCATCCTACTTGTCGTTGGATTTGATCTATGGTCATGCCACTATTTGCCATAATGGTAGCGGTCGTACGTCGAAAAGCATGTCCCGTGTGTATCTCAGGTTCATCCAATTTAAGATAACGTGCAATTTGCAAGGGACATGATCCAAATGTATTAATACCAACCACTTGATTGGTACATTTCCCCTTATCATAACGTAAGAAAACTCGGTCTGTGCTTACATTTTGGGGGCGCAATGATAAATACTGCTTCACCAAACGCACATAACTAATTGCTTCAGTGTCGGCTACAGCCAAACGTCGAGCCTTCATTGTCTTAGAAGGTCGGCTAGTAATAACCAATAGGCTTGCTTCTTCTTTGATGTCAAGATACCGTCAAGACACAAAGATACCGCAAATGGCTACCACCTTCAAAAATAAATACGATGTCCGGTGCATCTATGAAAAACTTCCGCAAAGCATCTTCATTGAATACATATGCCTTCTTGGCTTCGTCGTTCTTACTAATTGCCTTCATGAATGCATGCAAAGGATTTTATATCGACTCCTTTGTTTATCCTCAACAAACATTGTAATTTCGAATGGATAGCCCACATAGTCGACGCCTTGTACTGAAATTTTCTGAAGGTAAGCAAGCACAACTCGTTCATTTATATGTGATACCTCTTGCTCCTCCATCCATTTGATGAACTTTTCATATTCTTTTTTATATATATATCACTGGATTTTCGCGGTATTAACCGCGATTCTGCCTCACTATTAAAAAAATCAATATTAGAATAATTAATTTTTGAGCTCTGGTGACAACAAATCTTGATCTTTGATAACAAATGGCAAATGAATATCTGTTTTTCTCATTTCCATGACAACGAAAGGTATACTGATGTCACATCACGAATTCAACCATTTTGCATTATTAGTTCCTATTTCTATTTTTTGTAGTAATAATACCAGTATATGTGATTTCAAAGTGCACCAATGAAAAAAAAGCGTAAAGTATTCGTGGATAACTGGTCTTTAGAGCCCTTTTATCCACTTATACTTTAATATACTATTTTCACTCCGGTAATTGAAAAACTTTGCTAGTGTAGAAACTCTTCTCTCAGCTTACCATGCATTCTTTCATTCTCATGTCAGCAATGGAATACTGCTCTGGGGCAACTCCTCCACGTTTCAAAAGTTTTCATACTTCAGAAACGCGCAGATAGAATTATATCAAATGCGGGTTACCGTGATTCCTGCAGACCCCTCTTCAAAAGTTTGGGCTTCATGACGTTACATTCTACCTTCATTTATCAAACTCTCCTGGAAATACATAAGCATAAAGATGGGTTTCCGACCAACTCCCAATTTCACGGGTATAATAATAATAATAATAATAATAATAAACAAATTTTATTTCAAAGACATTACAATACACATACAATGTAAAATAATATTAACAGAAATAATGGTCAGAAGCCTTTGCAATTAATTTCAGTGTTTACCCATTCCAATTTAAATATTCTTCAGAACTATAGGGCTCTATCTCTATTAGTAAGTTGAATATTTCTTTCTTGAATGTTCTCAATTGTTTAGTATTTTTGATTTCAGCTGGTAATTTGTTAAACATTTTGAGGCAGTTGTAAAACGCACCTTTTTCACTCATAGTCAATCTATGTATAGGATAAGTGTAATTGAGGTTCCTTGTGCTATACATGATCTGTGGTTTGCAGTCATCAAACAAATGTGTGTTTTTGAAAAAGAAAATAAGACACTCCTGTATGTATATTCCAAAGGTAGTAAGGATTTTAAGGTTTCTGAATTTGCCTCTGCAGGACTCATTTATTTTTAGATTGATCATTAATCTCAAAATTCTTTTCTGTTGGATGAATACTCTACATAAATCTCTACTACCCCCAAAGAATATAATTCCATACCTCAAGAGGCCTTCAAAGTTTGCGTGGTACACAGTTTTTTGGGTAGAAAGATTGGTGTATTTTTTTAGGACTCTCATACTGTAACAAACCGTGTTGAGTTTTTTGCAGATACTGTCTATGTGTATCTCCCAGGTCATTGTTTCGTCTATGTACAATCCCAGAAACTTTGTAACAGAAGATATGTTAAAGTTGATATCATTCAAGATGATGTCATTTGGTGTATATCCCATCTGGCTGGTTTTAAAAAGAACAAGACTGGTTTTTTCATTATTGCAAATTTGCTTATTTGTTCTAAACCAATGGTTAGCATTATTTAAAGTGTGTTGGGATGTTTCTATCAAGTCAGGCCATGTTGATGCATGCACAAGTATATTGGTATCATCCGCATAGTTCGTTAATTGACAGTTAGCTTGAATGATAGTTGTTATATCATTTAGATAAATAATAAATAATAAAGGTCCCGTTATGCTTCCTTGAGGCACTCCGTTTTGAACTAGACTGATTTCCGAGTTACTCGTAACTCCGTCTTTAGAAATCACAACTTTTTGTTTTCTGTTGCTTAGGTATGACCTAAACCATTTTAGAGCAGGTCCCCTTACTCCATATTTATCTAGTTTATACAGCATTATGTCGTGGTTGAGGCAATCGTATGCCTTTGATAAGTCAAAACATACCAATATCAAATTGTTATTTTCAAGTTCTTTCAAAATGTTATTTATCAACTGGAAGACTGCAGTCTGGGTAGATCTACCCTTCTGGTACCCATGCTGGATGTCATTAAATACATTGCATTTTGTTAAAAAATTTGTGAGTCTATTGCACATAGCTGTTTCAAATATTTTAGAAAAGGAAGAAAGTATACTTATTGGTCTATAATTTTCTATTAGGGCTTTATCTCCTTTTTTATGGATTGGTTTGATTAAGGCTAGTTTTAAAGCTTCCGGGAATATTCCAAATTTAAATGAATTATTGATAATATGAACTAAAGGGGTACTAATATGATAGATACATTTTTTATAACAATGATAGGTACCTCATCATCGCCGCTGCTTAATTTATTTTTGAAACATCCAACTATTTCCCTAACTTCTCGTTCATCCACTGGCGTAACAAACATAGATTTATCGTTTGTAAGTATATTACTAGCAAAAGGTGCATTCCCCAACTGGTCCAAAAGTTTGTTTGTAATGTTTCTAAGGAATTCACTGAAATTATTTGCAACCTCTTTAGAATCCCCCTGAACCTCTATTTCATTTTTGCAATTCACCTCTCCCTGTATTTCCTTCACGATTTGCCATGTAGTTTTATTTTTACAATCTGATTTCTGAATTCGTGTTTGATAGTTTCTTGCCCTAGCAGTTGTCAGTAGGTTATTGTACTCTTTTTTAATTTCTCTATAAACATTATTGTATCTTGGATCAGTTGAACTAATAGTGTAAAAGATATCTAGCCGATTTTTACATTCTATGATTTCAGGCGACTGTTTCTTGTTAAATTGTTTTAATTCTTCTCAAAGGAAAGCTTGCGTTAAAGTGGTGTAGAAATATATCCGTGAAAGAGATCCACTGTTTGTTCACTTCATGATTATCATTTTTGTAAAATTCATTCCAATTTGCCTTATCCAACCTGTCACAGAAGTCCTTTATGTTTTCATCATTGAAATGACGTTTCATTGAGAAATTTATTTTCCTTTTTTTTGGTGTTTGATTTATAACTATTTTTTGAGCTGTGTGGTCTGAAATCATAGATTGCAATACTGTAGCACAAAAATTTTCATCTAAGTTTGTTATAATGTTGTCCAGACATGTTCTTGACCTATATGTGATACGAGTCGGTTCATTGATTGTAAGGGTTAAGTTAAAGGAGCTAAGAAGTGAAATTAATTCTTTTTTCTCTCTGCTATTCGATAGAAAATCAATGTTAAAATCGCCCATTAATATTAGCTTTTGCTTTTCGTTAAAAATACACATAACATGTCCTCCAACTTTTTTACAAACATATTAAAATTTCCACATGGTGGTCTGTATATAGAGATAACTAAAATTTTTTTGTCATTCATGAACAATTCACAGGCACAACACTCAATCATACCCTCCTCCGATTTATCTTCTGCTTCCCTTCTTTCCTTGACATGACAGCCCCTTCTGACATAAATTGCACTGCCTCCATGTTTATGTGCCTCCTTCCGACAGAAACTCGCAACCAGGTCAAAATTTTCGATTCCCAGCTTGTTTAGTCGATCTTTTGTTTGCCAGTGCTCTGTTATACATAAGCACATGCAATCTCCTTGGCTCTTCAGTAGATCTGTTATCCCGTCAATACTATTTCCTAATGACTGTGTATTTTGGTGGATTAAGCTGCTATTCCGACTTTTCTTCAAATTACTTGATGTGAGTGGAGGTCTATCGATTTTGTTCAGAAAAAATTTCCTGGGTTTCCATTATGCTGATCCTCATAAGAATTATATTTCGAGAAGTCAAACCTTCTGTATCCTACTCCTCTTGGCCAAAAGGAGGGTTGGTATAACGTGTCTTTGAACGTTAGTTTGGTTCCTACCATGAAACATTTCTTTTTGGGAATACTGGATTTCAGCTCCTTGATGACAAACTCTTCTGTTTTTCCTAGTTTATCTTCCAGGTAATTTTGAATATGACTCACTTCTACATCAGGTAAAACCCGATATAGATACATCCAGGCCTTGGGTAACACTCCTCGAAAACCAAAATCATTAGCTTCTTCTGATTCGCCAATATTTCTTTTTTTCTCTTTTCTATTTTTTCCCCTCTTATTCCCCACCTTAGTGAATTCTCCCTCCTCGTTTTCCATTTTGTCAGCGTCTGCATTGAGAATCGTTGTTTCAGACACGTCATTCACTATTTGCTGTGTTTGTGGGTGTTCAGGGAATTTCCTTTTTTGTTCATTTATTTTGTTTACTGTTTTTGTTACCATGGAATGCCCAGGTTTTACTGCTTCTGAGTACCTTTGTATCGTTTTTTCATTTTGTGTGTTTTTGTCTGTCGACATCTTTTTGTTTGCATCGGTTAGATATGCTATTTTTTGCTCTAATAATGTTTTATTTTCGAGTAAAATCGAATATTTCTCATCTTTTAAAATTTCCTTAATAGGTCATTTTCAGTTCTTAGAGACTCGATAAGACTATTGGTTTCTGTATTTTCGTTACCTTTTTGGTCTTTGTCGTCACTTAGAACCACATAACCTTGTACATTTGTTGACAGTGTTTCCTTACAGCACACTATTCTACTTTCATCTATCTCTTCATGATTTCTTCTTTCACTGCAGCTCTTGTGGTATGCTTTGCCACACTTCACACAAACTGTGACTTGAACTGGTTTTGACTTACAACATTCAAACATTTTGCACGTTTTATCAGAGAGCACATTCCCAACATGTTGTGGGACCGCCATCTTTTATATATCGTGGGGCTAATCTCTTAAGACCTCACCGGTTCATTTTACAAAAATCCTCAAAGAACTCACTCTATGTCAATCTATACAATATTTCACCGTCTACTATTAGACTCCTACCATCGCCAATTGAACAATGTTTCTATAGTACACAGGAATATGTTGCCACAACCTCAGTGCAAACAATTTTTTAACTGTTCCTATTTTTGGAACGATTATACATAAACAAGTGAAATTCGGAAACTGAATATTAAAAAACTTCCCTACTAGTGATGATAGATGACGAAATCATCAAAGATGACGTCACAAAGCCATTGTGACCAATAATTTCAAATGGAACCCTACGGCAAGCGACACCTGTTTTACAAGGTATCGAAAAAACCTATTCAATGATACTAATTTTGTTTGTGTTTATGGCGGTTTTAATGGCTCATTAGTAAACATTAAAATTTAAATTCCATTCGGTATGATATTAATTACAGATTTAAGAATCAGTATCTACTTAAAGAAATTACTCGAAGTGACCTCCATTTACTTCCTGACAGTGAAATATCCTATTTTAAACTCTTCTCGTACTTTTGCAAATGTGTCTGCGGAAACAGCCTCACGTTCTGCAACAATACGTTGTTTTAAAACGTCAATATTGTCAGGTTCAGTGGTGTGAACCTTCGATTCAAGGTACCCCCACAGAAAAAAATTCAAAGGTGTGAGGTCCGGTGATCGAGCTGGCCATCCGTTGAACCTCGTCGTCCAATCCATCTACCACGATACTCCTCATCCAAATACCGTCTTACTGCACCGTAATAGTGTGGAGGAGCACCATCCTGTTGGAATGTTATTTCCAAATTGCCGAATTCATCTGGATTATCTTCCAAAATTTCAAGGATTAACGGTTCTATTGCGTTTTGCAAGAGCTCCAGATAAACCTCACCAGTTGAATAAGTATTTAAAAAAAGAGGCCCAACGATGTTGTTTCCCAGGATACCTGCCCAAACATTCACCTTCTGGGGAAATTGGGTATGTGTTTCACGAAACAGGTGAGTATTTGCGTCACTCCAATACCTCACATTCTGTGTATTTACATTTCCATTTAGATAGATTGTACTTTCGTCACTATAACAAATTGTTTTGACATAGTCTGGCTGTTGGTTAATTTTAGTTTCCATATTTTCACAAAATTCTAGCCTTAGGTCTGGTTCGTCGACTGAGAGTTGATGAACCATTTTTAGTTTGTATGGATGAAATTTGGTTTTTTTCAACACCCTGTGTACTGTACTTCGACTGACTTCACAGGTAGATGCAACGTGAGTTGTTGAAGAAGTAGGATTAACTATCACTTCTGCCAGTATATCAATTTTTTCTCATCAGAAATTTGTGGTCTGCCAGATCGTTTCGCATCATTAATACTACCCGTTGTTTCAAACTTACGAAAAAGCTCCCTTAAATAAGTCCTCGAAACAGGGCGATCGGGAAAACTCTCATTGAAAATGCGTTCTGCTACATGAATATTTTGTCCAGTTTCACCAAGAATTAGGATCGCTGCTACACAACAGTTCAACAAATTATTAAAATGTACAAAAATATTAAAAGTACCAAAAGCTGCTAAAACAGTTAAACGTTCGATCAACAATACACAAATTATTAAATGTACAAAAACTTGGACAATTACAGAAACGTCGAATTAGGGAGACTAACAAAATCATCAGCCTATTTGACAACTATCCAGAGGCGGAGCTTGAATTTGGAATTTTAGTATTAACTGATTCAATTCATCACAGGTTTGCGTTTTTTGAAAGCGAGTGGCCAAAACTGCCATAAACACAAAAAAAATTAGTATCATTGAATAGGTTTTTTTCGATACCTTTTAAAAGAGGTGTCGCTTGCCGTAGGGTTCCATTTGAAATTATTGGTCACAATGGCCTTGTGACGTCATCTTTGACGATTTCGTCATCTATCATCACTAGTAGGGAAGTTTACAACCTTTTATATTCAGTTTCCAAATTTCACTTGTTTATGTATAATCGTTCCAAAAATAAGAGGGGGAGAGGGGACTTTTGAGAAGCACTGTAGAATGTATTGTATATAGATTCAGATTTTAATCTTTATATTTTTTTGGATCTTTGTTTGTACATTGTTTACTTTTTTTACTATCTTCTCTGTTCAGATTTGCCATATGTCTACATCTGTTCTACCGACTTGCTACTAATGTATCCTTATATACCGTAGTCAATAAACATTATTCTTTCTTCTTCTATAAAATATGGAGACATGGTGATTCCATAATGCACTTGATGAAAATCAGAGAGAAATTATAATTACAACATATATCAACTATTTATTCAACTGTGTATATAATACAAATAAATTAAATATCACATAGAAAATTATAAGGGTACGTGTTGCCTATTCATTGCCTATTACATATTGATATCGCTAATAAAAATGATTTATTATACATACATAGCTTAACATACATAGATATATTCACATATAACACAATATACATATTTTACAAGGAGTTTAATGTTCAAAACTATATTTAAATTGACAAGCATTCAATATGCCCAGGATCCATGTTTCGCCAAACGATATAAAAATTATACTTGATGTTCATATTTCCATTTGGTTTCCATGGAAAACTCAATTCATTCAGTATTCAGTATCGAAGCTGATGAAAAAGAATGATGAGGTCACAACAATATCCAAGGATGTTTTTCATTTCATCACTATGTTTCCAATGTAAAATTATTCTGTTTCAATAAATTGTTAAAACAAAAAGCACCGAAATCAATGAGAACACAATTACAACGAATGAATTGGGACGATGTTTCGAATTATGTACTGGCTATCTGGGGTCAAGTTACATTCTTCAATATCCAAGGAACAAATTTTGATATCCTAGTACAAACACCTGGAAGATTGGCTTCTGCACAGCCGATACCCCAAGATATGATCCCTGCTAGGAAGTAGCGTCCATCGCGTCCTTTGACCTATAACAAAAAAAAACAATAAGAAATGACATGTACTGTATACAGAAAACAGGGAATATAATTTTCGGTTTGTCCGAGAGTGACGTCATCTCTTTTATTTTCAAAAGGAGACCCTATATTTCATAACATTTTTGGATTCCTCTCATGATTCTGATTCCAATTCATGAACCTTTCATTTCCTATACCCAAAATGAACCGTTTTTCATTTTGTCTAACAATTGTGACAAATGCAAGCTATCGAACATACGCCATTTTCATGTAAATTACAATTTTCAGTGATGTGCATTGAATTATGTTAAGTTTGGTGATCCACAGATATGTTCTTCAAATGGTTTGGTTTTGATTAAGATCAATGTGATTGAAGTAAAACTATTGCTTTCTCGCCAACGTTTCGAACTTTAATAAATTCATCATCATGGCTCTTTAACAATGAGTTTCACTTTTCAATTCTTTTTGAGAAAAGTTGAATATGGTAAAATAAATAAAATATAATAAGAAAAATGCCCACAAAATATTGAAACATTTCCAGTGGTTTAAAATATGAAAAGACTCACCCCAAAATTAGTTTTTTCGAGTGGATACAGTAAAACAATAATGAAAAAACAGACATTCTAGATTCGTGAATAATGAACGTTTACGGCACAACAGAATTCACATTTAGCTCGAGACAAAAGAAAACTGAGTTGAAATCCCGAGAGTAGCTGTGAATCTATGATATTCTTTTTATGTTGTTGGAAAGAAAAACAAAACAGTGGTGGTCAAAAAACCTATACTGATAACGAATCATTTCGGTAGCTGACTTATTGGTTGAAATATGCCGTGTTCAATCCTTCTATATTTCTGGTATTTACAGTATCGTGGTAAATGATTTGTATCATTTTCCTGATAAGTCTTTTATACAAAGAGGACTTTTGATTGAGAATGGTAAGATTTATTAAATCAAAAGAATGGCCATTGTCTCTTGGGTGTTCAACTGAGGCTGTAGGATTATTTACATTCAGTTATTGTGTCCCTGTTATGTTCAGATATTCGTTTTTTCATATAACGTCCTGTTTACCCCACCTAGCTTTTTGTGGAATTGTTAAAATTAATTTCGTATACAATATCTGATTGTAGATCACGAGGAGTTTTTCTTTTTTGACGAGAAAATACTCTTTTTCCAACAGTGTTTTCGTTTGAGAATGCAATGTTAGATTGTTTTTCATTCAAAATCTGTGCAAGTCTTTCAGAGAGATTAATTACATATGGTATTTTGTATTATTTTATTATTTGATTGTTAGTTTTGTTAGATGGCTTGTTATCTTGAAGAATTTGATTAGTCAAAGATGGAGGGTAATTATTCTTCAATATAATTTTTTCAATCTGTTTAAGATTTTTTTGGTGATATTCCGGATTTGAGATTTTAAGTACTGTTTTAAATTTTTATGATATTTATTTTTTGCTGGAAATTGTGTTGTGAGTGACAATTGAGAAATGTGTCTGAAAAAGTGGTTTATGATACCAATCTACTTTCGAAACGTTGTTTGGAGATTTAATGACTTTTGTGTCTAGAAAGGTTGAAGTTAGGTTGTTTTCCTCTTCTAAAGTAAATTTTAGTTTTGAGTGAAAACTGTGGAAGACCTCAAGAATTTCAAATTTTTTGTCTTTAGGGATCGCGTTGAAATATATACCTTTAGAAGAAGGGGACTGGCAAAGTTAGTTTGTTTGAGCAATGCTTTTGTAATTCTGACAAAACGAGATCGGCGCAAATTGGTGACATACAATTGCCCATTCCTAATATACTTGTTTGTAGAAAACTCCATTATGATTGAATAACTGCAATCAATACAAAATTCAAAAGTTTTGATAAAAGTGTCTAAGGGTAATGTTGTAAATAAAAAAATTTTGCTCCAACGTTTTTTGATTATTTTCATTGTGAGGTCAACGGGAATGTTAGTGAATGGAGGTATAACGTCTAGTAAAATGATAATATAATTATCCGGAATTGTTTTTTCCCGAATGAAATTGGAGAATTCAAAAGAATCATTGACATGGTATTCATCCTTTTCAAAGTCTTGTTTTAATATTTCACGAACCCATTTAGATAGTTTAAAAAGCCTATAAAACTGTCAATAGATCTCAAAGGAATATTTTCCTTGTGTATTTTCGGTTAAAAATAAATATAGTTGTTTTCGAAAAGTTCTTTCACACACCTGTTGTTTGGGTTTTATTCATTCAGCATTTGATAAGTATTGTTATCACTCAACATTCTATTGACTGTTTCAATGAATTCTTTTTTGTCAAGGGCAACTGTGATGTTCCCTTGTTCGCTCTCGTTATTATTAGTTCTGTGTTTTGTTTGAGAGAATCTTGAGTAGTCTTTATGTCATCAAAAACTTTATTATGCATTTTTTAATTGTTTTTGAGTTAATTGGAATTTGTGAAATTTGTTAAAGTATTGACAACTTTGTATCTTTTTTAAATTTTTTCATCGTTAGTTTTTGAATTATTTATGATTTGTTCTACGTCAGTAATTATATCTTTTAGAGGGACGTTATTTTCAATGTGAGGTGAATTAAACTCTCCTCCCACACTCAGTAGTTGTTGAACATTTTCGGGTATTTCATATGTCGATTTATTGATAAACCAATTTTTTCCGCGGTTGTTTTTCTATCAAAAGTTTAGTTTCTTGATTTGAGATTTTTTGTTTTATTGAAGTAGTATTATATACATTTTTTTGGTTTGAGTCATAGTTCTGAAATAATAATGTTGGAATGAGTTGTAACACCTTTTTTTTTATCCTGATTGAGTCACATTCAATTTTTTTCAACTTTCCAAAGTGAGAAACTGATTTTTGTATTAAAAAAAAATGTCTCTGGAAATGTTACAAAATATTGTGGCATTTGTTTTCGATAGAAGATTCTTCAATTGATAAAATTTGTAGAGATTTGGATGTTGCTAAAATATATATGCATTGACTGAATCATAAGAGTAAGAAATTTTTATTCAGATAATTTCCATTATAGTGATAAATTATGTACATTGATTCATAAATAAGGAAGTATAGAGGCTGAGCTATCTAAGCAGAGCTTGAAAGATTGAACTGGTCACTCAATGCTCAATAAGTTTTTAATTCAGAATGCATGAGAAATAACGTTAAAAGAAAAGGAAACCTGGAACTTATTTATTATGAAAGTTACAGGTCTCAAAGATTTAATGAGTCTTTTCAGAAATTGGGAACCTGAAAGTTTAGAATCAGAGACAGTGCTTAAGTATCCAGAATTTTTTCAGTCTAGGATGGACCATGGTCTTCAATTTTCGGTGAATCCTTAGCAAATCTTTTATCGCATTTTTTTAATTCACGCCAGCACAACTCTCACGAAGGGAATGTGGTTTTCGATAAGAAATACAGTAAAATTTCAAAAACTATGTTTTTCCAAGAATAGTATTCTAATTGATTTAGTGAAAAGATCAGTGGTGCAGTAACATATCTTTTGTCACAGGGGTTATTTTTGATTGTGTGACACCACACCATCTAGCCAGTCTTCATATTCATAGCATGTAGAAAAACAAAGAAATTATTTACACTGATCACACTCATATTTGAGCAGTAGCATGGTTTGTTTTCATTTAAATGGAAAATTGGGTGGATTATTCGAGATTGGGTCTTAAAGTTCCTTGATCCGGCTCCAAGTTCGGATGTTACAAAAAGTGTTTGATGTTTTTTATAAACTCACCTGCAAGGGTCCTCCCGAATCTCCCTGACAGGAATCTTGGCCCCCACCTTCGTGTCCGGCACAAAGGAAGATCTCTGGGATAGACTCATGTCTTCCGGCTCTTAGAAACATGCTTTTACAGCGGTCGTTGCTCACAATAGGAACTTGAACCTGAAATGTTGCAAGAAGCAATATTAGTTTGGGAATTTCGCCTAGTGTTTCAACGCCTAATACAAATAGCTCAAAAATTTGATTTGTATAATTTAGGAATTGCACAGTACTTGATTCGTATTATATAAGGAACCTAGATGAGTAATACACTAATATATTTGAAGGCAATATACAGTGTGGTCCTTTAAGTGTGCAATATATGGGATTTTTTTAAATTAATTGCACAACCAAAATATAAATCTTGACGAATTATCATAGTAGGTGCACTTAGAAACAACATACTTACAGGGTAGGTCAAAAAATATAAAAATTGTACAGGAGTAAAGTACCCTTATTTACAAAAAATTCAGCAAAATGTTATTGAGAAAAGTTGTTAAGAATCAAAAATTATGCCTAAATTCCAAAACATGGCCTCCCAAGAAAAAACTTTTTTTTTGAAAAACATCAATAATTTTCAATTTTTTTTTTAAATTCACCCTAAACACTCTCATGAATTAATAAAAATCGAACGATTCTCAACAATTAATCGACAAACATGAAATCCTACTGAAATAATCGCGTATACCCATGGAAAAAAACCAACTTAGGGTTGAAAGTAAACATTATGATAGTTTAGTCTCATTCATTTTTCATTCTTGAATAGTTATTGTTCGATTACAAAATTTATTTCATTTCAAATGCTTCCTCCAAGACATTTAACGTTAGCCGAGAAGGCAGGAATAGTTTAAATATGTGGAGATAACTACTATAAACCTGCAGATATTTTCAATGAACGACATGCAAATAAACAAGTTCACTATTCAACTCTAAGCAGAATTTTAATTAATTTCAAACTGATAGGTTCTTCAGACTGTAAATATAAAAATGAACGTACCAAAACTGTATGTACTACAGAAAATCAATTAGAAGTAGGTACTTCAGGCAGTTGTTTGAAACGCTAGTAAATCTACATCTGATTTTGTGGACATCCTGTTCATATTTTCAAACTAATCAATCTGTTAAGAAGATTCTTATGAAAAATAAGTATCATGTCTGTAAGCCAAAGTTTATTTGCACGATTCATGAACGAGACAATGCATTGCGGTATGACTTCTGCGTGTAGATTCAAGGACAAATAGAAGATCAACGTGATTCACATAGACACATTCTTTTTGGGAATGAATCCACGTTCACAGCAAATGGCTTTGTTTTATCCGAAAATTGTAGGTGGTGGTCAGTCAAAAATCCAAATTTTGTCAACGCCATTAAAAACCAGTATTACCAAAAAAACAAGCGTATGGTACCGTATTATTTACGACAACTTAATAGGGACGTTTTTTTCGCCAAAACCTAAATACCTATTTACATTTTGAAAGAGGAAACATTCTCAATTGAATATTGATAGAGTTAGGGACTTTTCAGAATATCTATCAGATGTAGTTCAATGTCCAGCGTGGCTTTAGCCGGGGAAGTAGTTGTTTTCTGTTAGACATTCACAAAAAATAACTTCATTTTTATCGGTATTTTTTCAATTCACAGAAAAATCTTTCTTTCAATATTCAATTGAGAATGTTTCCCTTTTCAACATGAATACTCCACAAGAGGTTATCTTGATGATGGAAGATAGTGACTAAAGTTTATCTTTCAGTCGCAGATGATTCCACATCTGATTTTATGAACATCCTGTTCATATTTTCAACAAATCAATCTATCATACCCCATGACAGGTTTTAATGTCAGAGAACACTAATTTCAAAGTGTCTCTCCAAAAGTAATGATTCAAACTTTTTCCATCTTTGCAAAGTGAGATTGCTTCTTAAAAATGTGTTTCCCATTTCTACCGGTATTCCTGATGATCGTGGAAGCGTGAAATAGATTTTCGTCGACAAAAATTTATTGAAGACCTAGTGAATGCGATGTCTCTCTTGCGTCAATGTTACGAATGATTTCTGGTGAGTACTCTCTTTTGGAAAACATCCTGCTTTGCCTCATTCATCTTTATGAGTTCTTAATTAAGGCTGGAATAGAAAATCAAATAACTATCTGAATGAAAATGCAAATTTTCAATTTCAGATTTTTTCTTTTGAGTTAGGGACTTTTCAGAATATCTATCATATGTAGTTCAATGTCCAGCGTGGCTTTAGCCGGGGAAGTAGTTGTTTTCTGTTAGACATTCACAAAAAATAACTTCATTTTTATCGGTATTCTTTCAATTCACAGAAGAATCTTTCTGTCAATATTCAATTGAGAATGTTTCCCTATTCAACATGAAAACCCCACAAGAGGTTATCTTGATGATGGAATATAGTGACCAAAGTTTATCTTTCAGTCACAGATGATTCCACATCTGATTTTATGAACATCCTGTTCATATTTTCCACAAATCAACCTATTTACAGTTTTTGAAAAACGAACTAATGAATTTTTTGCATGAAATTAGTTTACAAGAATGAAATAAATTATGGTTTGTACATAATGGATATCCCGCTTATTCTGCTAGAATTATTTCTGGATGGATATATGGGGAATTTGGTGGTAAATGGTTAGGACGAACTATCGAACTGGCCTCCTCGTTCGCCAGATCTCACCCCAATAGTTTTTTTTTATAGGGATATTCAAAGCAAAAAGTATACGAGGATCGACCATTCAACAATGTTGAGGAGCTTGAAAATTCAATACGATTTCATTGCAGAAATATTCCAGCAAATAAACCCCGCACCAAATACATGGGAAAATGGCTCTCAGCCAATTTTGAATTTTTTTTTGGGGATATCATGGTCAACGTTACAAGAAGTTACATCTGCAAGTTTAAATTAGTTTTTATGTCTAGTTTCGGAGATATGAATTTAAAAAAATAATATTAATGGCTGTTTTACTAAAACACAATAAGGTTCACTTATCCAAAAGTATTACTTTTCAGATGATTACTAACTAAGGAATAGCATTGCAAATGATATGTCAGTCAGTCGGTCGTTAAGACAAAAGAAGCCACCTATTATACAGGGTGGGTCAAAAATAGCGACAATTTAGCATATTTCGCCAATATTTATCATTGGTCCCCATTAGTGGGACTGGGCATTTTACATTAAACATATCTTTATTGGGAGTCTTTACTTATGACAAAAATATTTTTTTCAAGTTTTATCTTTTCTCCAAAACAGTAATTGTTTAAAAAAAAATTGTTTTTTATACTTTATGTTTTCAACATTAATTATTGAAAACAGTTTTTTTGAGACAATGAATCCGCTTTGGAGCCAAAGATACTTTAGGAAGACTCATAGTAATCGCTCAATATTATTAGCTACAAAAAGCTACCATCACATTTTATACAATCACATTTTATTTTACAAATATAAGTTGAAATAAATTTTGCACCTAATCCTATTCTCGAATGGAGCGGTCAATTTGAATCATATTTTTCAGTTACTGAAAAATATGATTCAAATTGACAGGTCCATTCAAGATTAATTAACAAACATATATATTGGGTGCAAAACCTATTTCAACTTATATTTGTAAACTCCCTCCTTATAAAATGTGATTGAAGCTTTTCGTAGCTAATCATATTGAGCATTGATTTGTTGAAAATATAAACAGGATGTTCATAAAATCAGATGTGGAATCATCTGCGACTGAAAGATAAACTTTAGTCACTATCTTCCATTGTCAAGATAACCTCTTGTGGGGTATTCATGTTGAAAAGGGAAACATTCTCAATTGAATATTGATAGGAAGATTTTTCTGTGAATTGAAAAATCCACGATTAAAATGAAGTTATTTTTTGTGAATGTCTAACAGAAAACAACTACTTTCCCGGCTAAAGCCACGCTGGACATTGAACTACATCTGATAGATATTCTGAAAAGGCCCTAACTCAAAAGAAAAAATCTGAAATTGAAAATTTGCATTTTCATTCAGATAGTTATTTGATTTTCTATTCCAGTCTTAATTGAGAACTCATAAAGATGAATGAGGCAAAGAAGAATGTTTTCCAAAAGAGAGTACTCACCAGAAATCATTCGTAACATTGACGCAGGAGGGACATCGCATTCACTAGGTCTTCAATACATTTTTGTCGACGAAAATCTATTTCACGCTTCCACGATCATCAGGAAGACCGGAACAAATGGGAAACACATTTTCAAGAAGCAATCTCACTTTGCAAAGATGGAAGAAGTTAGAATCATTTCTTTTGGAGAGACACTTTGAAATTAGTGTTTTCTGACATTAAAACCTGTCATGGGGTATGATAGATTGATTTGTTGAAAATATAAACAGGATGTTCATAAAATCAGATGTGGAATCATCTGCGACTGAAAGATAAACTTTAGTCACTATCTTCCATCGTCAAGATAACCTCTTGTGGGGTATTCATGTTGAAAAAGGAAACATTCTCAATTGAATATTGATAGGAAGATTTTTCTGTGAATTGAAAAATCCACGATTAAAATGAAGTTATTTTTGTGAATGTCTAAAAAACCACGCTGGACATTGAACTACATCTGATAGATATTCTGAAAAGGCCCTAACTCAAAAGAAAAAATCTGAAATTGAAAATTTGCATTTTCATTCAGATAGTTATTTGATTTTCTATTCCAGTCTTAATTAAGAACTCATAAAGATGAATGAGGCAAAGAAGAATGTTTTCCAAAAGAGAGTACTCACCAGAAATCATTCGTAACATTGACGCAGGAGGGACATCGCATTCACTAGGTCTTCAATACATTTTTGTCGACGAAAATCTATTTCACGCTTCCACGATCATCAGGAAGACCGGAAGAAATGGGAAACACATTTTCAAGAAGCAATCTCACTTTGCAAAGATGGAAAAAGTAAGAATCATTTCTTTTGGACAGACACTTTGAATATGTGTTTTCTGACATTAAAACCTGTCATGGGGTATGATAGATTGATTTGTTGAAAATATAAACAGGATATTCATAAAATCAGATGTGGAATCATCTGCGACTGAAAGATAAACTTCAGTCACTATCTTCCATCGTCAAGATAACCTCTTGTGTGGTATTCATGTTGAAGAGGGAAACATTCTCAATTGAATATTGATAGGAAGATTTTTCTGTGAATTGAAAAATCCACGATTAAAATGAAGTTATTTTTTGTGAATGTCTAACAGAAAACAACTACTTCCCCGGCTGAAGCCACGCTTGACATTGAACTACATCTGCTAGATATTCTGAAAAGGCCCTAACTCAAAAGAAAAAATCTGAAATTGAAAATTTGCATTTTCATTCAGATAGTTATTTGATTTTCTATTCCAGTCTCAATTAAGAACTCATAAAGATGAATGAGGCAAAGGAGAATGTTTTCCAAAAGAGAGTACTTACCAGTGATCATTCGTAACATTGACGCAGGAGGGACATCGCATTTCTGTTAGACATTCACAAAAAATAACTTCATTTTAATCGTGGATTTTTCAATTCACAGAAAAATCTTCCTATCAATATTCAATTGAGAATGTTTCCCTTTTCATATTGAGCAATTACTATAAGTCTTCCCCAAGTAGTTTTGGCTTCGAAGCAGATTTATTGTCTCAAAAAGGCTGTTTTGAGTGACTAATGTTAAAAATATGAAGTATAAAGAAACAAATATTTTTAAAACAATAAGTGTTTTGGAAGAAAGTTGAAACTTTTAAAGAAAATATTCTTGTCATAAGAAAGGACTCCCAATAATGATATTTTTGATGAAAAATGATCAGTTCCATTAATGGGACCAATGACAAAGATTGGCGAAATTTGCTAAACTGTCGTTATTTTTGACCCACCCTGTATAATAGGTGGCTTCTTTTGTCTTAACAACCGACTGATTGACATGTCATTTGACTTCCTTCAAACCAGCAATGTTATTATTTAGTTACTAATCATCTAAAAAGTAATACTTTTGTATAAGTGAACCTTACTATGTTTTAGTAACAGCCCTTTTTATGATTTTCAAAAATTCATATCTCCGAAAGTAGACATAGAAACTAATTTAAACTTGCACGTCGAACTTCTAGTAACTAGTACCACATTATCCCAAAAAAAATTTCAAAATAGGCTGAGAGCCATTTTCCCATGTATTTGGTGCGGGGTTCATTGCGATCTACTCTCACTGAATTTTTTGATCGAATAATTAGATGCATTGAACGAGAAGGTGGACATTCAGACACGCTTCCATAAAAAAAATTACAAATAATATTATTTTGCATTTTAAATATTTTCTGTTCAAATTATTTCGATTTGTTAATTGTAAAGTTATAATAAAAATAAACCGATAAAAATTGGCAAAACCATCAGCATCACATTCTAATACGTTCAAAAACATTGTATGATTTGGGTGCGTTGAGCACATACATTATGGATTCGTTGTATTGTTAATATTAATTATTAATAATAATGTTTACTTTTAACTCTCATTTCTTTTTTTTTTTCATGGCATCCGCGATTATTTTGATAGGATTTCATGTTTGTCGGTTAATTCGTACAGTTTTTCAATAAACATTCAAAATGAAAAAATCACTTTAAATTGGAGATTTTCAATATGCATATTATCATTACTACCATTTTACTTTGTTAAAGTTGTATTTAATATCGATGCAATAAGTTTGTGATTCCTTAAACAATTTAAAAGTTAATTTTACAAATATTCTTGAATTTTGCAAAATTGATATGATTTTGTGTTTTGGGTGAATATAAAAAAAATGGAAAATTATAAATGTTTTTGAGCAAAAAATCTTTTTTTCTTGGGAGGCTATGTTCGTATTCAGGCATAACTTTTGATTCTTAAGAACTTTAGTGAATAACATTCTGCGGAATTTTCTGAAATAAGGATATAATTTTTATATTTTTCGACCTACCCTGTATGCTGTTTGACTTGGAGCGATTCTAAGTGCACCTAATATGATAAACGCACATGCACCAATTTTTGGGGATATTTGTATTTTGTTTGTGAAACTAATTTCCATATGTTCCACACTCGAATGGCCACACTGTATATTCAAAATGAATGCATCCAATGCCATACACAATTGTCGAGTGTCATCATGAAGAAGTTATAATAATCACATTAGCTTGATTTCAGCTTTTTATTCGTTTTATTTTCGTCATTAAAAATAACCAACAGTGCATCATGGCAACTCATTTTTGAAGAAGTGGAGACAAGAGGCATAACTAAGAGTCTAATAAGAATAATTGCTGTGAAAATAAATAGTGATCAGTACTGAGCCCAACCCTGTAGGACATCATGTAAGAAATGAAATAACTGAAAGGTGTTATACTGATTGGTTTCGCCGATGACGTAATTATGGTGGTGACTGAAGAGATCCTGATGAATCATGCAAACGTTTCAACGAAAAGTAAAATAGCTGCTATGGATCTCATGAATCATTGTCGTAAGCAATAAACTATCTTGGGTTCTGGCTGGACACAAAGATGACTTTCGCCAAGCACCATAAAAAAGCTGACAAGACCGTTATGGCCCTAAGAAGTCTGATGCCAAACGTCAGAGTGCCCAGAGCGTTGATGAGGAAGATTTACGCAAGTGTTGTCCACTCGCAGCTACTATATGCTGCCCCAGTGAGGTATTTAGTTGAAGGCAACATAAGGCTTGTACGTAGACTAACGAAGATTCAGAGGCAAATGTGCACAAGAGTCTGCAGTGCCTACAGAACCATGTCAGCGGATAAGGCTCGAGTTATTCCTGGTATTCCCCCCATATAAATACAAATAAGAGAGAGAAAGTAATGCGAGAGACTCAATGCTGCGATAACAGGAAAGGTGGAATCTGAAAGAAAAATTGATGATCTCAAGCACTTGAATCATCTGAGAAAACAGAAAAACTCCGAATATAGCAAGACCGCTCATAAGATAGCCCAGAAAGGTGTTGAAAATGAAATACGTCAGGAAAAAATAAATCATTCCATGAAAAAAGGGCAGGATTCTAATAAAAAAAACAAAACGCCCTGGAAAATCATAAAACAACTACAAAAAATAATGGTGAAACAAATGTATAATTCTAAGTCATAATGATAAGACAATAAGTAGCGAACAAAGTCGTGGAAACATTCGGAGAGTATTTCTCAACAATAATTGATGAAAAAATCAAGACGCATTTCCCGGGAAATCATCAGGGAAGTTGTACTACAATACCAAATAATAATTCAACCATGTTCTTTGAACCAGTCACTACGGATGAAGTGAAAACAGTCATAGCCTTGTTTGCAAATAAAAAAAGCACAGGACCAGAGGAAGTTTCCACAAAAATTATCAAAGAATGCGTGGATATACTATCTGAAGTAATAGGACATATTATTAACTTATGTATCTCGTTTGGACAATATCTTGACATGCTTGAAATTGCTGTCCTTGTTCCTATACTCAAAAATGGTGACAGCAAAAACATAGAAAATTATCGTCCCATTTCTATAATCAGTTTATTCTCAGAAATCTTTGGAAAAATTATATCGCGTAGAATAAACGACTACAGAGGAACATGTGATCTAATGCCAAAGTGCCAATACGGGTTTAGAAAAAACCACTCGACAGAAACTGCAACGTTTAACTTTGTTCAACAAGTACATGATTTAATTGATAAAAAAATACATTGTAGTAGGAATTTTCTTCGATTTAAGTATAGCCTTCGATACCTTGAATATCAAATACGTACCAGAAAAACTATTTAACCTGGGTATTCAGTGTGACATTAATGAGTTATTTATATCTTTCTTGACAAATAGATATTTCCAGGTGAAACGGAATGACAAAATTTCGGATAAGTTCCCTGTAACAACTGATCACCACAAGGCAGTGTTCTCGAGCTAGTGATATTTCTATTATATGTAAATGGTCTACCTCATAACATAAGTAATGGAGCGATATACCTTTATGCAGATGACACTTCCATCATTCTTTCGAGTGAAACATGAGAAGAAATGAATAACCTCGTCAACTCAGTCCTACACGAATTTGATGACTGATGTTATAAGAATAGACTGATAATTAACCCAACAGTTTGTATGGAATTTGCAAATTCATCTTGTAGCCTGCATCATTTCAATATATTTTATCCTTAGTATTAACGAGCTCACCCTGATTCTTAGGAACAATAATTGACTCACATTTCACTTGGCGAGAACATATTGAGTTCATATCTGAGAAGCTGAATCAATCGTATTATGTCATTGAATCCCTCAAGAATAAATTGAATGCTAAATCACTGATATCATTTTATTTTGACAAATTTCATTCAATTATTTACTACAACATTGCTGTCTGGGGTTTAGCTACTGAAATAGACAGAATTTTCATAAAACATAAATCATTGCTGAGACTGATTTTCAATCTAGATTACAGAACGTCATGTTAAGAGACAACTAGAGTCGAGATCAGAATCCATAATTACCATACCTGGAATAACAATATGCTTACTACCCAAAAACACCATCATGCAATATATGAAAAGTCTCCTATGTTTGTTGGTATCTGTCTCTATAATATGTTGCCAAACGATATAAGGACATTGTCATCTCAAGTTTTTGAAAAACAGTTGAAACTATTCCCAACAGAGGTTGGTAATACCGGATCACTTTCATTGTGACGAATTTATTTTAATATGTTTTTTTTCCTATGTCTTCATGTATGCGTTTGTTTCACAACATGTATTACATTTCATGCGGTACTGATATTCATATGTGTAAGTTCAATTGACCTGACCGGTTGATTTGTTTTAATGTGTTTTCACGTATTTTATTAATTATTTTTTCATTTCACAATAACTCAATTAATTATTTTATACATTTTATATGTTCCTTAGAAATGTGACCCATCCTATCTTTATAATGTAGCTCAAAGGATGAATAAATCTATCTATCTATCTATCTATCTATCATCCGGACGCTGGGCAATTTACCCCATACCAGACATTTGAATACGGCTAGATAGACCATAGGGGAAAGTTGATTATTTTCTAACCCAGCCGCTGTCCGGAAACGTATGTTTCAGATTTTTTTTTAAGAACGACACAGAGCAGGATCAAGTGAGTGCACATACTGCCCAGAAGAAGGCAATGCAGAATACACATTGTTTCACTTACCGAAATGGTATGGAAAAAGGCAACAAAATTAATCAGAATATACTTGGAACTATACATGTACTGATTCGAAGACATATTATAGAGAGGTCGTAACTAATCAGCCAGCTCTCCACACTGAACGAATGTGAGTGAAGTGCGCTATATATTTCAGCGGTGAATTTATAATAATAATAATAAATCGACTTCATTCATCATCAAATATCTGAAAGAGAAGGAAAAAAAGAGAACGCCCATATTTATACTAAGGAGATGACGAATCAGCGAAGTCTCAGGCTTGAGTTTTGTGTCCGTTGTAGACGATGAGCGTCGGACTGCAAGACAGCAGGACCGTAAATACTACTACAGTATGACATTTTTGCGAAAATCAGCGACTCGCACAGTTTTTTTTCAGTTCTGTGGAAAGTATATCACGATTTGTATACAGTTGCCTCGAAGTGTTATATGAGCTTTGGCACAGATGGCTTACATGTCTCGTTAATCTCAATTCTGAATCGAAGTAAACTCCAGTTTAAGTAATTTATTATTTGCGATCTGTACTCCGAATGTTTCGAGTGCAGTTCATTTACATTTTTTTTAATCCAAAAAGCAACACTACCGATTTATTTGCATTGAGTTTCAATTCATGAGCAGAAGAGATATAATAAATATAAATTTAAGAAACCATTTGATATCGTATTGCGCCTCCTGTGAACAATGGCCCTAAAAGGAGAAGTATATTTTAGTGTCGTCTGCGTAGTGAAGTATAGTACAAGAGTTGACCGATTTATAGAAGTCCAAGATATAAAGGGTGAAAAGTAAAAGTCCCAAAATAGATCCTTGTGACCCTTAGACACACGTACAGGCTTTGACGCAACTCCGTCTACGTTGGCAACGGTTACTCAAATAATCTGCAAATGAAGACATTGATGGAGTTATTCAATTGTCAAAACTCAATTTTGTTCTCTGCTGTGGAGGGTAAATAAATTGGAAATAACCAGTTCAGTATCTTGATAGCCACGTACCCGAGATTCGTAGAAATATCTATCAACTTTCATACTGCATAATTGAAATTGAAGACTGTCGGGGAATTCGACTGTCAGCTGAAGTTTTTGTCCTAGTACATTGATTTTTTCCAAATTATATTTTGTAAATGTAAATTTCAATACATGACAATATGGAATATTTGAATTGTCAATAATACCGACCTTCATGAACGATTCAAAAATGAATGTGTACCATAACAACACATTCTGAATATGTTCAATTAATTTGATCCTGTGAATTGGAAACGCAGTGTATCTGGAATATCAATCAAAAACATTCAATAACGTATGAATGGTTCGATCTATGTATACATAAATAGTCACAGTAATTGAAATATGAAATAATTATTTCCGATGATGCATCCGACGTAGACACGCTGTTCGGTATAATGGAATTATCCTAGAATATTGGGGATAGTAATAGAATGTTGTCCATTATATGGAAGAGTAGCGTAAGCTGAATGGCGCTAAACGAAGTGTTGAATGTATTCAATTTAACTTTTTATTGGACAATAAGGTCTCATCATTATTATTATATTTTTATTCAAAAACAAAATTCCTCATTCTAGTACCTACAAATGTGGAAAGGAAAATGTAGAAGAAGCTGTCTAACCACTTTTGTAAACGATCGGGTCCACTCTCAGAGCTTTCACCGGATATCTTTTTATCAAAAGTTGAGATGGTAAACCTTCCCCGTTGAAAAAATCAATTCGAGTAGTTCATTTGCTGACCATGTGACTGATTCCAAATATTCATTTGATGCCGATAAGGACTTTCCTTCATCACATTGTAATGAATTCCCTATTTTTCCGTTCGGATAAAACAACGAAAAGCCTTAAATATAATTATAATCACATATTTGCTATCAATAGTCGTAGAAACATCATTCGTTTTGGGTATGAATCCGCAAATGAAACTTAACTAGATCTAGAGAATCCATTCCGTTATATATAGTATACAATGTCGTTATAATGTCGCGTCTTGATCATATAATAATACGCGAACGCCACTCTGCATCGCGACAAACCGGTTTGATAGCCAGCTAGCTATCGTAAAGCAACAGCGAGGGAAATCAGTCATACGCCGGCCAACGAAGGAGATTCACCGCCGTCCCAGGATACTGGTATATATGTAGGGACTAAAAACGTTTTTTGAAAAACTTCCTAGATAATCCCAAGAACGAATTTAGATGCCGTCCACACGTACCACTGTGAACTGTAATCCCTTCTCATCGCCATCAACACTTGCTTTTATGTTTACTCAATTCAGTGAAAGAACTACCTTTTGCATCCCGTCTTGAGCTTTATATTTTTCTTATCACACTATTCAACAGATACAAGAATTACAGAATAGGAATATACAGTTTGAGAAGGGAAACATTCTCTATTAAATATTGAATAGAAATATTTTTCTGTGAATTGAAAAATCCACGATTAATGAAGTTATTTTTGTGAATTTCTAACAGAAAACCACTACTTCCCCGGCTAAAGCCACGCTGGATATTGAACTACATCTGATAGATATTCTGAAAAGACCCTAAATTTGATTTTCTATTCCAGTTTTAATTAAGAACTCATAAAGATGAATGAGGCAAAGAAGAATGTTTTCCAAAAGAGAGTACTCAGCAGAAATAATTCGTAACATTGACGCAAGATTTATTTTTTGATGGAAATAAAGCTCAGGTAATTCGTTTCCATAATTACCAGAACAAAATTGAACCATTCCAATTGAAAATCAATAACACCAATATACATCCCAGTTAAATTCTTAGGTATGCAAATGGACGAACATCTCAATTGGAATGCTCATTGTGACCAATTAGTATCAAAACTGAGCTCATTAACATATCTCTTCAGAAACTTGAGAATTGTTCTTAATGAAAGCCAAATTATGAGCATTTATTATGCTCAAGTGGGAGCAAGGCTACGTTACGATGTTTTTCTGTGAGGTAACTCAACAAAAAGGATGTTTTTATTAAAAAAAGCTATTGTACGTTGTATGTTCTTACTTCCAGACGAAGTTCTTGCAGAACCTTTTTCTTGAAATATAAAATTTTAACATTAACTAGCTTATTCATATTTGATTTGGCAGTCTATGTATTCACCAACAAAAACAATTTCAGTCTTAACGAGGATATCCATAAGAAAAATACGCGACAAAAGCAAATGATTCACATAAAAACGCCTAGATGTAATATTACTGAAAATGCTCCAAATAGCATTGGACCCAATATTTTTAATTGCCTTTCAGCAAACATCAAGATAAGCGAAAACCTAATGTATTCAAGAAAAGCCTGAAAGCGTTTTTGTTGGATAATTGTTCTTATACTCTCGATGAGTTTTTATCTGCCCGACTGTAATTTATTACATGTATGTATGTATGTCTGTTCGTCTTTCCCTCTTTTCTCTGTAGTAGTTAGTGAGTTAGTGATACTGACTATTCCTATGAAAAAAATTATCATTTTGAGGAAAATAAAGAATTTGATTGCTTGATGAATAAGAGAAACTAAGATTTCTGCGTCTATATAAAGAGGTTCAATTTGAAGATGGAGTTGATGAAATAGAAGATGCCGTGAACGATTATGATTCAGAAATTGACGAATGTGAAGAACAGGAAGATGTAGACACCTAGAAACCTAGTACCGAGCTGTCTACTGAGTCTCCTATTGAACCTAGCCCTCCAAGAGGTTCCAATATGCTCTTAGTTTATGTAGGAACAGACAAAATAGCTACATGGAGAAAACATTTCGAGATGCGAGGACTGCAAACGTGGAAAGTGCCATTACTGCAAAAATCGAAATACGCAGTATTTTTGCCAATTGTGACAACCAAGTTAACGGGGTTTAAATTTCGCCCAAGTTTTTTATCATGATGTCACAAAATGTAATGGTTCTTAAGTGTGAAGGAAACATATTGATAGGTTTTTTGACATTTTCTCTAGCATTACGATTAAATGAACAATCAAACAAAACATTAAGGCAAACACTAGCGCGTCATAAGAAACAGTCGAATTTCTTCCTCATCCTGCCCAGCTTGAGTTTCTAAGCATAAACTTACACCAAGAGTGGGAGTGCAGATAGTGAACTGTTTGAAAATTGGCAACACTGTTTTCGTGCGGTCTCAATTTCATTTAGATTTCGGTATTCTTGGATATCGTGGATTGAAACAGTGTTGGAATTCTATTTGCATTTTAATTTTTGAGTATAATAATAATAAAACTGAATTGTTTATTATATAGTTAATTTTTGAAAAAATTGTTTTCTCGCTAAGCAGTTTTTCGAAAAAATTTGAATATTTCCTAAAGTGGCACGAATATTATATCTTGTGCCATCATATTCATTGGATAACACCGTTCAGAAAAGTTCTTCCAAAAATATCAAGTACTTATAAACAATTCCGGTGATTGGAATTTTTTTATAATGACCCAAATAATATGTTTTATGCAATCATTTTCTACCGTTCCAATGAAATATATTCACCGGAAACCCTCAGCCAACAAAGTTTCTCGAAAAATTGCAAGTATAAACTACCCTTATGAGGAGACTGATTTAATAAAAAAAAAAATACGTTTTCTGCAATTTACATTCCAGCGTTCCAATGGAATATCTTAGCTGGAAATCCCCGGTCAGCAGAGTTATTGAAAAAATCACAAGTACAAACTACCCTTGAATGGGGGTGGATTGAATTTTGTAATATGGTGGCATGAAAGCATCCCTCCACTTATATTTACTTATTGCCTCCCCCCCCCTTCAATTTCCTTTCGGTGCGTCCCTGATTATTATTATTACTATTGGTAGAAGTAGTAGTAGCAGTAGGATAAAGAGTATCCTACATGTTAATCCAGGTTATTAACTCTCTGTGTGCCAAATTTCATCAAAATCTATTCAGCTGTTTTTGATTGAGTAATAAACATACAAACATTCACATTTATATTCTAATACTAGTAGGATACATACAGGAAACGAATTTTTTTCCTGACAAAGCTTGCTTAAAAAATTTGAGGCAAAGGGTACGGTATAAACTATAGAATAGGTAATTCCTATATTTTGAATTCATTTTGGAATCAATTCATTTTGGAATCAATTATTACCGTAAGATTATTCCACGTGTCTTGGTACTCGAGCATTTTTCCCCTTTACTTGTTCTCTCCTTTTCTGTTTTTCGGCCTCTAATTTTGTTCAACTGTATCACTCACAACACCAAGAATATTTCACAATTCTAACTCTCATCGCCAGACTCAAATGAAAAGTAATTTGTTATTTGCGGGGACGCCTCTAAAATCACATTCAAATTCAACTAATGGCGTATATTAATCTGAGACTCTCCAAGACATACGACGACGGTCATGTAGATCGCGTAGATTAGGCCATAAACAAAGACAGTGACCAATATTGTTCTCGGAACTAGGTCGGGTAGTAATGATGACAATGTGGGCTGTTTCATTTGTATCGAAGAACGTTTGAATTCTACAAACCCATGAAAGTGACAGCATGAATTGGATGAAAATTTTCCAATCTTGGAAAACGTGCCATTCAAAAACAGAAACGATTTCATGAAAATTGTTATTTTTTGGTTAATCAGGTGGTATATATGAATACCGGAAAGTCATTATTTTTTACAATAAGTAGGTTTATTCCTATTTTTTTAATGCAGAAAAAAATCATTGACTTTCCGGAATTACAACAAATGAGACATTTTTTTGTGAAAGACGGTTTTCACTTAAAAAAAAACTGGAATATGAGAAACGATTTCCAGTTCCACCAAGGTGGTGAATGCTTTTAAGCGTTTTATTTAACAAAGAAAATATTCGTTCACATTTTTATACTTATTCATAGGTCCCCATGCACCACACCCGGGCCGTCATGGTATTGAAAATCACCCGTTCCGCGTAGGGTTGAGAATGCTTGATTTGTGAACCGGAGCGAAGATGTTTTTCAATTTTCACAGTCACACCTCTCCAGCTCCAGAAAAGCCGTAGGTACTCACCTCTTGCAAAACTGATGGCAATGTGCCTCCCTCACTGAGCCTTCCCCAACCAGTCACTGTGGCATTCTCTCCTATGAGAAGGTCATCCGAGGCGGGGAGACAAATAGGGGAGATGTGCGGTTGGTACTCGAAAGGCTTATCGACTCGTACCAGCGCCAGGTCGTACTCGTAGGTGAAGTAGTTGTATTTGGGGTGGACGATTTTCTTGGCGACGCCCCTCTCAGTATAAGGCAGTATTTCTTGAACGCTAGAGAAGTCGTATTCACCAACTCGTATTCGAATCTGGGATGTCAGTAGGCTGAAATTATAATAAAATGATAATCACCCCTTTAAGGTGGTTCTCCCACGAGACAGTTGAATTAGGAAATTATTGAAATTTGATAATTCGTTCGGATCGTAATCAATAACTTTGTAAAGCCCATATATACATACTCAGTGCCAGTAGATATAGTACGAATATCATTTGCTTTCGTTAAATTCATTCTAAAAGTATTTTTGATCTGACATTGCGAGTAAACTTTTTGACGGAACTATCCGGGCTATGCCTTAACACACAGAAAAGGTTGCCTATACAGTCGACGCATGTGAGCTGTTCAAACTGAGCGCCTGGCCGTGCGTACACTGTTGCCGTCTCTCGATTCCATTCCCCACTATTCGCTCGTTCGCTTGCAAAATATATCGTATGCAGCCTAAACCTTAGTACTTCTCGAGATTATATCTGTCAAACTAGATGGTCAATCACTTTGTTTTTTTTTCACAATATCTGTGATATCCTGCTCAAGCTCCTCCTCGTTTTTCATAAACTTCTTAATTTAGTACTAACGGTAGAATTAATAATGTGCTGTTTGCCTATGCATGGTCCATATGTTACGTGTTAATTGAGTCAACTTCAATTATATATATATCTCGGGTTCGGGATGGTGAAACTTGTTAAAATTTCATAGACGTGTTGCTCACATGTTAAACAATACGTATGCCAAATTTAAATAATTTCCTAATTCAACTGTCTCGTGCGGGAACCACCTTAAGCACGGTGCGTTCCGATAAAAATATTTCTTGCTAACGCGTTAATGTCATATGACGTGCAGAAAATTGTACGGTCAAATCAAGCGGCAAGCGGAGGTCTTCTGTCAGGAAGCATCCAAGATGGACGGGTTTTATATCTATGACAAGGGCAGACCATATCTTTATTAACTACCAAATGGATAACACTCCATAAGATACCATGTTAACAAAGTGAAGTCACGAAAATCATTCTGTCCATTTTCATGCGGACTTTTGAGTTACGAAGATTAGGTTATTAGGCAATCCAAACCACGGTGTATCTCTCATATGATCAAGGTCATACACAATGTAGTGTTGACTACAAACCGAATGGGGGCGCTAAGATTGACTGAAGTGACCAACACGCAATAGCGAGGTGGGGGTGCCCTTACTGTCATTCACTGTTTGACATCTTCCACGTGTGGAACATGAACAATTTATAATTTTTCTGTTCGAATAAGTATTCGATCAAAATGATAATTTATTGTTGCGTGCCTTCCTGTGGTAACAATGGAAATAATGTCAATATGCATAATTTTCCTGTTTGTACACAAGTATGTATTTCACATTCACTCCTGAATAAACATTTCGATAGGTGCTGCACTTAACAATACATTAATGTAGTTCACATATTGATGATGGTTACTTATCATCGAATGATGCATTTAGGGGAGTTAGTGATAAGCGTACGGAGGGATTTTTCAGCTTATCACGTTCAATATTTTTTCTTTAGGAAAAAATCAATTCGTCACTGGTTTGATTTTTCACAACGGTGATAGCCGAGTTCGTCATTTTGATTAAATATTGCCCGTTTGCAACACACTATGCTGAGAAATCCTTTGTGTTGAGGAATCCTTAATACCACATAAAAACGGTGGTCGAGGGTCCTCGGCAGAAAGGTTTCCTTGGCTGAGTGCGGTGCTCTCGTAATTTCTATTAATGAGTCGAATTCAAAAATTGCCGCATATTGATTGGTTCATGACTCCAACCACGGAGATGGCGCTGAAATCAGTCTGGAAATTTTGACATTGAGTTTGCGGTCTATATTAGTATAGAACTCCTGTCTATGGCTGGTGATCTAGTTTTTTGTTGCTGAATATGTTTGGATATTGGTGCCTGGTCAATTTTGGGTAGGTTTTTTAACCGACAAAACCAAAAAAGAGGAGGTTCTCTAGTCGACGCGTATATATTTTTTTATGTATGATCACGCATAACTTTTTACTCAAACGTCCGATTCCGATAATTATTTTCTCAGTGGATAGGGTGTACTTTGAAATTGGTCCCATTTGAATTTAAAAGATGGAATCCACCCGATATTGATCACTCACCCTCTAAATTCTGGCCCGTCAACCGATTCTATCAGGCATAACTTTGTACTGGGTTCTGCGATTTGGATGAATCCTTTTTTATTAGATAGGGTATACCTCATAGTTGATCATATTTGGATTTCGAATGGAATTATACACCCTTACGGGTAGAAAAATGAGGAAAAATTTGTAACGTAAATAAACTTAACTTGGTTCTACTAATTTATTTCACACTTAATCTACAACTTAATTTATATTACTACTCCACTGTATAGCTCGATCGTATGGGCTCGTTCAGACTGTCTTGACTCCCCTTGAGGGTTGCCTATTTATCTCCGATACAGCATTCTCGATGTTTCGAATTCTGGCATGTTCCAATTGTTTCCAATATTGACCGTTGTTTTCCGTGGCAGAGCGACTGGATGGTTCTCGAATATCTCCGGGGATGATCTCATCGTTGTCGACGGCAACGCGCGAGGCGACAGGTCCGGCCTAGGTTCGTTACATTGCCCCCTTCTTGAAGACATTTCGTCCCGAAATTTCATCCTTGGAGTGTGACGATATCTGCATGACTCCCCATATCTGCACCGTGAAGTTCGATGGAAGTAACACTCCACGGTCTTCATGTCCAACCCATCAATACCACAGGATAATTTTGGAATTGCTAGATCCACCAGGTTCTGGTCCACCATAGTATCTCTTAGTTTGTTGAGACTCTTCCAGACATCTTCATAGGACGGTTTATCTTGGGAATGCCTCTTGGTAACTAGGTAGTAGATGTTTCTCTGGCCTTTCTTCAACTGTAGCACCCCACCAACTTCTGGATTCTGCTCCCGCAGTGTTTGGAGTTGACCAAATTTCTTGGAGAACACTACGGCGATGCCCCTGGACATTCGAAGATCTTCTGCCACACAGTGCGCTAGTGCGTAGTCAGCAGGCACCTCGAAAAGGTCTCGTGACTCCTCTCTAGTAACCCCATGTAGAACTTTCTGCCCGTTTGAATACAAGGACATAAACTTCTCGAACGTCATATCATCCTCCGGTGGCTTGAGGGTGCGAACTTGGTCATGGTTTCCAGCGTAAGGGGCCAACCTGTTGAAATGGACGACCCTTGGTTTCCTCGGGTGGCTTATGGATTCGGTACACAAGGTCGTTTATCCTTTTCACGATTTTATACGGGCCTTCCCACGAGTTCCGCAACTTTGGTGATAGTCCACGACGACGTTTGGGGTTGTACAGCCAAACCAGGTCATCAACCTTAAATCCTCCAGCGTCGGCCTTGATGTCATAGGTCTTCTTCATTTTATCGCTGGCACTCTGGATGTTCAACCGGACTCGTTCGTGGATGTCGTCCATTATCTGCCGAACTTTGCTGACGTAGTCCTCTCCCGCAGTGTCTTGTCCTGGCGGTATCCCAAACTTCAGGTCACAAGGCAGTCGCAGTTCTCGGCCCATTATAATACTAGCAGGAGTTTGACCGGTTGACTCGTGTACTGCGGATCGATAGGCCATCAGGAACAAATGAAGATACTGGTCCCAGTCTCTTTGATGGTCAGAGACAACCTTGGACAAGTGGCGGTTGATCGTCCTGTTCATCCGTTCCACCATTCCATCGGACTGCGGATGTAGGGCCGTGGTTTTTGTCTTGCGGATGTTCAGCAGTAGACATATTTCTTGGAAAAGGTTGGATTCGAAATTTCTGCCTTGATCCGAGTGCAGCTCCATTGGAATACCGAATCGACATATCCACTCTTTCACCAAGACGTCGGCGACGGTGATGGCTTCCTGGTTGGCAGGGCATAGGCTTCCGCCCACTTACTGAAGTAGGCCATTGCCACAAGGATGTATTTATTCCCGGGGTAGGATACGGGAAACGCGCCGGCGATGTCAATGGCGATTCCTCGCGAACGGGCTGCCTACGTTGTACTAACGCATCGAGGCCTTGGGTCGTATTCGAGGTCCATTGCTAGCAGCGCATACAGCACACTTCCTGCACCAGTCCTGGACGTCAGCTTGACAATTGGCCCAGTAAAACCGTTGCCTCACTTTCTGCAGGGTCTTCGTCACTCCCAGATGTCCTCCGGCGACTCCATCATGGATTTCCCGCAGCACTTCCTCTCTTCTGTTCCTGGGAACAATTATTTGGCGTCTGTCTTCCCCACCAATATCGGCCTCCAACACACGTTTCAGGATCCCATTGTCCAGAATAAGAGAGTTCCATTGTGCCCAATAGGACTCAACAGCCGGCGAGTAGCCTGCGACTTCCTGCCATGATGGTCTTCGATTGCCCTTCTTCCAGCTGACGACTAAGCCAAGGTCGGGGTCTCTCTTTGGTCTTTCTGGATCTTGCTGTCATTCCAGTTGTCATCCATTGCCGCGGTTCTACAAAGTGTTGCTTCTTTCTCTTCTGCTCGTCGGCAATGTGAGCAATCATCTGGACATGGTCTTCGCGACAAGGCATCTGCATTCTTATGGCTAGTTTCGGCTCGATGTTCGATCTCGAAATCGAATTCTTGGAGTCTCTCGATCCAACGTGCTACTTGACCCTCAGGATTTTGAACTGTAAGAGCCATTTGAGAGCTGCATGGTCAGTTCTCAACAGGAATCTTCTTCCATACACGTACTTGTAGAAGTGCTCCACTCCCTTTACAACAGCTAACAGCTCTCGCCTGGTGACACAGTAATTGCGCTCTGGTTTGCTGAGCGTCTTGCTGAAATAACCAATGACCTTCTCCTGTCCCTCCTGGATCTGAGATAGGACAGCTCCAAGTCCCACGTTGCTGGCGTCCGTATCCAAAATGAATTTCCTTTGGGTAGGGGATAGCTCAGTATAGGTGCGTTGATCAAAGCTCCTTTCAGCTTCCTGAATGAGTCTTGACATTCTTCGGACCACTGGAACTTTGTTTGGCCTTCCGTGAGCTTGGTCAGTGGTTTAGCGATGTTGGCGAATCCCAGCACATATCGGCGATAGTATGTGCATAAACCAAGGAAACTTCGAAGTTGGTGAATGTCTTTTGGGATGGGCCAATCTTAACAGCTTTGATCTTCTGGTCGTCCACTGCTACTCCTTCCCCAGAGACAACGTGGCCGAGGTATCGTACTTTTTTTTGAACAGATGGCATTTCTTAGGGCTCAGCTTCAATCCGGGGTTCCTCAGTCGCAGGAATACTTCCTCCAAGTTTTTCACGTGGTCCTCAAACGATCTGCCGACCACAATTATGTCGTCAAGATACACTAGACACGTGTTCCATGAGAGTCCCTTCAGTACTGTTTCCATCAATCTTTCGAATGTGGCGGGAGCATTACAGAGCCCGAATGGCATAACGGTGAACTGCCACAATCCTGAGCCGATGGTAAAGCAGTCTTTCTCGATCTTCCTGAGCCAGTTCTACTTGCCAGTATCCACTCTTCAGATCAAGGGTCGAGAAAATCGTGGAACCAGCCAACGTGTCTAGGGTGTCATCTATTCTCGGGAGAGGGTAACTGTCCTTCTTCGTGACATTATTAAGTTGGCGATAGTCTACACAAAAGCGTGTCGATCCATCCTTTTTCTTCACCAGTACGACTGGAGAGGACCAGGGACTGTCAGATGGTTCGATAACTCCTTCTTTTCCCATATCGCTGACTATTTTGTCAGCCTCTTCCTTCTTGGCAAGAGGAAGTCTTCTTGCTGATTGCCGGATCGGCCGGGCACCTCCAGTATCAATCTTGTGCTGGACCACATTAGTTCGACCCCCTTTTCCTTGTCCGGTATCGAAGATGTCTTGGTACTTTTTGACTAAATCTCTTAGTTTGGGCTGTTGAGCTGGTTTTATGTCTTTCGAAGAGATGGCAACTAATTTTTCTAGTTCTGTGGGCAAGTTGTTGGGTTGGCTAATCGTACCTCGTTTCGCCCCGGATCACAGATGAAACTGACGAGCAGTGCCCTAAAATTGTTCCTTTCTTCAAGGTCACTGGAAAGTAATTGACATTCATGACCCTTACCGGTACAAATTTTTCAGCACGTAACAGGGTTTTCCCTAGGGCAATCCCTCGTCCAATTTTCTCATCATGAAGTTTGGGCTCGAACATCATCACGTCTCCACTGCTCGCATTTCCGTCCAGGCGAGCCTCCAGGATGGTTTCAGCCCTCTCAGGTACGCTTACATCTTCAGCCAACAGCACACGGATCAACTCTTCACTTCTCCCATGAAGTACCAGCTCTTCTCCGTTGACACGTAGGACGCCGTCTTTGAAATCCAATTCAAACCCTCTGGAATTCATGATGTCCATTCCGATGATTGCATCGTCTTCGATGTCCGCTACAAGTGCCTGATGTTTCACTTTAGTGCTGCCCAAAATTATTTCAATCGGTAGCTCGCCATATACAGTAGCTGGCTCCCCTGTTGCTGTGCATAGCTTCCAAGTTGTCGGTTCAATTCGTTCCGGTGTTCTGGCAAAGGAAGGTCCGAGAATTGTCCTAGTCGCACCTGTATCTAGCAGCATGGTGCAAGGCTCGTTATTGATGAGACCGTCTACGAAAACACCTCTGTTCTGTCGTTTCAGGATAGCGACATATGCGATGTTAACCGGGGCTTGCTGGACACAGGCCGACGATTGCCCCTTCTCGTCGACCTTCTTTAGTTTTCCTGCATCGGAGTCGTGTTTTCGAATGTTGGACATTTGCTACGCACATGTCCAATTTTGCCACAATTCCAGCATCTTTTCTGTCTTTTCTCCGGCAAAACTTCCTTCATCACTTTTCTTATGGCAGCTTCCAAGTCAGCATGCTCCTGGGAGTCTTCTTCAATACTTCGAACTTTACTTTGGTTTTTGCAGGATTGCTTTGCTGCCTCAAATTCCAAAGCGCGTGCCAGTGCGTCTACGAGATGTGTTGGACGAGCTAGTGTCAACGCTTGTCTGGTTTCTGGTCACGGAGTCCATCCAAGAATGCCTGAACCGCTAATCGCTCCATTACATTCTCCGGTGTGGCTGGATATGCGAGACGAACCAAGCGTGCAATGTCAGCTTCGAATTCTTGTAAGGATTCGCCCGATTTCTGGCAGCGATTTTTCAGTTGGGAGTGGTATACGTGTTCCAAATGGGCGTGGCCATATCGTAATTCTAGATGTTTAATCAGCTGATCATAGTCCTCCTGTTCTTGGGCGGTGAGAGTTTGTAGAATATTTGTCGCTTCTCCACGTAATGCAAGTGTCAATGCTACAGCTCTTTCCCCTGCATTCCATCCGTTTGCTTTGGCCGCTGCTTCAAACTGCCGGCGGTAATTTGCCCATGGAGTTTTTCCGTCGAACTGAGGCGGCTTCATGGAAAGCTTCCCTATTTCTGAAATGACCTTGACATCTTTCATACCCTCTTGAACTTTATCCACGTTCAAACTCAAGTCCAGCATTGCATTTTCGTTAACCATCTCTGTGGAGGACGCACTATTAATTTGTTTTTCCAGCTTACTGATCGTTTCCTTTATTTTGTCCATTTCTGTCTCAACGGTTCCCATTCTTTCTTCTAGAAAATTAGCCACACCACACAATTCTTTTTTTAGGCCTTCTGTGTTTTCCAGGAACTTCTCTTCCAGGCTTCTTGAATTTTCTTGAAGTTTCTCTTCCAGATTTCTAGAATTTTCCTGAAGTTTCTCTTCCAGATCTCTAGAATTTTGTTGCAGTTCTTCTTTCACGGATTTAGTAGTTTCTTCGAGTTTATTCATTACCAAACTTAAATCACCTCCGGGAACTTCGAATAAAAATGTTTCGGGGTCCTCACCTTCTTGTATAAGTCCTTCTGCAAGTCTTTCCTGGAGTACTTGCTTTTTACCTGTTGTTTCCAGTTCCCTTTCCTCCAATTCCTGTTTCAATTCCGCTACCTTCAAATCCGCAAGGCGCACTTTTCTTGAACACATTTTGTCTTTGACGAGGTATCAGTCTGTTTTACACGAAAAGTTATCAGTTTGTTAAAAATTCACTTTGCGAATTCTTTTCCACGGGCCACCAGTCTATTGTCTGTTTCACGCGAAGAGTGTATCAGTTTATATTCCCACGCACAATTGTCCACTTCGCGAAAACCGGGCCACTGTCTATTTTCTGTTTCACGCGAACAGCGTATCAGTTTATATTCCCACGCACAATTGTCCACTTCGCGAAAACCAGGCCACTGTCTATTTTCTGTTTCACGCGAACAGTGTATCAGTTTATATTCCCACACACAACTGTCCACTTCGCGAAAACCGGGCCACTGTCTATTTTGGGCGTACAAAAAGGTCTATCAATTTATTTTTCTGACTATCCACTCCACGATCACTTGTTTATTTTCAAAATCTCACTTCCGACACCAATTGTAACGTAAACAAACTTAACTTGGTTCTACTAATTTATTTCACACTTAATCTACAACTTAATTTATATTACTACTCCACTGTATAGCTCGATCGTATGGGCTCGTTCAGACTGTCTTGACTCCCCTTGAGGGTTGCCTATTTATCTCCGATACAGCATTCTCGATGTTTCGAATTCTGGCATGTTCCAATTGTTTCCAATATTGACCGTTGTTTTCCGTGGCAGAGCGACTGGATGGTTCTCGAATATCTCCGGGGATGATCTCATCGTTGTCGACGGCAACGCGCGAGGCGACAGGTCCGGCCTAGGTTCGTTACAAATTTATTTTTTACTTGTGAACATTGGCACACATATGTAGTTGACAATGACAGATCGCTAATGTCATTATTTTCATTCTCCTACATCCGTCACAATCATTATATTCCAAGAGAGGATGGAATGATATACAGAGAAATGGAATAAACTAACCAGAACAACAAAAATAATTTATATTACAACAAATAGTAAAAGTAGATAATCATATTATTTAACTGGTAATAGTTGAAGTAAGGTGGGTAAGTAAGTATTTTGAAATTAATAAAAAAACAAGTAGGTAGTAATTGGTAGATTTCAGCCACAAAAAATTGAAAAATAAAAACATTTTAACAAAAAATTAAACCGACGAAGTACGGAACTGAAAAGTAAAAAATAAAATACTTTTTTATTCTCAATAACTAAGCTCCTAAACTAATTTTGAGTCGGCGCCAAACGAACAATCAACGAAGATCATTAAATTACTTCAAAAAAATTATCAGAATGTCACCGCGCAACTCGATGCCATCATTTCACGCCTTATCTAATTCATTTGCTTGTTTGTTTGGCGCCGACTCAAAATTAGTTATTTACATTAGTTTAGGAGCTTTGTTATTGAGAATAAGAAGGTTTTTTATTTCTACTTTTCATGTGGTTTTCTTCACTTATGAAATAATAAAAATGTAGTTCAAACGAACATATAGTTGTATTTCGATTCGAAATGGGAACACACAAATAGGTGGAATGAAGCACTTGTCTTATATTTCGACAATAAACTAACACAATGAGCCACCATGAGATTCTTTCAATAGATGAACATATATTCAAAGAAAGATTAGCATTGCATCGAGAAATCTATGTTGTCACCGCAATATAATGATTCCATCAATCGAATACACCTGTGTTTTGGGATGAATTCTATTCAGTCGGGTCAAGCCAATAAGAGTGACCAAATAAATCTGGTTAAATCAACAAATCCATTTTATTCGTGTACCTATTCCAGTACAGGTATAATTCTAATCAGCGGAAGCCACCTCGACCCCATCCAAAGCGAATGCCTCGCGCACTCTAAACGATAGAGCCGTATTTAATTAGATTTAGAGAGTTGCTGTGGTAATCCTGGAGTTCTAATGAATGAGAATGACAAGATATTTCAAACTTCTGAGAAGGAATGATTATCAACTTGGAACCCTTAACTAGTCCGGAATAGACGAGATTATCTGATTAAACAACTGTCAAGAAGTTGGGAGGTAGATTCCAAGGCAGAAACAAAGTTTGGCAGAAGTGGGTCATTCAAGGTGAAGTTATTGCCCTTACACTTGAACTTAAAAACTATATAGGAAAACGAAAAATCCTGAAGTTTTCCTCCACAAAATAGAATATATTCTTTTCAGAACATATTTACATATGTACTATGTCTCCACCTCCAGTGTACTGGCCAACAATAAGCTAAAATGAGGATAGTGTTGAAACTTTTCTCTATAAAATATGGTAAACATCTCACCTAGGAAGGCGGCAAAGCAAAAACATCATTAAACATTTATAGGTTAGAGGGACCCCCATGATTGGAGATATGAAAACCTCCATATGTGGATTGAAGTTAAGATTACCCAAGTGGTATCCATCATTATGGAACACTGGATATCAACCAAAAACTCAAATATGTCCAACTCCAAATCACAAACACATTACATCCTTTAGTTGGGACACCTCAGATAGAGATCACAGATCATATGTTGAAAAAGAAGGTAAGAAGAAGTTCTTGTCTTTAAAAAATAAATTAAACTCTTGAACCTCTCATCTCTACACATATGAAGATTCTGCCTCTTATTCTCCACACAATAAATATTCAAAGGACACAATTGAACTTTCAACTACCACATAGAAATCAAAACGACTTGACAGACTACCAGATTTTTTCGATTTTAAAATACTACGATTGAAGTCACAAGTTGTGCATACAAAACGTGACAGTAAGATGTCTAGGAACCCTGGTGCTTGCACTTATACCTGTAGAAGTTTGGGATCGACTTGGCGACACTTGGCCTACTTGATAATGGAGATTACTAGCGTGTCAGATGGCGCCAATTTCGTTTTAGTTTGAATTCAGTAACAGGGTTTATTTATTTCCTCAGCTTTCTTTTTGAGACGAACTGTTCGCGGGTTCTAATTCAAGCTTTGGTATTGGTTGAGAAGAGAAATCTGTCAAACTTCACCGATAGCAAAGCTAGAATTAGAAGCCCCCGAACATTGCACAAAGAAAGCACGGTCGTGTTGTTTTTCTCTTTTGTACCATTTGAATTTGAGGTTGAAGAAAATATCAAATTCAATGCATACCATATGACGAACTATGAAAATATCATTATTAGTCAATTCGTCAAGATTTGTACTTGCTTTTGGTACTGAATACAGGTGAATATTCGAATCTGCGGCTTCACACTGTCCACACAAAATACAAAAGTATCCTTACACACTAGACTACCTGAAAATGAACAATTCCTCACGCACTAATGAACTGATGAATAAGCTAAGCAAGATTTCAAATCAAAGAGATGAAAACGCATAATACCGACAAAACACTGAACATTATTTCATATGAGATGCTGCAGATGTCAGAAATCAAGTTCTGACATTAAGCGAGAATAAAAACAAATATTTTTGGACGGCGCCATCTACACAGAGAGAAGCTCTGCTGAAGTAACTGGTGGTGTCCCCTCGAAAATCTAAACAATATCGAATCAGTTCATTCATAGACCGGGAGATGGTGACACAAAATATTTGGTCATTTGTACCAGTATGGCGGTTCTTCAGGGGTCTAATTACGGAATGACAAAAAAGAAAATGATGGTCATAGCGCTGGTACCGGCGGCCCAATCGCGTGGGCGTTAATCGAACGTGTCGGATAAATAACGAGTGTCGAACGATTTGTTCCACAAAAATGCTTGTATTTTCCGATAGTCGATGAAAAAAGAAGTAGGCGGTAGCGTAATGCCATACTTCTCCGGTGTGACTTACAGCCCGCCATACCGACGCAAATACATTAATTAAAAAAAAACAATTCAACCATTTGTTCCAGGCTAATTTTTGCACAGCTAATCATCGTCGAGTAGCCATTCACGAATAACACCATGCCATACTTTTCTGACGGTTCCAAATGACCGCCATACCGCCGCAAAAGAGTAATTTTTTTTTCGCAAAACGATTTGTACCTGTAGTGCATTTGGATTTTTGGAAAGTATTTGATAAAATGTGACCGTTAATGAATTTTCCATACGTCTAGTGGGGGGAAAAAGTGCTGCCATACTTGAAAAACGTATTTATTCGACACGTTTTGGAAATACGACTGTAAAATACGTAAAATCATTTCTTACCTCATGGAATCATTGTATTCTGTTCGTTTGGATGTAATTCTACCTAAAAAAATTATTCCAGATTGTAACCATGGGGCGGAACGACTGTCGGACTTACGCTAAGATGTAAAAAAAAAATTTTGACGATTTGTACCAGTATGGCATTTAGATTTTTGGAAATTATATGATACAATGTGACCATTATTATATTTGCCATACTTCTAGTAGAGGGAAAAAGTGGCGCCATACTTGAAAAACTTGGTTTTTCGACACGTTTTAAGGTTAAGACATAAAATAATTTTTTACAGTATGGCATCATCGTATTCGATTCGTTTGGATAAAATTCAACCTAAAAAAAAATTATCCCATACTGTAACTATGAGGCGGAAGTCTGTTATACTCGAGCAAGATATGAAAAAAAATATTGGAATGAATTGTAACAGTATGGCTTTTCTAATTTTCCAAACTTGAAAAAAAACTATGCTTTGAGAAAATTACACTGTACTTATGAAAAATAAGCCTATATCGTGACCAGGGGGCTGGAGCTGCCACACTCGCTCTGATATGTCGACAACCAATACAATCTTGGAATCATTTATCGAAATAGCCCATCTGTAATATCGTGACGGGTACATGTGAAAAAAATAATATGCAATATCAATATTAATGCAGTTTATTCCGGAAGATTTACAAAACTTAATGGACTTTAAACGTCTTCTGAACCGAAATCCGCGGCTTATTCAAATTCGTTTTCTTCGTCCTCGTCAGTGCTTACTGCATCAGTATCTATAAATTATTTAATTTATTCACACAAGCGCAATACACAATCGCAAATCGTCAACATAAAATTATTTTCCTCAATATTTACCTTCGTCTTCACCTTTCTCTTCTTCACTTCTACAATTCGAGAAATCTTTCGAGCGCCGGTAGCCGTACAATATTATACTACATAACATCTGGTTATAAGACAAGACTGCCGCCACCTAGGTGTTTTGAAATTTTGTATTTATATTCGTTAAACCTCAAACTTACAGAAAAAATTAGTGCCATACTGATACAAATCGTTCGGATTACGAATAAAATCTTAGAATTTTGAAAAAATATTTTACATATTCGCCACCTCCCACAGGTATGGCATGATCAGACTTCTATTTATGATCATACAAAGAACTGTTAAAAAAAGTTTTAAGCTGGTACAAATCGTTTAGCAAAACAAAAAATTTCACTCCCTTGCGGTGGTATGGCGGCCATTGGGAACCGTCGAAAAAGTATGGCAAGGTCATTTCCGTGAATGGCTACTCAACGATGATTAGCTGCGCAAAAATTAGCCTGGTACAAATGGTTGAATTGTTTTTTTTCAATTAATGTATTCGCGTCGGTATGGCGGGCTGTAAGTCACACCGGAGAAGTATGGCATTACGCTACCGCCTACTTTTTTTTTTATCGACTATCGGAAAATACAAGCATTTTTGTGGAACGAATCGTTCGACACTCGTTATTTATCCGACACGTTCGATTAACGCCAACGCGATTGGGCCGCCGGTACCAGCGCTATGACCATCATTTTCTTTTTTGTCATTTCCTAATTAGACCCCTGAAAAACTGCCATACTGGTACGAATGACCTAATATTTTGTGTCACCATTCAGGTCTATCACAAAGGTGTTAAGATTTGCCCCAATTTTTTTTTTTTTTTTGGCTATTGCTTTTACGGACACAACACATATTAAAAAATTCAGCAATGAATCGTTCTTTTCAACACATTTTTTTTTATGAGAAATTTTGTTTCGGTAAAAAGTTCTGGTAGAAAATGGAATAGGGGTTGCAGGTTTCACCTCTTTAAAAAATCACAACAAAAGTAAAAAAAGTAAAAAATATTCATAGGTAGCTTTTTTATTGGTAGAACATGCCTACAAAATACCATTCCTTCAACTCTTCAGTAATTTCAAGAATAATTTATTTTTTCTCATTTTTGGAAGCGTGTACTTTTCAAGGTAAGGCCTGAGAGCTTTTGTTTACATGGAAGACCCCCTTTAATTCAACACCCTGTATGTATGTTAGTCTACAATGAAAGTACCAATAACAATAATAATAATAATAATAATCATTTATTTTCCATAAGATAATTTACAAAATTATATAGGAAGAGAAAAATTCTCCCACACTATAAAAACATTTTTCTTGTAAAAAGGATCTAAGTCTACTTTTGAACACAGGAATATTATTACTGTTTTTGATCAAATCTGGTAAATGATTGAACATTTTAGGGCCAAGATAGTTTGGGGAGTCGGAAGTTATTTTGAATCTTGCGTGTGGAACATGTAACAATTCTCGGTTCCTTGTGTTCAAATTATGAATATTGGCATTCAGTAAAAACTTGTTTTTGTTCTGGAATACATATTAACATATTTCATATATGAGAATACAAGGCAATGGGAGAATATGGTATTGGATGAATATTGCTCTACATGAGAACGTGTTTGCCACATACTTCGAACAATACGTTTTTGTGCAATAAACACATTTTTAGACATTGAAGAGAGGCCCCAGAGACTCACGCCGTACCTCAGTCTAGAGTCCACCTGAGCATGGTACAAACTTAGCAATTGATCTATTTCCAGTACAAAACGCAGATTCACAAAGAGGTATATCAAGGAGTTCAATTTTGAAATTATTTGTTTACAGTGAGCTTTCCAGTCCAGAAACTGATCGAAATGAACACCTAAAAATTTTATAGGATCAAGGCTGTTGTCGAAGGTGTAATCTTTAAAATCAAACTGTAGTCGAGGAATGATGTTCTGGCGATGGTGAAATTGAATAATTTTGGTTTAATTGGCATTGAAAAATAGATCATTGTTATTGAAATATTCGATGCTAAGGCAATTGAGTTGCCACATTCCTCAACCATGGAATGGGAGCCAGAAGCTGACACAATCAAAGAGAAATCATCTGCATAGGCAGTGTGGTTCATTTCTCCCAAAACAGTTTCGATTTGGTTCACGTATAATATAAATGAAATGGGACCCAAAATAGATCCTTGTGGGACACCCATATTGGTAGAAACTGACTCTGAGTCAATCTTCGATGTTCTTCCGTTGTTACAATACTGTAAAAAGACATATTGTTCCCGATTTTTCAAGAAAGAAGAGATCCAATTCAAGGAGACCCCTCTAACACCATAATTCTCGAGAAGTGACAGGAGTTTGGTGTGATTGACACAGTCGAATGCCCTGCTCAAATCGCAAAATATTGTAGGAGGACACTCGCTTGCCTCAATCGAATCAATTATTGAATTGAACAATGATACTAGAGCCGTACTGGTAGATTTTTTTGTCCGAAATCCATGTTGATTTTTACTCATGATGTCATTTCCATCAATAAAATTCATGAGTCTATCCAGAAAGGCGTACTCAAATATCTTAGAGAGGGAGTACGGGACAGTTACTGGCCTGTAATTGTTCATTAACTTCGGATCATTTTTTTTATGTATCGGAACAACCTTACCTTTTTCAATGATCTTAGGAAAGTGACCCTCAGAGAAGGAGAGCTTAATTAGATTTGTTGGGGGGTTGATTATTGTATGTAGGATTTTCTTCAGTAGAAACAATGGGACATCGTCAGGACCAGAGGATTTTTTGTTCTTTAATCTTCTATTTAACAAGCTTAATAATTCTAGTTCAGTATAAGGAAGAAGATATAGGGTGTGCAAAATGAAGTTATTATTAAAAACAGCTCTATGCAAGGAGCAATAAATCAACAAACAAATGAATGTATTAATAACTCACTCATCCACGCAGTGTCCCGCCGTCGCTATCCAGTTCTCGTTGAGAATAGCTCCTCCGCATCGATGGGTGCTGGAAAAACCGAAAAATGACGTCCTTCTCACCGAAACCTGAAAAAAGTCTGCGAAAATATACTGCCCAACACGCGCATATGTGAGATCATGTCGTATTTATCATTATCAATATTTCATAATTTCAATAACATCTTGTTTATTTTGATGAACACCATATCAATTGTTTTCTAAATCTTGTGTTTTATTTCATTGTGAATAGACAAGTTCTTGTTTATCTATCCCTGCCCCGCACTATGTTCAAAATTCGAGTCATAATAATCTGAGAAACATCCTTCCTTCCTAGCAATAGCAACAAATCAAGATCCAGCATTAGCAACGAAGCAAGATTTCAAAATTCAAACAATTCGAATATTATTGAAAAATTCTGTTTTGTACAAACTGTCGAAGAAACTTTACATTTTTGCTGCGTCTCTATTGATGCGTAAACGTTTTCTTTTTTTGCCGTGAAAAAAATGTAATTTTTCACAGAAAAAAAAATAAAACAATAATTTTTCAAGAATTTATTTTCAACAAAGTTAATTAATAATTCATTATTCATTATAAAACAATTCCATTTATCAGAATAATAATTGATAGTGAAGTTTGAACATTCATTTCCAATATAGATTCCCGAAGATGTTTCACCTTGCTGCTGCTCAAAAACGCTAGATAGTTCTTAAGAAGTTGATTCCACAATTTTATTAGATATTTCGGATATATCCGATAAAGTATCGCTGTTATTACTATGATCAACATCCATCTCATTGAAATTTTTTTGACAGTTCTAACAACCATTCAAATTGTGTCATTTTGTCTCATATGAAACAATTCCACCCAATTATGTCAACATTACTCTGATAATTGCATTCAGTGCAATTATCAATCACTATGACAACACGATTGAGTTTGACAACTTCATTCCAAATAAATTTCAAAATGTCACGTTTTGGCAATGCGAATGTTCAAAGTATAAATGCGCTAATCAAAGAACAAATTCCCAGAAATACAACCTACAGTCACAAATATATTCGGGGAATATTCATGGAATTTTGCTGCGAACGAGAATATGAATTAAATTAACATAGAAGCTTAGAAGAATTTGCGTTGATACTGAAAGATTGGGCGGTCAATATGAGAAAGAAAGACGGGACCGAATTTAAAGAAGCAACGGTGATGACAATGTGGAACGTTTCGTGCAAACTTTTGCAAGAAATGTACAATAATAACTATAATATTATGATTGACCCGTTTAAAAATATAGTATTTAAACCAGCCCGAGATGCCCGCGATACAATCAGGAAGAAACTACAAGCAGATCCATGTAATCGTAAGTCCAGTTCAGTTTCGTTAAATTTGTCTGTAGTTAATAAAATAATATTGCTATGGGATGAAAATACTCCTGAAGGTCTTATGCGTAAATTTCACCATATTGCTGCTGTAGAATAAGCGAGGCGAGGAGGAGAGGCAGTTGCTTGTCTGGTGGATTTTTTTCAAATCGAGAAATATAACGATGACTCTCCAACAAATCGCATTGAATACAACCCGGTGTTCGGTAAAATATGCCAAGGTGGTTCTAAAAGCTGTACAAGTAGTAAATGGTTGGTTTCCAATAGTGACAAAGCTGCCCTGTACGTCTTTTTCATAAACTGATATCAAAACGAGGAGACAATATTACCTCACCACGACTGTTCCTAAAACCAAATCGACACTGGCAAAATGAAACTGACAAATGGTACGATAAGGTACCTGTTGGAAGAAATACAATAAATGAAAGCACTAAATCTGCTGTTGAGGCAATTGGCTTGAATGTAAAGGACAAAAAGATAACAAATCACTCGAATAGATCAACTGCTGTTAGCGAATTGGAGAAAAGTGGTGTAGAAGAACAACAAATGCTGAAAATTACTGGTCATAACAATCAAAATTCTATAAAACCATACTCAAATCTCGATCAAGAACACCACAACAAGATCATAAATATTATGCATGGTAATAGATCTTCTATAGTAGAGGACAGCAACGAATCTTATGTTGAGTTGAATTTTAATAATTGTAATTTCACTAACTGTACTTTTAATAAATAAATAAATGTGTCATTGTGTTGAGTTATAAAATTTTATGACAAATCTCTCAAGCTCGTTGCTTGGTAACAGCCCTCAGCCTTCGGCTTCGGGCTGTTACCAAGGAACGAGCTTTCGATTGTCATAAAATTATCTCGTCTATTATCAATGTCCTAGGGATATTACTACTGAAAATAACTAGAATACGAACTAACTATGAAAGCCTGCACGCACTGGTGATTTTTGTCACCATGGCTAGGGACCCTTACGGTGGTGCGCCCACTTGATTACGTAACAGCTGGGTGACTTAAAATCGAAGGGGCTGGCGACACGCTTTTTGAAAGAGGACGGGAAACCTTTTGAGGGTCTGAATGCGATTTTAACGATCCCCCCCCAACCGAAGAGAGCTCTGAAGGGGTACTACAAAAAAGTGTAGTGAAATTTTTCCGCAACACGAGATTTTCTTTCGGCGACCTATAATTTCAACTGGAAGGGGGAGTACAAAAAACAAAAAAAAAGAATAACCTGAGAATTTTTCATAGATGACGAATATGCAATCGGTTTTGTCCCACGACGGTCCATAAACTCTCGAAATCCATCTTGACGTATCTTTATAATAAAAAGGAATCTTGATTGTTTGTTTTTCAAATGTTCGTAATAGCCCGAGGATGGTTGATACGAAAAAATAAGGAAAGTTGCCCAGAAATCGGAAAATTCGGCCATTTAAGAAATTTTGCGAAGAAAAATAGTATCGAGCCATTCATTACTAAAAAGGAAATATCTCATACGGTTACACTGTCGCCTATCAAGCACAAGGTCGCAAGAACGAATCCTGGTCGGGGTACCTTTTTTTTATTTTATAAAAACAACGGCTGGGTCGATTTGGCTAATTGTATTTTTGAATGTTCGTTATACTCCGAATAAGGTTTTCAGGAAAACAAAGGATTTTTAGAAACGTTATTGGAAATTTCTTTGTCCTACAAAAGTTTTCAGGAATATACAATATATAATTAAAATTATTGTCTGTGTTGATAAGCTCATAACATGAGAAGGGGATAACGGGATCATTAAAAAACTGGATAACAGGAAAACGGAATAACGCGATTAAGTGGAAACGGGATAGCGGGATAATGAGATAAGGGGAAAACGGGATAACGGGAGAAAGCAATAACGGGATAACTGAAAAACGGGATAACGCGAAAACGGGATAACTCGGTAACGGGATTCCGGAAAAACGGAATAACGGGAAGCGGGCAGAATCAAAGTCATAACCTAGATGGAACAACACAACAAAATTAGGAAATTCTACGCAGACGAGAGTTTTCAGGAAAAAACATAACTTTTCACAGAGTGGTCCGATTTTGATGATTCTACCGCTGAGGTTAGCAAAATGGAGGATATTGATCGTTCATTCTCTGAATTTTGGCCCGTTAACCGATTATATTAGGCATAACTTTGTACTGGGTTATCCGATTTGAATGATTCTTTTTCTATTGTATAGGCTATATCCCGAAGTTGGTCATATTTGAATTTGAAAAAAAATTATTCACTCCTAAGGATAGAGAAATTGATTTACCACGTGTGAACCGATTGTTTTGAAATTCGGCACCCATATGTAGTTCTGATAACACTACAATATAATGGATACCATAATTTTTATTTGAGTAAGTAGTAATTAGTGTATTTTTGCCACAAAAAATCAAGAAATGAAAATCATTTAATAATATATGAAACCGACGAAAAAAGAAACTGTTAAGCAAAAAATAACCCTTCTTAGTCTTAATAACTCAACAACGTCGGCTGAAAAAACTTTTCAACAAAAAATTAACTGAGCTCCTAACCAATGTGAGTAACTAATTTTGAGTCGGCGCCAAACAAACTAGCAGTTGAATTAGGTGAAGCGTAAAATAATAGCTGCGGGATGCGCGATGGCGTTTTGTTATTTCTTTTAAAGAACTTTAATGATCATCGTTGATTGTTTGATTGGCTCCGACTCAAAATTAGTTACTTACATTAGTTCAGGAGCACAGTTATCAAGACTAAAAAGGGTTATTTCTTGCTGTTCAGTTTTTTTTTTTTCGGTTTCATTTTTTGTTGAACAGATTTTATTTTTAATTTTTTTGTGGTAAAAATCTACAGATTACTACTTAATCAATTAACAATTATGGTATCCATTTTATTGTAGTGTAGTTCTGATAAAATGTTTTATTTGAAGAATATAAAGTTCCCAATCAATATATTAGTGGAAAAAAGTCATGGCAAGATGTAACCACAAACTTTTTTCAAGGAAGTTAGTATTGTAACGGTGGGCACCTAGGCTGTTACTGTGTAAAACCCTGTATAAGATATAGAAAACAAAATTAAATTGTCCTAGGTAAATATATTTCAGAGTGAAGTTGAAGTAAAATATTTATTTATTGTTTATTGAGGAAATCAAATCGAACGACGAGTGAATCAATATATTAACTAATACTTACGATAAACATTTTGAATCACAGGATATGTTTCAGTGGATAGACTTTGTTTTTTTTTCGGGTTCATAGCATTGCCTGATTGAATGAGGGCTTGAGACTCTACGTGATGGAAATATCATGTGAAGTTAGAGCAGGATGAATATCTGGAGTAATGTTACAGGGATAGACTCTAGTAAATTGACAGATTGGAAAATGGAGGACAATGAAGATGGACTTTTTTTATTATGATATTTAAAAATGCAAAAAACTATAACTGAAATTAATTGATAAACAGGTCATTTGGTATGATCTCAAACAAGAATTATGTAGTGTATTGGTCCAATATTACTATTCCCGAAATTATTGATTCCAAACGTACTCCTATTTTCGATAAATTTTATGATTGTTATGAAAAATCACAATTTGATAATTTCAACATCATTACTTAAATTACAATGGGATGAGTAGGAAAATTGTCACATTTGAAATGATTCTGATTTGAGTTGAGGTTCTTCAGTATTTCACTCATATTTCAAGGTCAAACGCGATTTCTTTATTTGTAACAGAGAGCGCTATCTTGGAGACTAACGAAACCCCCGTACAAACTTTCACGCCCCATTTCACCCCTTTAGGGGTTGAATTTCTAAAGATATTGAACCACGTATTTCTTCATTTGTAACCTCAAATAACAATTTTTATTACCCTTGAACGAAAACTAACGGAATCCCCACACAAAGTTCTCATACTCATTTAACCCCCCATTTCACCCCTTTGGGCGTGCCAAGTTTCAAGAGAATCGGTTCAGACGTAGAAAATCAATCATCCTCCATTTTTCTACCCTGAGGGGTGGATAATTTTCCTTCAAATTCAAATAGGAGCATTTTCGAGGTATACCCTCTTCAATAAAAAAAAATCATCTAAATCGGATAACCCAGTACAAAGTTTGCCAATCGGTTAACGGGTCAAAATTCAGAGGTTGAACGATCAATATCCTCCGTTCTGCTACCCTTAGGGGTGACATTTTTTTAATTTCAAGTGGGACCAAATTCGAAGTACATCCTATCCAATGGAAAAAGAATCATCGAAATCGGACCACTCTGTGAAAAGTTATGCGTGGTCATACATAAAAAACAAACCTCCACCTTTTTTATTTTGTCGGTTGAAAAAAATTTTTAACAAAAAATTAAACCAACGTAAAAATAAAAAAAATAAAAAGCAAAAAATTAAATAAATCTCCTTAGTTTCGATGATGACTGAGCTCCTAACTAATGAGAGTAACTAATTTTGAGTCGGCGCCAAACAAACTAGCAATCATTTCTTCAAAGTAATACAATGATCTTCGTTGATTTTTTGTTTGGCGCCGACTCAAAATTAGTTACTTACATTAGTTAGGAACTCAGTTATTATTAAGACTGAGAAAGTTTATTTTATTTTTTGCTTTTCAGTTTATTTTTTCGTCGGTTCAATTTTTTGTTGAAAGTTTTCATGTTTTCCTTTTTTTGTGGCTAAAATCCACTAATAACTACCTACTCAATTGCCTCCAGGTATCCATTATGTAGTAGTGTCATCAGAACTACATATATGTGTGCCAAGTTTCAGAAGAATCAGTTCACAGATGAAAAATTAATAATGCCCTATTTTTCTACCCTGGATTATTCTTTTCCGAATAAAAAAATGAACAACTCTGAAGTATACCCTATCCAATAAAAAAAAGAATCATCTAAATCGGATAACCCAGTATAAAGTTATGAGTGGGTGAACGATGAATATCCCCCATTTTCCTACCCTTAAGGGTGATCTTTTTCTGTCAAATACAAATGGGACCAACTTCCCTTTCCAATGAAAAAAGATTCATCGTAATCGAACTACTCTGTGTTTCAAGCCGGCAGTGTTGACGTTGAAAATTCAAACAATTTGGTTCAATTGCAATCACCCATTTGCCGTGGGTTCCAAATAATCGGCTCGGCTTCATGAAGGGATGAGAATTCCACTTCGTTCGACCACTCCATGGTGAAAGTGTATACCACGGCCCTGACAGTACTACGCTCCTAGCCACGTCGTTGGATCGGTATACACGTGTAGAACGCCATCGACCGTGTTCATTTACCGACAGACGACGGAACTCACCGCGCCGACCGAAGATCGCCAAGCCTGCCCTATCCGACGGCGCGTGAACTGGCAAGTTTGGCGCGAGGAGTGCCACTCCATGCGCCGTGGCTTAAGAAGGTTTGTTTTATTTTTTGCTTTTCAGTTCCTTTTTTCGTCGGTTTCATTTCTTGGTAAAAAGTTTTTTATAGTAACGACGAAGAAAGATGACTGGATGCTGTGAAGTTGTATATGAAGTATGGATTGAATGTTTGTTTTTGTGGAGGAAATTCAATTCTTGACATAAAATGAAAAATAATTCATTTTTGAACCATATCAAAATGTATAGGAAGTATTTATTCATGATATATTTCCGACGATATTTATTAATTCAAATTTACGGTTGTACAAAAAACGTTGTTTGTATTTCGTTCATAAAATTCGAGTTTTTATGACTCTTTCTAGAGAATTAACACTCTCATACGTCTTTTGTGCACTGATAAATATTCTGTTTTTTTTTTATAGTTTTGTGCTCGTATAAATTATTCAGTATTAAAATTGACTGTTCTGCATTACTGTTCCTCTTGTTCCTAAAATAACATCCAGACACAAAAGAGCTCGAACAAATTCAATGTTTAAAACACCAACAAATTTGATGTGAAGTAATGCTAACAAACTCTCTAGCATTTGTGACGTCCTTTGTTGCAGCATATGTGAACTAAAATAATAATCTCGTGGATATCAGTAGTAGGGCTATGTCACTCTGAGCACACCTCTCCGGTCATCGGTTACTCCCACATGTTCCCGCACCACCACCACAAAATGGCGGTTTCATGAGAGGGGTGGGGGATGGTGGTTGTATGTGGGGTAGGGAAAAAGGTGGGGGGGATGAGTGGCCTGTGATTGGTCGGAATGGTGGCAGCCATGTTGTGATGGGAGTGTGTGATTGAGAGTGGGAGGTGGGGAGAGCTGTGATAGGTCGTGGGCGTGGTGATAGCCGCCGGCCGAGGAAGTGTCACGTGATCAGTGAATGGCGGCGGCCATTTTGGAAAGTGGGAGGAGCCAGCGATGATGCGGTCATGACTCAACCGACAAGTCTTTGCAGGAATATTATCTACGTCAGCACTTCTTATCAGTTGTTTATTTAAGCGACCGGATATCGGCGGCATCCTTTGTTTACATTGAGATAAGATATCGACGGCGGCATCCTTTGTGAAAGAGTTTGTTTACATTAACAAGATAAGAGAGTATGCAGCTGCACGCTCGAACCGTGGGATAAGTCTAACGATTACTATTCGTATTTGTATCTAAGCGGACTAAGGCACTGTCGGCGACATGGAAGCAGGACGGATCCGTTTGCATATTCAAGGTCAAATGATTGCATCATCCAGTTCTGAGAATTTTGTCGAGTTGACAGTTTTCGAATTGCGCAGTAGGAAATTGATGTGGGTGACCGATCCCCACCGTCAGCTTCATTCTTCATCTGTCCTCTGAACTGTAAACATCGTTCTATTCAGTGCTCTCTTTCTTGCTCTCTGAGTTTGTGTCTGTGCATCTACCAAACATCTAAAAACGTAAGTTTTTATTTTATTGTTTTCCTTTTTTTTTCAAAACCTTTTTTCTTGTATGCCAAAAGGGTACTTTGAGTTTTTTTTTACTTCATATATCGAGGGTGGGGGTTTTTTCTATTTGTTCACGGGGAGGGATTGTTTTTTTCTTTAAACATTTTAAGGGATTGTTTATTGATTATAGATGAATCTTGCAGAAATAAACGCTGTTGCGAGCAGTAGCTACAGGGAAACCGTAGCTCTATCAACATTGCCGCTAAACAAGCCTATGCTAATCGAGAAATTGAGAGCAGTCAAAACGAAGTACGGGGACACAATAGTAGCCGATTTGGAAACCAAATCAGTCTTCCTACCAAGGAAGGTATTCGAGGTGTTACAACCGAAAATCGACGAGTTCAAACCTCGAGAATATTCAATCATCATAAAACCATCCACAACGAAGATACCAGTCTTTGAATTCATCAAAAACTAGACCATTCATCATCAGCATCAGCAAAAACTAAGGTCCCATCCACCACGACGACAACGACAACTGCAACGGCTGTATTCCATTAAATCAAGGTGAGAGAGAGAAAAAACTCTGTATTTTGTGAAAAAGCATTCATTCTTCTCGTTTTGTTTTTAAATAACCATGAATTCTGAACAAATTGCCGCTCTCAGCGATGAGATGATTATTAAATACAGGGAGGCTCAAAAACTTCTCAAACAAAAATCCAGTCCAATGGAACGTGAAACATGGCTAAAACATTTAACTTATAGTATTCGGCTTTGTACAAAGGGTATCAAAATTTCTGCCAACAGTTCCATCGGAATATTGAGGAAATTGGAAACAAATTTGGGTCATTTGAAAACATGTCGTAATTTCATTAAACATTTAGGGTGGAGGGTCAGGGTTGGCTGTCAGAAAAATCTAAAAAGCAGAGTCATTTGGGAAGATTTAAAGTCGACGTTCCGGGGACGAGTTCGTACAGGGGTAATCATAAATTTGACACACAAAGATACGAATCAATTTTTCAAAGACGCCTTCAGCCTTTTCAAACGTAGAATCAATAACATGTTGAAAACATTCCCCATGCTGAAGGTTAATACATGTTTTGCGGGGAATTCGTCAAAATGGGCTTGGATGAGGAAAACTCGATTTAAAATATCTCAATACTAAAACGAAGTGATTGATAGGGGAACAGATTTACAGAGGTGGTTCCAGGAATTTGTTGTAGATAAATTGGGCAATAAATTGGAAGAATTTTGTGGGAAAGAAAGCGGGTGGGCATTACAAAAAATCATAAATCTGGAAGTTAATATCAATCAATCAGGTTTGGGCAAAGGGGGTTCATCTTTCATCGAACTTCCACAAGCTATAATGAAAAAACGTGCCTGTATTAACGTGCGAAATACCGACGATAACAATTGTTTCGATGGGCAGTCGTGTCAGCTCTGTATCCCGTTGAAGTAAATGCACAGCGTACATCAAAATACCCTCATTGGTCAACCGTTCTGAATATGGAGGGGTTAGAATTTCCCATAACTCTCGGCCAAATTTCAAAATTCGAAAAACTTAACAGCATTTCGGTGAACGTATATATTTTGGAGTTGGTTAAATCATCAGCGAAAACGATGACGACGACGTACAAACATTTTTCACAACTGTACCACAGAGACTTACAAAAGAAAAATTGGCTCGACATGTCAACCTACTCATGATTCAAAATAAATACTCGTAAAATTGAATGATTACGAGGCACCACCGGAAATTGACGATGACGACGAACAGACAGACATAATTCCACTACTGCTGGATTAAAGATCTTTCCCGATTGGTTGGCTCACAAATCAGTAAACATAAGACAAAATATTACATTTGTGATAGATGTCTAAATTATTTCCGTAGTCAGGAGAAATAGACAATCATACTGTTGATTGTGAAAAAGCCAATCATACAAAATTTCCTTCCCAAAATATGACCATGTCGAGTTCAAGGACTTTGTACACAAAGAAATGGTTCCATTTGTGATATATGCCGATTTTGAATCGATTTTGGAACCGTTCACTGATGATGAAACCAAGTCCAAAACGAGCGAAATACCAAAAACATATTCCTATAGCGCAGGCTTATATTTCAAATGTAATTATGATGACACTTTGTCATATTACGATAGCCATCGAGGTTTGGATTCGATGGAATGGTTCTGCAGAACAATTGAAAGCCATAGCCCAATTCGTTGAGGGAAAAAATTTAAAAATCGTCCCCATGTCTGTCAATCCCATGAGAACGGCAGCGGATTCAACTTGTCATATTTGCGAGAAACCTTTCCAAAAAGATCAAATGATTGTAGCCGACCATAATCATTTCACAGGTGCATTTAGAGGATGGGCACATCAAAACCCATGCAACCTCAACTATAAAAAATCCTTTGTGCTCCCCATTGTTTTCCACAATCTTAGCGGCTACGACAGCCATTTCATTATTCGAGATATTGCGAAAAGAGGCAGGGTGAGTCTTCTTCCAATAAACAAGGAAAAATATATATCTTTCACACAATACGACGAACAGACAGACATTAAATTCCGTTTCATTGATTCTTTTCGATTCATGGGCGCAAGCCTGGACGAGTTGGTGCGCACGCTCAGAGTGGAAGATCTCTGTAATACAAAGCGCGAATTTCAAAATTTAAACGATGAACAATTTTCACTAATCACACGCAAAGGGGTATTCCCCTACGACTTTGTGGATTCCATGGAGAAACTTGAGATTACAGCGTTGCCAGATATCGATAAATTCCACAATCAGCTGAACGATTGCGATATCTCCGAGCATGAATACCAACATGCCCAGAAGGTGTGGCAATCGTTCGATTTGGCAACACTGGGCGACTACTCTGACTTATACATGAAAACCGATATTTTATTGCTATGTGACGTCTTTGAAAATTTCCGACAATTGGGTCACGATACTTATGGACTCGACCCCGCTTGGTACTATACCATGCCTGGCTATTCGTGGTCATGCATGTTGAAAGTACACAAAGTGCAAGCTGAGATTATCAAAGATGTCGACATGCTTTGTTTGTGGAAAAAGGATTCGGGGCGGTATAAGTCAGTGTTGTAACCGATTCTCCCAAGCGAATAATAAATATATGGGGAGAGGTATGATCCTCAACAACCCTCCAAATATTTATTATACTTGGATGTAAACAACCTCTATGGATGGGCTATGAGGGAGTATTTACCCTCTGGAGGGTTCAAATGGGTCGAAGATTTCGATAATTTGAACGTTCTGGAGGTGTCGGATACTTCTGATACAGGCTACATTCTCGAAGTCGATTTGGAATACCCTGAAGGAATACATGACGAACACAAAGATTTTCCACTTTGTGCAGAACATCGAACTCCTCCAGGTTCAAAATTACCAAAATTATTGACCACCCTGTACAACAAGGAAAACTATGTCGTACATTATCGAATATTAAAACAAGCTTTGGAAAACGGCCTTCTCCTCAAAAAAGTTCACAGAGTGTTGCAGTTCAAACAATCAGCATGGCTGCAACACTACATTGAATTAAATACAAAATTACGCGCCCAAGCTACAACCACTTTCGGAAAAACAACTACAAATTGGCTATAAACAGTATTTTCGGAAAGACCATGGAAAACATTAGGAAGCACAGAGTGGTGAAATGGTCAATAAATGGGAGGTAGGTATGGGGCGAAAAATTTAATAAGTAACCCGAAATTCCACAACCGAACCATCTTCGATGAAACTTGATGGTATCGAAATGACAGGTCTGAACTGCTATTCAATAAACCCCTTTATATCGGTATGGCTATTCTAGATATTTCCAAAATTTGCGTCTACGATTTTCACTATAAATTCATGTTGAAAAAATTCGAGACCAATCAGTGTAAGTTGCTGCTGTTGGTAGGTGTGTTCGTTGTTACCTCGTCTCTGGGTAAAAGACAATCTACGAGCTGCATACGTCTCCTCAGAGTGGCAGCTTCTTCTTCTGTGAAAAACTCACAATGTGGACTCCAACTGAAGTGATCAAGTTGAGCATCATCTTCCAACTGCCATCTGAATCCTTCAATTCGACATTTCAGACAAACAACAATGTCTTCTCTCTGAGTATAAATGAATCCAGCTCTGGCCAATCTTTCTTTGGGATATGGGTGATGCCAATTTTGGAATGTCGCTAATCTGTCTTCATACACATCCATATCGAACAAGAGTCAAACTTCGAATGATGGAACAGCTTCAAACACCCAACTGTCAGCTGTCACAGTCTGTGACATGTAACGTTTTGTGCCAATGCTGCCATCTATGAAAATGTGACAGACCAAGTCGTTTCTGACACTAGGATGACATTTGACAGTTCTGACACCTATGACAGTTTTTGAATTTATGTGACAGTGCTGCCATCTATGAAAATGTGACAGACCAAGTCGTGACGTCACAGCCACTTTGATTATTGAATGAAAAACGACTGTTGTCACTTTGATTATTTTTTCTCAAGTATTTTCTTTTTTTTTCAACTTTTTTTTATTAACTTTATTTTTTTTAGTTTTTTTCTCAAGTATTTTTCTCAAGTATTTTTCTCAACTTTATTTTATTTTATTTTTTCATTTGGGAACTCAACCCCACCTGAAAGAGAAAAAGGGGGAAAGGAGAGTTGGACAGAAACACTGAAATACACACATACATTTATTGAAGACATAAATCATTCACAACTTTCATTCTATAATAGAAAAGGAATTCTTTCAATGCATTAGACATCATATTTTCTGTTGAAAGTTCACATAGTTTTTGGAAAAGTTCCAATTTCCCGAAACATACTTGCGGTTGATTGATGAAAAATGTATTTATAACCTCAATCATATTTTTATAATGAACACAAAAGTATATATTCTCCAACATGGTCACTCGATCGGACACCAAGCTGCGGTGGACTCGTATCAGCTGTTCGACTTCGTCCTCGTTGAGAAGAAAGTTCACTCCATGTTTTTCAACTTGAACATATTTGCAATCTTCCCAAACTGATTGCGTAACTTTGCAATAGTCTCCACACTGGTATTCCACATCATCGTTTAGATCGGGAGGATATAGGGAAGCGGGCTCCAAAAGAAGTCATCCCTGAGGGTTGCCAATAGTTCGGTGAACAGACCCCATTCTTCGGTGCTGAACGATATTTTCTTGAACTGGTTCAACGGTCTTAGAAATATAGCTACGCCAAAGGTTCTTGCAGGTGACAATCCAATTCTCAGCTCATAGCCAGTCATGGAAAGGAGGTTTCCAATAGGAAGTGATCCTCCAATTTTGCTGCCATTTCGAAACCGTCGCACATGTCATCTATCTGCTGATTGTAATTTTCAGGTGATAGCGGTGATACGGGGCTGGCGAACGTTATGGTTGATAAATCGCTCGAACAATAACCACTGTCTTGACTCATGGTGAAGATGATGACGACTGATGACTGACGCCGTCTCGTTGCCGTGAAATGAATAAATAAGGTTTCCCCCACCACTACCACCCACGCCAGACATGTCATAGCTTGTAGTCGACGCCGCCGATGCTAAACTATTGCATCATCCTCTATCCAGCTGTTGTGCGTGTTATCGAAACCGAGCCATTTAATGTACATCTTCTTTCCTTGTCTTTTCAATACTTTTCCACGAGATAGATATCGGATTCGCGGTTTTGCAATTTTGTTCGTAAAAGCCCCTTATGGGTGTACCGTATATATCTTCGAGCATATACGTATTTGGATAACCTATTTGAACACGAGCTATTTTGAATAATTCCGTTGTCCAATTGGGCGTATAACCTTTTGAAAAATATGCTTTGTCTTGGAAATGCGAACAATGTCCCCCACTTTGAATTTTCGCGGTTCAACGCATTTTCCCAACGATTCGCTCGATAAATTGATGTAGAATACGGCTTTCGTTCTGTTTGTTCACTTCATTCGGTTTGAATTTAATTTTGTATTTAACGTTCTGATTACACGCTCAGCTATGGCCTTTTCGTGATTTCCGGCAGTATGTCTATCCATTTGTATGTACCGTTCAAACTAAAGTATTTGTACAATTGAGACTTTAACGTTCTGATTACACGCTCAGCTATGGCCGCTTTCATCACCGTAAACGTATTGTAGTGATTGATTTCGCGTTTTTCCAATAAACTTTGAAATTTAGCATTAAAAAATTCCGTACCTTGATCGGTTTGTAGATTTTTCGACACCGTTTCGTATGATTCAATATATCATTGAAAGTTTTGCGGATTTCCTCCCCGTTTTGGTTTTTAAAGGGACGAGTCCACAAAAATTTGAAAAACAGTCGATGACGACCATAATCATTTTAAACCCCTCATTATCCGAAGAAAACATTCTCATGTCGGCCAAGTCCATTTGCCATAAATCGTCCAAACCTTTAATCACCGTAGGTCGTCGAAGAAAATTTTTTCTAGCCGGTTTATGGAGTTCTGCAACAACTTGAGCTTTCGACATCTTCAACGAGAATGTTCGATATCGTACGAATACATTGTATTTATTCTTTCTTTTGCTTATGACAGCTCCGTAATTTTACCCTCCAAAAGATTCATTCGATCCGAATCGATTTTCATATCGGCAGCCATTTTCTTTATGGTATCCGATGTTGCCGTGTCTTGTACAGATACGCGAGTCGAGATTTCTTTATAGTGTTTACGAAGTGTTCTCTTTGTTTGAAGAATGACATCATTCATGGATTTTAGCGAAGTTTCAGCCGATGTGGCAACGTCGCGTTGCAGTTGAGACTTTAATTCAGACCCAGTGGTGTCCACGTATTTTTGGTAGCCGCATCACTATCAAACGTAGGATCTTTTAAATTACATATTTTAGTTATCCATGTCGATATCGCCTTCAGGGGTGTGCGGTAGAGAGGGGGTACGAGACAACATCGGTAGTTCCCTCTTACGCCCCCCACTACCACCACCACCAGAACGATGACCGAATTTGTCGACACTCATGATGCGAATGAGTCTAATGCGCATGTCATTACTCTATATAACCGGCTTCACGGAGTTCATTGATTATGGCGACGATTTCGTTTCGATGTGAATAATCATTTCCAGCTATCTGATTGCCTACCAAAAGTCTCAAACGGTCCACCAATTCGTTGGGATCGTCCCAATAGATATAATCCGTTGGGTTGTCATTGTATTCCAATTTATCGGTGTTTATACCCTGACCGACGCGTTCTCTCCTCATTAAATATTTTATAACGTGTTTATATTTCCAGCGTTGAGTGCCTTTCAAACGACCGTTCGCACTTCTATGACATCCAGTCAACTCCAATATGTCTTGGTAGTCGTTCAAGTCATCTTCGCTATAGTTCCGGGGCCTGGTGTAAAATATCAGTTGATATAGTCCGGGAGTTGATTCAAATTTTTGAAGTCCGTTTCGATGTATCCTTCAAAGCGGATCGACTTGGATCCCAAAACCAACCGGAGAGCTGACGTCATACACAGGTCCATATACCTTATCTATACGTTTGTCATTTTTCCAATGTTGAGCGATGTATTCACGTGACATGATGGGATATCGATTAAGATGTTCGTTCATTACAGCTGCAGAAAAATTCCGTGGCAACATGCTGTCATCGTCAGAATAATATTCTTCGTCACTGCTTCTCTCGCTTTGAGAATTCTCTTCTTCTTCTTCTTCTTCATCTTCTCCTTCTGACTCATGTTCATCTTTAACTCCAGGTTGCTCCTCCTTCTTGACTTTGAAAATGGATTTATTGAGGGTTTTCGAAGACTTGGCAATTTGTTGTAGCGGTTGAGATATCGGTTTGAAAAGTTTAGTCAGTGTATCGTCTCGTTCGTTTTTTCCAAGTTTCAGAGCTAGGTACCTTTTTCTTATACTTCGTCGCATTTCTGCCGCTTTTCGTTCGCGCATGGCTTTAACAACCTTCTCGTCCGACATCTCGACGTTGAATGACGTGAAGCGTCACGCAACTATACTTTTATGTACATGTCAAAGTTTTGCGGTACCTGCCATTGTTCAAGTCAAAGTCCTTGACTATGACGAGAGCATCGTATTGGCTTTGAGACCAACATTCCGAACACAGCTTTTTGAATTGCTCGAAAGTCATGTCGGGGGAAACATGTTCATCGAAAACGTGTCGCAAGTTGATTTCGTCCTGTTTGAAGAGCGCAATCATATTGCAATTGTCACGTATCAGCTGTTTGGGTACTTTCGAATAAGTCTGACAGAGATAGATGGCATCGATGTGTTTGTGCCTGCACATTGAGAAATATTCGCGAATTTTCTGCTGTCCATCACAGGCCACATCGTCAAAGATGAATATAGAGTGAGACCGAGCATCTTCCATAGAGATGATTTCATCGTTGTCTCTGTATGGGAAATAGCCCACATCTTCTACACCGCTCAGCACTTCTTCTAGGAATTGATACTTGGGCTGGTACAAGGATTTCGAATAGACGTAGATATTTGCGAATTTGGGGCCATTGTCATTCGCCAACAACGACATCACAAGGTTCGTTTTTCCTGATCCGCTAGGACCACAGATAACAGCTCGAAAGGAATTTGGCAATAGGCTGCCATGTTTACTTCCCTCCATCACCACTGCCCTCTATGCCCCACATCGTAAACGTCAAAGTTCTCGATGGGAAGCGTGTGCTCTTGCTGAACGATCTCCATGTTTTGATCGCAATCTACAGGGTGGTCGTTATTTATCTTCTCTTGGGTGGCTACCCTTTTCAGTCCTTTACCCTTCTTCGATTTCAATTTTCTCTGCGGTGGGAATATCTTGGATATTATGTTCTTAGATTTCCAAGACCTATTACCATTAGTTCTTCCATCAGATCTTTTGTGTGCATTAGTTAGCATCAAAATCGTTTTATAGTTTAGAATATCCTGTTCGGTGAAATTTGTGGGTTGCTTTTGGTTAGAGTTCTTCAACCCATCGGTCAGTTCATAGGTATCTCGACCCAGTTTTAAGGTATTACCTTCAGTTATTATTGGTTCTCTCCAATGAAATACTTCAATCCGTTCAGACGGAGCCATAACAGTGGGATCAGGTATAGCATAGACATGTTTACACTTCAACGTCTCAACTGCAACTGACACTCGCTGCCACATCAATCATGTTTATAGAAAAATCTCCCTATCTCGGTCCAACCTGAACACCCATGGGACACATGGGGTACGGTACATGGGGTACATGGACATGGGGTAATGGGGTACATGGGGTCATGGGGTACATGGGGTACACTGGGGTACATGACAGGGGTAAGGGGTACATGGGGTACAGGGGTACAGGCGGGACACCACTTGCACATATTCCTACAATCATCAATATGAGCATAGACCGCCACCCCATCGAACCTCAGCTGAAATCTATATAACTAGTGATGTCATCGCTGTGACGTCAGTCTTCATGTTGGTGTACGAGGGTGAAGGTGTGCTCAACAGTCTGATAAACAAGCTCCCGTTCGAAGCTCATCTCCTGGGCGGCTATCAGTATTGTGGACGTAAGTTTCATATACCTATAGTATTTCGGTGCCATCGAATACAATTTTTTTTATTTCGGTGCTCTCGAATGCATTTATTATTATTATTATTATTATTACAGCTGGAACAAGGCTACAAGAACGGTTAGCACGAGGCGATCCCGGTATCAATCCATTGGACGTTGCTTGCAAACATCACGACATTGCTTATTCGCAGAGCAAATTGCTTGAAGATAGACACAAGGCGGATAAAGTGCTCGAAGATAGAGCTTGGGAACGAGTCAAAGCCAAAGATTCGGGTTTTGGAGAACGTGCGAACGCTCTCCTCGTCACCGGAGCCATGAAAGCTAAGAGAAATCTCGGTATGGGCATGCGCAGTAAGGCCTCATTCAAACGACATGTTATCGAAAAATCGCCAAGTCCCTGAAACCGTCTCCCACATTGAAACGGGCCGCATCTAATGCTCTGAAAGCGGCTCGAGTGGCCATCAAGAAATTGGGTGGAAAACGACGAGTCAAAGTACCCCGCATAATACCTTTCGAAGCAAAGTCAGGTGGTGTCCTACCTCTGATACCGATATTCGCCGGTCTTAGTGCTTTGGGAGCACTGAGTGGCGGAGCATCAGCCATTGCCAAAACGGTCGTGGATGCTAAGAATGCCCAGAAGAAAATGGAAGAGGATAAACGTCATCACAAGGCCATGGAATCCATAGGCAAGGGGTTGTACGTGAGGAAGAATGTCAAGGGTGGCTATGGACTCTTCTTGAAAAAATCAAAAAACTTCCAATAAAGCTACCCGATAGAGCGCTGTACGACATCGATATCGTGCGATATGCCAAACAATTGAAAATCCCGCACTTTCGAGGAGTGTTCATGCGCGACACCCTGCCATCTAGCGGTCCTCGAAAGAACGAATGTGCCATCGTCAACATGGACCTGTCACGAAACAGCGGTACTCATTGGGTAGCTTATAGAAAAACCAACGATACAGTAGAGTATTTCGATTCGTTTGGGAATTTGAAACCGATGCTGGAATTGGTCAGATATTTGAATGGCGGTAGCAGCGGCAAAGTCAGGATTTTCTACAACAACCGTCAATATCAGACTTATGATGAAATAAATTGCGGTCATCTGTGTTTGAAATTTCTAATGTCTGAATAAATAATGTATGATTGAAAGTATGTGTATTTAAATGCTGTCACAGCAGCGGTGATGTCATTCGTCATCATGTCGCTGTTGCTGAGAGTTAACAGTCACAATCACGTGTTCTCCTTTTGTCCTCGCACCCCCATCGAATTGAATGCGAAAAAGATTATGAGTTGTCGCTTCGATCTTTCCACTCGTACAATACCATACCGAACATTGAAAAGGGTCGGAAATTCCGCTATTACGATAGATCTAACGTGTTGCGTACCATTGAATTTCCGCAAGGGTGTTATGAAATTGCCGATATTGAGGCGTTCATACAGAAAGAGATGGCGCTACCTGCGGAAGACCGCGAAGCCGCCTTCTCTCTCAAACCCAACAATAATACGTTAAAGTGTGAGATTTTCAGTAAATACTTTGCCATTTCATTCGTGGAGACGGATAGCATAGGCGTTACATTGGGATTTTCTCCGAGGGTGCTTCAACCGAACGAAATGCATTATTCCGATCTACCTGTAAACATTATAAAGGTGTCGACATTACGATTCGAGTGCAGTGTTACTTCGGGAGCCTCTGATGGTGACACGCCTGCGCACACGATCTATGAATTTCCCATAGCTTCCGACCCGGTTACGCGATAGACGAAAAACCTTCGAATTTACTCTATCTACCTGTAATACCGCAACGTGAAATCCACAACATTACGGTGTTGGTGGTCGATCAAGACGGTAGGCCTGTGGATTTTCAAGGGGAAAAAAGTACTTTGGTTTTGGAACTCAGAGTCGCGAGAACCAAATGGGATTAATAATAGACAGTGGCAGCAGCAGCAGAGGCAGCGGTAGTAATAAAAGGGGTGCGAGTGACGTCACAACGTCATTATTGCAGAAACCTTCAAGCGAGCGGGTCGTGCTGCAGCAGTTAACCTCTTCGAATAAATCCTTTCTCCGTTCCATCGATTTAATATTGATTCATCAGAATGAACTTCAAAAGAAGAAGAGACAACGATGATGCTTCCATCTCAGCACCCATGTTCGATTTGTATCGGTCTCCGAAATTTGACGAGTCCATTCGTAAAGCCGAATACAGAACTTATACTCCGTTCGTGAAGGCATTCAATTGCAACGATATCGTGGAATTTTGCATCAATCAGGTGGACTCGTTTTTTGCCATGAGTTCATCTCTGCTACTGATTAAAGGTAGACTTGAATTAAATAATGAGGAGGTAACGTTACATTGGCCCCTAATGTGGGTGCTTTCCTTTCGATTCTGCACTTATAGCGAGAGTGCTCGGGAAATTGAATCGGTTCGAGATCCGGGAATTGTGAGTACCATTAGAGGTCTATTATCTTACGAACCTATGGATTCTCAGCATTTGGCTATAGGCGGTTGGAATTACCCCAATTTGCCTTTTGAATGAAGATGACAATTTTTCAGTCTTCTCGTACCGCTCCGTCATATTCTCAATGTTTTCAACGATTATCCGCTGATTACGTGTGGACGTCAAACTCTACGATTTGTCAGAGCCCGAAATGATAATGATTGTGTCATTATACGTGAGGCAGGTAATAATGCGGTGGGAACGACTACAGCTCGAATTGTGATTGATAGTATTGAATTGAAAGTCAAACACATTTTTCCTAATGCGGAAATAAATGAAAAATTGATGAGGTCTATACAGACAGACAGACCGATAGTGAAACCGTTTCGAAAATGGGAATTGAACGAATTGCCTTCGATAACGCAAAATGCTCAACGTGAAATATGGTCGGTTAAGACGAGTACCAGTGTTGAAAGGCCACGCTATGTCATCGTGTGTTTCCAAACTAATGTACGAGATAACGTTTCCGTCGATCCTACCACCTTCCAACATGTCAACATTCAAAATATACGTTTGTCTTTGAACGGTGAATATTGGCCCAACGAACGTCTACACTTGAATTTCGCTAATAATCACTATACCGAAGCGCATTTCAACTATACGGAATTCTCGGCAGCTATACGAATTCCATGAAAAGTCTGCTCTTTGGATTACCTCGGTTTCAAATATCGCGCCTTATTCGTCATTGATTGTTCAAAACAGGAAGAAACTATGAAATCCGGTACGGTTGACGTACGATTGATATCGAATCGAGCGCGGATTCCCCGATCGGACTCGTGTCTATTGCATCATCATTCACGATTGTATGATGGAATATCATCCCTCTCCGAAACGATGAGAAGCTTGACATAGATCGCTGGCGCGGCGGCGGCGTTCATTCATCATCCAGCCATCATGCGTATCGCATTGTTGACATTCAAGCCTTCCAAGTCAATGGCATCTTCTATCCAAAGGAGGTGTCCATAATCGTCGGCAGTCAGCGACACAACTTTTTGTTCAAGACACCTGTGCCGTATACCAACCTGGATGCCCAAGACCGCCGCACCGTAAGATATTTGGAAAAATCGATGCATGGCATTCCATACGACACCGGCTACATAGCTTATGAAGACATAGATGACATCCTACTGAGACACCTATTCTACCAGGCTGATCGGATTTATGTGAGAGGGAATCAAAAAATACGATTTCTCAAGGAAAATTGTTGGAAATGGGATTGTCGTACCAAGTGGATATCTACGATGTGGCCTTCTATGATTCAAGCCATTGGTCGACAGACAAGTTCGAGCCTACCCTGGACCACTGCCCCTACCACAACACTGGAAGTTCATGTGTGCCCAGAGGAACACCCAGTATCTTCACCATTGGCTGTGTACATATATTTTACCAAATTAAGTTTTCATTTAGAATTGTTTTTTTAGGAAATAAATATGTATGTGTGTATTTCAGTGTTTCTGTCCATCTCTCCTTTCTCCCTTTGTCTCTTTCAGGTGGGGTTGAGTTCCCAATTGAAATAAATAAAATTGAAAAAATAAAGTTGAAAAAAAAGTTGAGAAAAAAAGTTGAAAATACTTGAGAAAAAAAAAAAAGTTGAAAATACTTGAGAAAAAAGTTGAAAATACTTGAGAAAAAAGTTGAGAAAAGTTGAGAAAAAAAAACCAAGTTTGAAATGAAAAACAAAGAGGGGAAACCGTCAGAGGTATCTCTCTCTCACACCCACACACGGTATACGTGGCTCACGTCACGTACACCGTTTGTGAAATAAAAGTCAGGTTAGACTCTCTATTCATTTATTTTGATATTACATGACGATTCCAAGCTTCTTTTTACAGTTTTGAATAGGAATTTCGCCAAAGCAAAAAACATTATGGTTATAACAACACATGAGAGTACAAAAATCTTATATATTTCATGTTCCAAGGGTGGTAGTATTGGTGGTGGTGGTGGCGGCGTTGGTGACGTCATCGCTACTGCTGCCGTTGGAAGCCTTCTCCATGGCATCACTGTACTTGTAGAATCATTCATTTCAAACTTGAGCTGATATTTCTCGATTATGGTGTTGTTGTTATCATCCTCGAGGTGGTGTGGCAGGTCTGTGGTGAAGAATAGCCTTCGAAGTCCTGCTGTTCGATTCATTGGAATCCAAGACTGATTGCCATCTTTGAAAGAAACCGCTACTCCACGTACATCATCATCATACGGTATGTCTACGTATAAGATGGTGTTCAGAATCAAAGTCACTAGTATCATTTGAATCATATTTCGATGTTGATGGTTGTGTCGTGCAGAGATTCAACTCTTTCAATTTTCTTGTGACGTTTCGTTTCTCTTCATAAAACTGCAACTCTTCGTTCAGAGCTCTGACTTTTCGATGGAACTGTTCCAATTTCCGTGTATACTCCTCTGTCATCGACAAATAATCATGAATGAAGTTAAAATTAAAAAAAAATTATCCCACGGTTCGAGCGTGCAGCTGCATACTCTCTTATCTTGTTAATGTAAACAAACTCTTTCACAAAGGATGCCGCCGATATCTTATCTCAGTTAATGTAAACAAAGGATGCCGCCGATATCCGGTCGCTTAAATAAACAACTGATAAGAAGTGCTGACGTAGATAATATTCCTGCAAAGACTTGTCGGTTGAGTCATGACCGCATCATCGCTGGCTCCTCCCACTTTCCAAAATGGCCGCCGCCATTCACTGATCACGTGACACTTCCTCCCAACCAATGCCGTTGACGGATATTGGTTGACACCCCCATTTCAATATGCTGCTCGGCTATTGGATAACGGCCGGCGGCTATCACCACGCCCACGACCTATCACAGCTCTCCCCACCTCCCACTCTCAATCACACACTCCCATACACAACATGGCTGCCACCATTCCGACCAATCACAGGCCACTCATCCCCCCCACCTTTTTCCCTACCCCACATACAACCACCATCCCCCACCCCTCTCATGAAACCGCCATTTTGTGGTGGTGGTGCGGGAGTAACCGATGACCGGAGAGGTGCGCTCAGAGTGACATAGCCCTTCTACTGATATCTTGTTTGGGTGGCGCTTTGGATGGTTTAGATTCCCAAATCAGCACGGCAGATGGCGCTGCAGTCGGTATCTAGGTTATTTATCTATAAACGGCTGGACCGTTTTGAATGAATTTTTCCACCCCTTATTTATTTATTTTCTTCAGAAAAAAAAATTGTTTTGATTTTTTTCATGATACATCATTCAGAAATACATACAACCCCAAATTTTCACCCTTCTACGATCAACCCCTACTTTTTTGGCAAGATTTTTATTTTAATTTTGTCATGACTAGGGATGAAACAATTTATATTACTCCCAATTTTCCCCCTTCTACGATCAACCCCTATTTTTTATTTAATTTTATCCCATAGAAAAAACGGGATAGCAGGAAAACGGGATAACGAGAATAATGGGATAACAAAAAAACGGGAAAACGGGATAACGGGATGACAGGATAAGGGATAACGGGATGACAGGATAAGGGATAACGGGAAAACGGAATAACGGGATAATAAAAAAGGGAACGGAAAACGGGAAAAAAAGGGAAAAAAAACGGGAAAACGGGAAGACAGGATAAGGGGAATAACGGGGAAAACGGGATAACGGGATAACTGGATAACGGGATAACGAAAAAACGGGAAAACGGGATAATGGGATAACGGGATAACGGGAATAATGGGATATCGAAAAAACGGGATAACGGGATGACAGGAAAAGGGGATAACGGGAAAACGGGATAACGGGATGAAGCAAAAAGAAGTAACAGGAAAATGGGATAACGGGATAACGGGAAAACGAGATAACGGTACAACAGGAAGCGGAAGGAGTGAAAAGCATAATCTAGATAGAACAACATAAAGGAAAACATGGAAAAAAAGAAATTCTACGCGGACGAGAGTTTTCGGGAAAAACATTTTAGGGAACATATAAATTTGGACAGGACAACGTCTGTCGGGTCTGCTAGTATATTATATATTCCTGAAAACTTTCCTGGATAAAAAAAAATCCAATGAGTTTTCTAAAAATCCTTTCTTTCCCTAAGAACCATATTCGGAGTATCACGAACATACAGAAAAACAATTATCTGTATCGGTCCAGCCGTTGTTTTTATAAAATAAAAAAAATACCCTGACCGGGATTCGTTCCTTCTTTTTGGTAGGAGACAGTGTAACCGTCGAGCTATTTCCTCTTTGGTAATAAATGACTCGATATTCTTTTTCTCCGCCAAATTTCTTATATACCCATATTTTCCAATTTTCGGGCAACTTTCCTAATTTATTTCCCGTATCAACTATCCTCGGGCTATTACGAACATAAAAAAAAACTTAGCCAAATCGGTCCAGACGTTTTCACGTTTTGCGCTTACAAAGAATCGATATTCATTTTCATTATATAGAAGATGGAAGAAACAATTATAATATTCTCTGAATTATTCGAAAATTGAATCTTACATATTATGGCATAAAAGCAGTTGTTTTTGCAAACATCATAAACTACTACTTCTGTGTTAACTGGAAGTGGACATAAATTTTTTTTTGGCTGGCCCGATATACTTGATGAAAATCCATATTAAACTGAACAAAAGACACTCGGTTCATTTATGCATAATGTAACAAAGAGGCATTTTCAATTTTAATCGGACTTTTTTTATTACTTCTCCCATCTTTCTACAGCCTATATCTATTGCAAAATATTTTTTTCAAGAAAAATGCCAAAAACGTGCATTCAAGGGTTAAATACAAAAATAAAATGATGGGTAGTAATTATTTGAGAATATATAAATTCCGTGTATTCAATGCGTATTACCACTGGTTTGTTGAATTTCATTGCAAACAATTCAGCTCAAATCATACGCCCTTTCTGTGCCCCTAATGTTTGGCTATGTCTAACATCACATTCATCTTACTTCTAGAGAATACATTTCTGCACATCTGAGATTATTAATATTTATGCCTTCTTCGGCCACAAATAACTTTCAAGTCGGGCCATTCGCGGTATATTTATTGTGATTTCATGTATATCCATTGTGTTTTCTCTCGAATTCGACTCGGAATTGGGTTGTGCTGAATAAGTGGAATATCATTTGAGGCTTCCTTATTCTTCGTTTTGTGTGATAATATGAGAAGCGAAGACAAAAAATCAGATATTGAAACTCTGAACAGTCAATTCATTCGATAAGCAAAATAGTTTTCAATCACATTTTCTTTGGAGTTTGAGACCACATCGAGAGAGATATCGATACATGGTGACCCAGTAGACTGGTTCACAAGGGCCACTTTGTTCCAAACCTGGAAGTCACTACCGAAAATTATGATTTAGGGCGCATTCGATTCAAAATGCCTTCAAAAAAAATATTTTGCTGAAAAATTGAGGCCGGCAAAAATTGCAATAGTTATAAACAATTAAGTAAAAAACAAATAATTGGTTAGGTTTTTTGAAAATATCTCAAAAACTATTCGTGATATCCAAAATTTGAAGAAAGATCCTTAAAGAGCAGGAAATTTCCTGAAAGAAAGTCCTACCTCCCGGAACTGTGCCGGCAATATTTATAATTTCAATTTAGCGGCGGAAAGAAGGCTGAAAACGCGCGGCTAGGTACTATCTAGACATATCAATAAACAATAATCCGTCGGCAAAATTCTTTCACCTCTATTTCTCAATTAATAATGCCTTTGATAATTAAAAAATTTTACTTGTTGAAAGTTATTATAAAAACCCTGATAATTGTTGAACTAAAAACCTAGAATTCTTTTTACTTCTTGGAGCTGTTCCTCAAAAGCTTCAAAAAAGATCCCTGTTGGAAAAATCAAAAATTTTGATTTTTTATTTTTTACTGAACAATCAAATGTATAAAAAAATTGAAATCGTATATAAAACAATTAAGGAAAGTTTTTTTTCTATTATCCACATTAATTTGTTTTCTTATTGCTGAAAGCAATATAAAAATAAATTTTTGGAATTTTCAACTCATATTATTCAAATAATTGTTATAAACAAATGCAATAATTATTAGATTCAAACAAATTTTTTTTGGGAATCTAGTCATTGATAGAAATAATGATTCTTAAGGAAAGGATTATTTCTCAAATAAACTTTTTTATCGCTAAAAAACGCGTTTGCTTATAAATTTTTTTTGTTGTTGTTAAATATGAATATTAAGAAATAATTTTTTTGTGAAAAATCATTATTTATCACGTTCTCTCATATCGTGAAAATATTTTTTTTCACTTCTTATTTGTTCATTAAATAAATAATTTTTTTTAAACAAATGAATTTTTGCGCTATATTTTTTTTAACTAAAAAAAATACTGAAATCAATCATGTGTCGTTTTTCATGAGAAATATTCTTTCTATTTTGGAACGTAGTTCCTTATCGCGCGTTGCGAAAGAGGGCTAGACGGAATAAATTAAGACCAAAAGTTGTAACGAGACTTTCGCTATGGTTATAAGCCGTGCGGCGTGCGCGTGTTTCTCTGTCTGTCTCTCTCTCTCTCTCTCTCATAGAAAGCAAGCCAGTTATTTTCGTTTCGTCTTTCTATTTCACATTGAACAGTGTGGTGTCGCGACGATTATTTTTGTTGAGTGTATACAGGTTTTTTGTACATAATAAATAATAAAAAATAATGACAATAATGAATCCTGACAGTGTTTTTGCACAAGTTCCAGATATTGCTGATGGAGTTAGGTAAGTGGAGATTTTATACAGACAATCATAAATGCTTATGTATCTTTAGCAAGTACGCATTATAACCTTTCTTTACTATTGTGCTAACCAAGTCATACGCGTTATAATCTCTCCATTATTGTGTGTTTAGCAAGTGTGCGCGTCATAACTTTAATAAATTTAAAAGCAAATTATATTTTAATATTACAATATCAATGCGTATGTATTTAGCAAGCCGTGCGTGTTCTAACCTATACGCTGTTGTGTTTACGAAGAAGATATATATACACACACTCTGTACTGTTTACAAAGTCCCGCGCATCTATGACGTGTATGAAAGAATAGACAGACAGAGTGCATATATATATATATATATATATATATATATATAATATTATTATAACTTAAAAAAAAAAATTATTACAATTCCTTCACTAATTAATCAAAAGGAACTTTGTTCCATCCGAGTGTCCCTTTTTTTTTAATATAATTTCGAAAACATTTGTGCACTTTGACTTGTTGCTTCCTTTCTGTTTTTTTTCATGTATTGCCACCTGACTGACTGATGTCGCCGAAATGGAACGATTTCTTGGTGTAGTTATCTGGATGTGATTATGTCATTTTCCATCTGTGCAGTCATACTGGTCAAAGAATACCCTTTATCTAACCATATCAAAAAGATAATGCCAAGGAACCGCATACAGATATAAAAAAATATATTTTTATAAAAAACGACACGTGGTTGTTTCCAGTATTTTTTTAGTATTTAAAAAAAAATATAATGCAAAAATTCATTTGTTTATAAAAAATTATTTGTTTAATGAACAAATGAAAAGTAATTGATTTTTTTTTCATAATATGAGAGAACGTGATAAAAAATGATTTAAAAAAATGGTTTCCTAATATTAAATATTTAAAAAAAAAATTAGCTTTTCAGCGACTACATTCCCAAAAAAAATTTCGTTTAAATCTAATAATCAATGCATTTGTTTATAACATTTTTTAAACAATGAGTTAAAAAATTCAAAAATTTATTTTTATATTGCTTTTAGCAAAAATAAAACAAATTGATAGATATAATAGAAAAAAAACTGTCCTTCATTGTTCCATATACGTTTTTAGCTTTTTATACCTTTGATTGTTAATAAAAAAGTAAAAAATCAAAATTTTTCAATTTTTCCAACGGGGATTTTTTTTAAAGACTTTGAGGAACAACAAAGGCATAATTAATTGAAAAATAGAGGTAAAAATTTTGTGCCGACGGATTATTGTTTATTGATATGTCTAGATAGTACCTGAATTTTTTTATTCCTTAATATTGATATTTACTCAGTTTTTTTTTGTTCAGGTGTCTTTTGCAATTTTTGCCGGCTTAAATTTTCCAGCTAAACATTTTTTTTATATGCCATTTCGAATCGAATGCGCCCTAAATCATAATTTTCGGTAGTGACCTCCAGGTTTGGAACAAAATGGCACTTGTGAACCAGTCTACAGGGGTGTGATCAAGCTCCATAACTTTTTTCTAACCAAGCTATCGAGTAGGCCGCTGTCGTGAAATTTGACACAATCGAGTACTTTCAATAATTGTACACATATAATTGTTGATGATGGATTTCACAGAATTAGTGAATATGTCTACTGTATTTGCGAAGTTGACAGAGATCCTTTATGAGCAAGCAGAATCTACCATCAAAAATATCCAGAAGCAATAATTTTCATTTCAAAAGTTGAGATATTGATTTGATATGGCACAGTGTCTTATACCAAAAAGGAAATTGTTGGTAGTCGGATCAATGAATAAAATGAGTTGCAGTTTTATTGATGCTACAGGAAAATCCTCACTTGAGCACTCGGTAATTAGCTGCGGAAACGGATATATCACAAAGCAGTTTTCACAGAATAATATCGAAACATAAGTTTCCTTACCTCACCACTTGAACCTACATCAAGAATTGTGTAGTAATTCTTTTACAAATAGAACTGCGTTTTGTATTCAAATGGATGGTGTGATTGACGAGGATTATAATACTTCAAACAGAATTATGTTTTCTAATGAAGCAACGTTCAAGAACAACGGGTCGGTCAAGGGACATTATTATGCCATCGAAAATTCTCATTGGTTGATGACTCTTTTTTTTTTTTTGAGCGTCGACTGCTAGGGCCATTAGCTCTTCCAGTTTTCTAAGTTCACATTTTCTTGAGTAGTTCAGTGCTTTTTAGGAAGGTAAGAAATTTCTGTATTGCCTCATTCTCGTTTCTAAATGTGATTTCAATTTCAGGTGATGCAATTCCAGTTTGGTGTCTGTGAAGTTCATGGTCTGGGCACGATAGTAAGTCTTGGACTGTCAGACGAACTCTACAGGTATTACACCTGGGTCTTTCTGAGCCCGCAAGGAGATATAGGTGAGTGAGATTTGTATGTCCAATTCTGGTTCTACAAAGCGTAACTTGTTCTCTTCTAGATAGTTCTTTAGGGTAAAACCATTTTTTTATTGATGGCTTGATTTTTCTGAGTTGTCCGTCGTACTCATTCCAATGGTTTTGCCATACTCCGATGAATTTCTGTTTCACATATTTCATAACGTCTTCTAGGAAGACAGGAATACCAGCATCCACCATATTGGTGGTCGCATCTTTGGCAGCAGAATCTGCTAATTCATTGCCAGTAATATTCTTGATCATCAATAGCGATGGTTGCTTAATATTTGGGAAAGAGTTATTGGAAATCACATTATTGAACCCCAGTTTTTTGACAATGTATTGAATGGTGAAAGGTATTCACATTTGCTTCGCGAACATCTTTCCAGAATGTTACAAGGAGTGGATTTGAACACCAGAAGGGCCATGTGGTTGCAACACAGTGGTGCTGCAGAGCATAATCATAGGATAGTGCGAGAATTTTTAGATCAATCCCATCCTAATCGTTGGATAGGCAGAGGAGGTACTATTCCTTGGATCGCGCGATCCCCAGTTTTTACTCCTATAGATTTCTTTCTTTGAGGGTACGTGAAAAAAATTGTTTTAGAAATCGTCCAAAAAAAATCCCAGAAAATTGTATTTTTCAATATTAACATTAAGTACATTCCCAGAGTGTGGAAAGATTTCTCATTTGAAATACTGGTGAACTTTGTTTTTTTTTTTTTAAATATCTATAATTCAGCGGCATTTTATGCTATCATATCGTACCAAAGCGCGATTTACTCAGGTTTAAATGCTCTACAAAAGTGCACCTGTAAGTCACTTAATCTGATTTTTGTAGAAAATTCTAATTTTTTTGTCGTTACTCCATAAATGACTGGATTGTTGGAAGGAATGTAACAAACTTGTAGGAAATTTAATTTCCTTAAAAAAAGTTCCAAAAACCGAATCGCTAAGACTGATATTCCTCGAAATATGAAGCGCTAACTTTGTCGTGATATGAAATTTTTGAGAATTATCGAATCAAACTTTTCATTTTACGACAAAGTTAACGCCTTACATCTCGAGAAATATTAATCTTGGCGATTTTTGTAGAAAATTTAATTTTCTACAAGTTTGTCATTTACTTGTTTTCCATTACTCCAGTCGTTTATGAAGTAACGTCAAAAAAATAGGAATTTTGTACAAAACTCAGATTTAGTGACCCGTACAATCTTACAGGTGCAGATTACAGCTACTTTGCAGAGGGCACTTCTGTAGAGCATGTAATCTCGAGTAGATCGCGCTTCGGTAGGATATGATAGCATGAAATGCCGCTGAGTTATAGATATTTGAAAAATTTTACGTGTTTTTTAAATAGGAAATGTTTCCACGCTCTGGGAAGGTACTTAATGTTAATATTAAAAGCTCAAATTTTCAGGTTTTATTTTTTTTGACATTTTCAACAACATTTTCGGTTTGGAGCCAAAAACAAAAGAAATTGTCGGATACCTGTAGCTGATATGAAAAACAGGATCACGGAAGCCTTCCGTTCAACTTATGGAGCACTGCTTCCTAGAGTTCGGGGCTCATTTACTAGAAGACTAGCAGCTTGTGTAGAACATGATGGTGACATATTCGAGCATTTATAAGTAGCCTTTTCTCGAAGTTTTTACATTATTTCCTGTTAGTCATCCCTTCCTGTTCTCGTAAAGATTACTAGAACATAAAGCTGATTAAATGCTATGATGGTCCCTCGTGCCATATTATGATTACTTCGGATTGAAAAATATTGTAATATTTGAGATACAGAAAATCCATTTTCAAATAAATATTCCATCGAAAAAACGTGTCGAAAGAGGCAATCGCATACAGTGTGGTCCATAGGTATGAAATAAATTCATTTTTATCGTTATTATGTATTTGTTCAAAAAAACCTGAAACAGATCGATTCCTATTGTCAATTTAACAATTCACAGTATGAAAATATTACCCTTTTCTTGCACCCCATCTGAATTATAAGCACACTCTCGAAAAAAAAATTAGAAGGGGGGTTGTGTGGCACCTTGTTCGAAAGGGATTTTCATTCTATGTTCAGCAATACTAAGTTTTTCAGAATTGATGCAAACATAACTGAGGAACTTTATTTCGAAAAAGTAAAATTTTTATACCTTTACGTAGAATGAAGGAAATAATGTCACATAATGTTTAGGAAGTATTTTTCAATTTATTTTAAAATTTAATTGAATGTTCAAAATTACCACCATTCATTCCTTGATAATAAGCAAGTCGATCTTGGAATTCTCGTACAACATTTTGTAGGACCTCAGGGGTTATATTTCGTTATCCTTACTTCAAATCTGTAATATTGTCTGGTCTATTGAAATATACTTTTGATTTTAAATAACCCCATAGCAAATAATCAGGTATTTTCTTATCTGTTTTGCTGAACGTCAGGAAAAAGTCAATCAAGACACCAAAAAATTATTCACAAAACCCACATAAATAATGTAATGTCAATCTAGTAGACTACTGTTATTTTGATATTTATGAGTTGCTGACACACGGCAGTGTATCGAAAAATATTTGTGTGTGTATTTGATTTAACTATGGCTCATTTATCCGAAACTCAAAGAATAGCCATTTTAATTATGATTGGATTCGGTCATAAAACAATAACTCAAAAGGAAGTTTGTGACATGTTTAATAATGAATACCATTATCAATACGTCTCACAGTCTACAGTTAGCAAAATAGAAACAAAATTTCGTGAAATTTTACATGTAAAAAGTAATCAAAAAAGTTTGATGTACTGTTAACGATTGAGGAAAATCCGCATATGACAAGTAGACAACTTGCCTCCGACAATGATGTAAGTAAATCATCTATATCGAGAGCTTTACATAAAGAAAAATACCATACTAATAAAGTTCAGTTGGTTCAGGAGTTGAATGAGGATGATCCTGATGGACGGCAACGATTCTGTGAATTGATGGATAGAATGGAAGCAGATTTGCAATTCATAAACATAATAGTTTTTTCTGATGAAGCTACTTTTCATTCAAATGGAACGATTAATGGACAAAACTGTAGATATTGGAGCAGAGAAAATCCTTATTGGATGTGTGAGGCTCACACACAATATCCTAAAAAAGTGAACGTTTGAGCTGGTATCATTAACAACAAAATTATTGGCCCTTATTTTTTTGAAGGCACAGTTATTGGTGGGGATTATCTAGATTTTTGTATGAACTTTTTACAGCCTACATTATGAAGATTTTTTCCTGATTTTAATGATCCAAATGCAATTTGGTACCAACAATACGGAGCTCCACCGCATTACAAACGTATTGTCAGATATTATTTGAACGAAGTTTTTCCCAATGGGTGGATTGGAAGACGTGGAACGATTGAATGGCCGCCTAGATCCCATGAGTTGACTCCTCTCGATTACTTCATATGGGTTTATTTGAAATCAAAAGTATATTTCAATAGACCAGAGTATATTTCAGATTTGAAAGTAAGGATAACGGAAGAAATTAACAACATAACCCCTGAGGTCCTACAAAATGTTGTACAAGAATTCCAAGATCGACTTGCTTATTATCAAGAAGTGAATGGTGGTCATCTTGAGCATTCAATTTAATTGTGAAATGAATTGAAAAATACTTCCTAAACATTATGTGACATTATTTCTTTCATTCTACGTAAAGCATAAAAATTTTACATTTTCAAAATAAATTTTCTTAGTAATGATTGCACCAAATTTGAAAAACTTGATAGAGAATGACAGAGAATGAGAATCCCTTCCAAACAAGGTGCCACACGACCCCCTTTCTCGTTCAAATTTTTTGAGGGGGTGCTCATAATTCAGAGGGGGTACAAGAAGGGGGTGATATTTTCATACTGTAAATTGTCAAATTGACAAGTGAAATCGACCTGTTTCAGGTGTTTTTGAACAAATACATAATAACGCTGAAAAAGAATTTATTATATGCTTTACATAGGAAGAAATACGATGATAAAATGGAAAAAACGTATTTGTATGTAGGCATGGTCTAAATCCTTCGTTGGCTCGGAGGTAAAAGTTCTGAATTATTCAAATGAATGGATGAAATGGTTTGAGTACTTTTTGTGAGCTAATTTAGACTAAACTGAATATATAGTAGAGGAGACCGTGGGAGGTCGACCTTCACCGATCTGATAACTCGATGAGACATACTTTTCATCAAATATAATTTATAAACAAATATGCCAATGATAACTTGCCTATAGAAAAGTGTTCATAGCTATTTTTTATTGAATTAATTTTAATCAATTTTTTTTCATCACCTTCACTCTTTTGATAACCGAATGAGTTTCACCCCAACTGTTAGTTTTTAACACACAGAATATGCCTAGGTAGGCTTGCCTACTTATTTCTGTGCATGGCTACCTGGCAAGCAGATGTGAACAGGTAAGTCAATGTAGGTAACTACACCGATCTGTTAACCAATCGAAATTGATATCATAGGTAAGATAATTCAATTACAAAACCAATGGTACATGCTTGCCTGCAAAAAATCGTTCATAAAATATCATTGCCAAGCTATAAAGTTTTAGAATTTTAGCTATTTGATAGGTGCGAGAGAGAAAGTGGAGCGTCCGAGGTGCGTGTGATAGAATAGGACACAACATAGCAGCTGCACGCTACCTGACCGTTGAATGTATCCGAGTGCGCATGCTCGTGTATATGTGAGTGACAGTGACAGCATTTATTTACACTCGACAGTAATTTTGAACTCTTTTATATGCTTTGTAATAAACGCTTTCAACAACATAAATGTATTAAATTTCATTTTTCTATATTGATGATTTTTTGTATTTATTATACTAAAATTTCAAAAGTAACACTTATTCTTTCCCGCTTTACGGCATTTATTTTATTTTAAATAATGAATAAATTATTCTTTATTTAATTTTAAATAAAAAATATAGATTTTTTTATCATTTTTGAATTTTATAATTTAGCTTCAAAATGAAAAAAAAATTGTTGATTTTTTTTATTCATTAATATATTAAATTATTTATTTTTGATTATTTCATAGCTGTCAGTATATAAAGTGTGAAATAATATAAAAATTGTGATCGAAATTAGAGTTATAATAAATTAGAGTTCAAAATTACTGTCGAGTGTAAATAAATGCTGTCACTGTCACTCACATGTACACGAGCATGCGCACTCGGATACATTCAACGGTCAGGTAGTGTGCAGCTGCTATGTTGTGTCCTGTTCTATCACACGGACCTCGCACGCTCTACTTTCTCTCTCGCACCTATCAAATAGCTAAAATTCTAAGACTTTATAGCTTGGCAATAATATTTTATGTACGATTTTTTGCAGGCAAGCCTATATGATTGGTTTTGTAGTTAAATTATCTTACCTCTGATATCAATTTCGATCAGATCGGTGTAGTTACCTATATTGACTAACCTGTTCACATCTGCTTGCCAGGTAGCCATGCACAGAAATAAGAAGGCAAGCCTACCTAGGCATATTCTGAGTGTTAAAAACTATCAGTTGAGATGAAACTCATTCGGTTATCAAAAGAGTGAAGGTGATGAAAGAAAATCGATTAAAATTAATTCAATTGAAAATAGCTATGAACACTTTTCGATGGGCAAGATATCATAGGCATATTTGTTTATAAATTATATTTGATAAAAACTATGTCTCATCGAGTTATCAGATCGGTGAAGGTCGATCTCCCACCGGCTCTTAGACTAATATGGGTGAAACAAATCAATTCATTTAATTCAAGAAAGCAATGTTTGATAAAAAAAGTATAAAGTATTCATATTTCAAATCTATGAATCTACTGAATTCAAATATTCCTTTTTTTGTAGCAAAAATCTTCTGCTTAGGAAACCGCCACAATGCTGTTGCAATTATGCTGTGCAAACGACGGCGATGTATTTCGTTAGAGATAACAAGACATACAAATAAAGAAACAGCAGACTGCTATATTACTGAATTAGGTCAAATACAGGGTGGGGCACCCCATACGACACGGTCCCTGTAAACCAAACCATCACTTTTTTCGGGAATTTCTCCATTTTATTATATGTATATTGATTGAGGCTGCAAAAGGAAATTATTTTGGAGTCTACAGGGTGGCTCAAAGTTGTGTTTTTTTAAATGTATTTCGTTACACTTTTGAAAAAATAATATGACTTCATATGAGGTACTATGTACCTAACTATAACCGTTCTCGAGTTATTGATTTTTTTATGAAAATGCTAGGCACAATTGGAACTAAATAACATCGAAATGTATAGAAATCATCCCTTCGAATTGTCATTTCGGACAAATATAACTTCGGACAAATATAACTTTGTTATTTCAAAAAGACCACCCTGTATTTTTTTGGTCTGAACAATATAAAATTCAATTATCTTTCATTTCATATTGGGGTTCCCTATACCTAACCTAAATAGTTTTTCAGATATTGGCTTTTTCAAATGGTAGTTCTTATTACAATGCATTCTTTGAATAAAGATAGCTTTGAAACGACATTTATTCAACTTGTTGAAAGAATTCTTATTGACAGTTATTGTGTTTTACGTTATTCAAAACATTCACTGAATTATTAGCGTCGGAAATGAAAACTTATCCCATTCAAGAGCGGATAGATATGATTTTAGCGATTGGTGAGTGTTTAGAGAATTGCCTTTTGTCGTCGGGGGTATATGCCCAAAAATATCCAGACCGGAATCATCCAAACAAGTTAATTTTCAAACAATTTCTACATCAATTTCGTAGGACTGGAAGTGTAGCTTATGAGAAGGCAAATAGGCCAAAACCTATCATTGGAAATGAGAAAAATGAATTTCTTATTATGGGATCAATCATAGAAAACCCTCATACGAGTCAACGTAAGATCGAGAAAGATACAGGTATAAGCAGATGGAGCATTTCTAGAGTAATAAAAAAAAACAAATTTCACCCGTACCGTATTCAGATGCACCAGGAGTTATATGAAATAGACTTCCATCGACGAATCGAGTTTTGTCTATGGGTTCTGGACAAGTTTAGTGAGGATGAACATTTTTTGGATTCCATTTTATTTTCTGATGAATCTACTTCCCATAACAATGGCTTAGTGAACAGACACAACTTCCATTATTATAGTGATGTGAATCCTCATTTTTTCCGCACTCTGGATCAGCAAAATAGATGGTCTGTTAACGTGTGGGGAGGAATTATAGGTACACAAGTACTTTTTTGATGGAAACTTGAATGGTCAAAAATTTTTACAATTTTTACGAGATGATCTGCCTGAGCTTCCGGAAAATGTGCCGCTAAATATCAGACAACGGATGTGGTTACAATTGGATGGAGCTCCGGCACATCTCAAATTCAGTGTCAGACAGTTTTTGAATATGTGCTTTCCGAATAAATGGATTGGTAGGGGAGGACCACAAAATTGGCCAGCGAGATCACCAGATCTGACTTGCCCCGATTTTTTCCTATGGGGATACTTGAAGAATGAGGTTTACGATACTCCTCCAACCACACTGGAAAATATGAAGGAGAGAATAAGGGCTGCTTTTCGAAGAGTGACGCCTCAAATGTTATTAAATGTTAAGAAGTCTTTCATAGAGAGAGTGGCTCTTTGTATTCAACAGGATGGTCGTCATTTCGAGCACCTTCTTTGAATAAAATACATTTGTGTTTCATATTTTGTTGTTGTTTCAGTTGAATAATAAAAAAAATTTGTATAGTCTGTTTAATGAACTTCATTTTAGTGACAGTGACAGTAAATATTTTCGATGAAGTGAAGTATAACAACTGTCAATGAGAGTTCTGTGAGCAAATCAAATAAATGTCGTTTCAAAGCTATCTTGATTAAAAATGCATTGAAATAAGAACTACTATTTGAAAAGCCATATCTGAAAAACTATTTAGGTTAGATATAGGGAACCCCAATATGAAATGAAAGATAATTTGATTTTATATTGTTCAGACCAAAACAATACAGGGTGTTTTATTTGAAATAACAAAGTTATCTTTGTCCGAAATTATAAAAAAGTGACAATGATTTTTTAACATTCTGTATAATATTGAGAAACGGGTTTCATCGAAATCAATAGCCCAAAACCTCTTTTATGCTTGGTCAGAATTCGGAGGGATGATTTCTATACATTTCGATGTTATATAGTTTCCAATTGTACCTAGCATTTTCATAAAAAAATCAATAACTCGAGAACGGTTATAGTTAGGTAAATAGTACCTTTCATGAAATCATATTATTTTTTCTTGACCTATACGAATTACAGGGTGTTCCTTTGAAAAACCCAACTTAGATATGTCATACTTTTTTGAGCCACCCTGTAGACTCCAAAATGATTTCCTTTTGCAGCCTTAATCAATATACATATTTTACGGTGTATAAGAAATATACATATAATGGAATGGAGAAATTCCCGAGAAAATTAATGGTTTGGTTTACAGGGACCTTGTCGTATGGGTTGCCCCACCTTGCATATTATCATTCAAGGCAGTAATTTTTATAAGATACATATTCCGTATTCTGAGAACCGCAAGGTGAAATAACAGCCAGAAACTTGGTCATAAAGTCTTCAAATATGGACGACCTATCGAATTCCTAGAATGGAAATCCATGGGAATTACATGCCAACTCCGGTTCGGGCATATTTAATTATCGTAGAGAGCCTTCCGAAGTTATTCGGCGGTGAGTCCCAGAAAACTATATACCAAAATTGGTTATTTTTCGTTCAGGTGATATATCAAATCCGTCGTCGTTTCTTACACAAAATGGGTTCAAAACAGACGTTGCGTGCTACAAGGGTTGAGCAATTTAATACTAATGAAAATGGAGAAATAATCACCAATGAGTCAATAATCAGCCACACATTTGAACTTACCTGCCAGGGCCATCTTCCAAAAGGAGCATTTTTTCCACCAACGATTCTTGTTTGAGGTTTCGTAAACATTTGAGGTACGCCGCAATCTGAAAATGGATTTATTGTTGTAACATAAAGCAGTAAACCGATATTGAAAATGCTACGATAGAAATTAAGTAGATTTTTCGATTGTCAGAAAACCTCTCTATTCAATATCCAATTGAGAATGTTTCCCTATTCAACATGAATATTTCCCAGTAGGTTATCTTGAACGATGAAAGAGCGTGGCTAAAGCTTATCTATTAGTCGCAGATTATTTTCAAACGAATCAAACCAATGTTATCTAACTATAGGAAAATTTGTGTTTCCGCCATACAATTTAAAGGACCGACCGTTTTTCATCAACCGGCTGAATGCGTACTGTATTTTATTAGAATGTGAAAATATTAGAACGCCACATTATCCCACTGTACAATTCAGAACAGCAATTTTCCAGAAAGTACCTTGTTATACCTCACTTGTTGACTACCTTTTCAGAATACTCCATGAGAAATGGAACTCATCCTTATTGGAACACTATTTGAAAATATCCCACATTCCACATTTTCAGAATCTCACTTGATAAAACCAATGCTTCGAAAAACTGGTTGATATTCGAACCCTTCATTATCCCATAATGGTATTTCAGGAATAAAATTCTCAGAATATACAGGGTGATTCAGAAGTACTTTGACAAACTTCCTCACAATATGCTAATATGAATTGTCCAAATAAATATATGTCCGGAAAAGCTTCGTTTCCAAGTTACAGGTTTATTTATATTTTAATTTTTTTTAAATAACTTTCGAAATACTTACTTTAATTGAACGAAAACTGGTATTGCGAGGTTTTTTGAGGTGTCGAATTCGAACCTGATGTTATTATTGCTCTTACTCGGGGGGGCCACCTACACGTCTTTCTCTTTTTTGAAGATTCATAACTTTTTTGAGCGTACTTTCAGCACATTTTTCAGTAAAGAAGTCAATTCCCATATCATATCTACGTAAAAAGCTACCCTTGTTACAAGTCGCTATAAGCAACCGTTTTCTAGATATTTGGACTTGAAAATTTCAAGTCGATTATTTGGTAATCGATGCGTTTTGAAGTTATTACCATTATTTTGCATTTTTTACAAGAATGCTTACGAAATGAATTTGACGTTTAAGTAAGTGGTTTTTGTTTTTTTTTAGGGGGCGCCACCTATTCTATTTATTTTTACTCGTGTAAATTAGTTATTTTTCTATCAAGGGTGCAAAATCTGTATTTGTTTTAATGAAATTTGCAAGAAATATCAAAATTTTATTTTAAGAAATTTTGTTCATGTAGAATAAAATAAAATAAAGGAAACTAAATTGTATTCAAATGAATTGTTCGAAGTGTCCTCCTTCAGCGAAGATACAGGCATGCAGTCTTCTGGTCATTGAATCTCGTACCCGCTCAAATATTATTGGTGGGTTTCTTATTATTTCACAGGCGTCTACTATTAGGTTTCTTAGGTCTTCTTCGTTCGCTACTGGATTTTTATAAACTAGTTACTTCAAATGTCCCCAAAAATAAAAATCTAGTGTGTTTAGATCTGGGGACCTTGGTGCCCACGCCTGGTTAGGTTCTTCTACACCCCTACCGATCCATCGATTTGGATAGACAGTGTTGAGGAATTCCCTGGCTACAACGCTAAAATGGGCCGGAACCCCATCATGCATAAACCACATGCGAATACGAATTTCTAATGGTACATTCTAGTAGTCCCGTCAATTCGTTTTCTGAAAAGTCTCTGTGAGTTGCGCCATTCTGTCGGAACGGAAGAAAGACAGGAGAGAGAGAGAGAGAGAATATACTTTATTATCATATGAAACCAAATTCTTGTTGACAAAGTTTGCTTACTTCTAAAAGTTTTAAGATATGTTTAGTACATACTGGTCAATGATTAATATAAAGTAATAAGATAATATATGTCAGTTTCCTACTACTTAATATGTAAAAACATGTATAAATAAAATAGACAGCATATACAATATAAAATACACAGCAAATACAATATAAAATAGACAGCGAATACAATATAATTACACAAACAGACATTGTATAGACTAGCCGATAACAAATAAATAGGATATTGTAAAGTAATAGAATGTGTCCGAATAAAATTCCTGTAAATTATAGTAAGGTTTATTTAACAGCAAGTTTTTCACGGACTTTTTGAAAATGTTCAAATTGGCTGTGTTTTTGATATAGGTGGGTAGATGATTGTACATCTTGCAGCCATTGTAAATAATATATTTTTTTTTCAGTGATGATTTAGGAAGTGGCAGACTTACGTTTATAGCTTGTCGAGTGACATAATGTGAAGGAAGTTTGTTAAACGTGTTCAGATGTTTCCTAATCAAATAAACGGTTTCCAATATAAAGATTGCTATTACCGTAAGTATTTTTAATTTAATGAATAAAGGCTTACAGAAATCACGAAATTTAGCTTTGCACATAAACCTAAGCCCTCTTTTTTGAAGAACAAGAATACTGTTCATGCAGTTATCATTACATGCACCCCAGAATGGGATGCCGTACCTGAGATGAGACTCAATTAGGAAATAATAAAGGACTCTAGCTGCACACGATCCCAACTCATTAGAGACAATCTTGACTGCGAAACACCCAGACGATATTTCTTTCCTCGAGGCCAGAATGTGATCCTCGAAACTCAACTTCGTATCAATAACCAATCCTAGGAATTTTGTGTTGAATTTATTTTCAATAACATTTGATCCAAGGGGTAAGTCATCAAGTAAGCATCGGAAGGTTATTAAGTTGGTTTTTGAAATATTGAGTACAAGACGATTAGAGTCACACCAAACTTTAATACTGTTGACATCATTATATATCACCTCTTTGAGTTCACTACTATTCTCGGCGCGCCAAATTATTGTGGTGTCATCAGCGAATAGTGTAAACTTTCCAGATATGTTTATATATGACAAATCATTAATATACAACAAAAACAGAACTGGGCCCAATACTGATCCCTGGGGCACTCCACAATTTATAGAAGATTTCGATGATCTTGAGGCGGTTTCTACTATCTGGCTGCGATTTGATAAGTACGATTTTACCCAATTCATTGTTACTCCTCTGAAACCGTAACACTCAAGTTGAACCTACCTATCCAGTAATTATCAATTATTGTCGCCCATACATTCACAGAAAATTGATACTGATAATGTCTTTCACTAACTGCGTGCGGATTTTCCAGATCCCAAACATGGTTATTATGAAAGTTTGTAATAGCATTTCGGGAGGAGTTTACCTCGTCCTTGAAGAGTACATATCTTGAAAATTGAGTTTCTAGCCAATTTTCTCAAAAACGACTGACACATAGTAATGCGTTGGGGAAAGTATCGTCGCAAAAGTGCTTGTACCCTTTGAATATGGCATGGATAAAATTGTTGATCGTGGATAATTCTCCAAACTGTGGACTGAGTAGAATTGAGAGCTTCAGCAATTATTCTTGTACTTGTTTCTGGATTCTCCTCGAGAGCGTTCAAAACAGCTTCTTCCAATTCTGGGGTTTGGACTGCTCGTGGTCTTCCAATAATATCAGCTGCCCTCTTAAAGCTACCTCTTTCTGCCGAACGGCGGTGGAGACTGATGAATGTTGGAGCTGGAGGCAGTACTCGATTAGGAAATCGCTTCTGGTAAATACGTCTTGCTTCGCGTGCATTGCTATCCGCAAGGCCGTAAACGAAATGCATATCGGCTGAATGAGAATTATTGTTTAAATAATCCATTTTTTCAAAATTAGTGTTTTAAAATTTACAGAAACTTCAACAAAACAACAAAACGTTCAACTGTCACAGAACTACTTACTTAAACGTCAAATTCATTTCCTAAGCATTCTTGTGAAAAATTTAAAATAATGGTAATAACTTCAACACGCATCGATTATCAAATAATCGACTTGAAATTTTCAAGTCCAAATATCAAGAAAATGGTTGCTTATAGCGACTTGTGACAAGAGTACCTTTTTTACGTAGATATGATGGAGGAATTGATTTTTTTACTGAAAAATGTGCTAGAAGTATGCTGAAAAAAGTTATGGATCTTCAAAAAAGAAAAAGACGTGTAGGTGGCGCCCCCTACGAGTAAGAGCAATAATAACATCAAGTTCAAATTCGACACCTCAAAAACTCTCTCAATACCAATTTTCGTTTGATTAAGGTCAATATTTCGAAAGTTATTAAAAAAAAAATGAAAATAAAAATAAAATTTCAATCTTGGAAACGAAGCGTTTCCGAACATATATTTATTTGGACAATTCATATAAGAATATTGTGAGGAATCACCTCCTGAAGTTTGTCGAAGTACTTTTGAATCACACTGTACTTGAGCAAACCTGAAAAAAAATCTGAAAGAAATATCAGATAAAATTATATCAGATACCGGTGATGACCGAATAGCAAACGATTTAGGATTTTCTGTTATTTGCAATTTATGTCTGGATGTGAATTGAATCAATTGATTCTATTGGATGAAGACATATAATTCATAACTGGGAAAGAATTGTCGTGTCCATATTTTGTGATTGCCTGACTTATTATGTCGTTGCCTGTGCGGCCTAGATTGTAGAGAATCCTTGCGAAAATCCCATTTGTAGAAGCTAGATCCTTCCACACTTGTAGCGGGTTATTAACTATGAATTACACACACCTAATCATCGTTAATATTGACTATAGAAAAAAATAAATAATGTGAAAGTCGGGTGGTTATGACTGAATTTTGATAAATTCTATGAAGCTGCACTGACTAGACGCTGTGGTGTCACACAGTTACAAAATTGCAGAAGTAACCCCTTTCCAACACTTATTCACTTCACACCCATATGCTCATTTCGATAACTAAGTTATCATCATCAGATACAGGGTGATTTTTAATTTTCCACATTTTTTCAATTAATCATAACTTATGAACCACCCAATATATTTTCGTAATATTTGGTTCGTATGTTCCTTGTCCACAGTGGTGTCGATTAACATAATAAAAAACGGCTTATTTCAGGTCCGGCCTTAAGAAAAATAATAACTAGGTTTCGAGTCGAAACAACACTCTGTATATCAATTTTAAAATTTCATTTGCTAATTTGGAAAGATTGGTGTTTCCGCAAACAACTTGTTTACTTATTAACTTGAGCCAAATCTAGATGTTTCGATAATGAGGTGGCACAAAATAAAAAAAAAATCCCCAAATGGTACTTTTCTAGCTTTAATCCATAAAATCATCAACTATTTCTTATTCTCCCAATTTCTGGATCCCAACCTTATTGAAAAACGAGAGGACATGTCCGTATTTGGGACAAATTATTATTATCAATGACCAACTTTCAAACACCCTGTATGGGTAAATGAAATTATCATAACATTTTTTCATTGCACTAAATTTAAAAAAAGAGGAAAAATGTCCATTCCGAAAAAAGCATAACTACAAAAATAACGTTGCAACAAATCTACAATATAAAGATCATAACAGAAAATCAAAAAAATTAAATTTTCTTTATTTGCATTTAATTATTTTTTTAGCTAGAGCATGATAATTTCTCAACTCTTCTGATGCATTCTTGATAATGATAAAGAAATCCAGCAGTCTGTACGTATTGTTTGATTTAGTAAATAATATGCTTTAGGTTTGATATCCCAAATTGTTGTAATTGTCAAGTTGGCTGATGTCAGAGTACAATTTTGACGTTAGTTGATGACTTTAGAGTTTGTACTTCATACAGTAAGGGTAGATGGTGGACACCGAGGTGCTTCTAAATAAACATATTTTATGGGTTCATCGTTCTTTATAACTAAGATACAGGGTGATTTATAAATTTCCCCCATTTTTTCAATTATTCATAATTTATTAACCACCCTATACATTTTTGTAATATTTGTTCGTATGTTCTTTGTCCATAGTGGTGTCGATTCACATAATAAAAAAAGTCTCATTCCAGGTCCAGCCTTAAAAAAAATTATAAGTAGGTTTCGAGTCGAAACAACACCCTATATCAATATTTTGAAATTTTATTCACAAATTTGGAAGGAGCAAAAAAAAATAAGAAAGACCAAATGTATTTGGTGTTTCCGCATACAACTTTTTTACTTATTAACTTGAGTCAAATCTAGATGTTTCGATAATGAGATGGCACAAAATTATTTTTTTCCCCAAATGGTACTTTTTCAGCTTTCTCCTAATTTCTGGATCCCAACCTTATTGAAAAACAAGAGGACATTTTTATCAATAACTAACTTTCAAACACCCTGTAAGCGTAAAAAAAATATTTGATCATTGTGCTACATTTGGAAAAATGAATAAAAAATAGGAAAAATGCCATTCCGAAAGAAGCATAACTTTATTTTAAACAAAAATAACGTTGCAACAAATTGTATTAAGTCAAACGAAAAGAATAAGACACAAAAAAAAATCATACAACATAACTTATAACAGTTGTTCAAAGTGGCTTCCATTTTGATCAATACATTTCCGTGCTCTTGAAGTAAGATTAGTAATTGACTTTCTAATCATAACTTGGTCATTTTTCAGTTCGTCGCATGCGTCCTCAATTCTCCGTAGAAGGTCCTCTCTAGTGTTTACTTCAGTTGAATAAACTTTTGATTTCAAATAACCCCAAACAGGGTAATCGAGTGGATTGAAATCGGGCCCCCTTGCAGGACAGTTGTGAGGTCCTCCTCTGACTATCCAATGATTTGGGGAATTGTCATTTTAAAACTCTCTCACTATTACCCTGAAATGAGGTGAAGCCCCATCATGTTGAAAGTACGTGCCTCCAACATCAACTGCTGCATCATCCATCAATATAGGATTTCTTTTGCAGGAACTCCAAATACACTCCACTTGTTAGTAGATGTGGTAGGATATGGGGTCCAATTAATCGGTTGTTGATAACGCCACACCAAACATTAAAGCAGAACCTGATTTGTGAATGGGCATTCCTTGAATAATTAACACCCTCTCTGCTAAATTGAGCTTCATCGCTAAATAAACACCTGTATATGACCCTATTATTTTGTAATACCCAGCTACTAAAAGCCAATCGAGCAATTTCTTCTCCTGCTTGTAGCCTCTGAACTTGCTGTAAATGGTACGGATGTAGATTATTTTTTCTTAATCTTCGCCAAACAGTAGACTGAGGAACATTAGTGGCGTGACTGATTCTTGTCGTACTAATTTTTGGATCATTTTGTACAAGGTTAAGAATATCTTGCTCCAAATCGATATATCGTCTCTCATAATAGTTTACCGTGTAAACTAAACACATTAGAAAAAGTCCTGTCACTAGGTGACCGCCGGCTAGCTTTCTCAATACCATAATAAAATCCATAGACATACAACATGTCTGCATATTCATTATTATCAAATTTGTTTGGCATTTTAAGTAAGCTAGAACTGTTATTAACACAAGTACAAACTCTAAAGTCATCAGTCATCACCTAACGTCAAAATTGTACTCTGACATCAGCCAACTTGACAAACCTGAAATGTATTATTTACTAAATTAAACAATACGTACAGACTGCTTGATGTTATTATCATTATCAAGAATGCATCAGAAGAGTCGAGAAATGAGCATGCTCTAGGTAAAAAAATCATTAGAATTTTTTTGATTTTCTGTTATGTTTAACCTTTAAAATGTAGATTTGTTGCAACGTTATTTTTGTTTGAAATAAAGTTATGCTTTTTTCGGAAAGGGCGTTCTCCCTCTTTTTTATATATTTTTTTTAAATGTAGCGCAATGAACAAATGTTATGATAATTTTTTCACGCATACAGGGTGTAGGAAAGTTAGTATTGATAATAATAATTTGTCCCAAATACGAATTCCTCTCGGTTTTCAATAAGGTTGGGATCCAGAAAGTAGGAGAATAAGAAATAGTTGATGATTTTATGGATCAAAGCTGGGAAAGTACCATTTGGGGAAAAAAAATTTGTGCCTCCTCATTATTGAAACATCTAGATTTGACTCAAGTTGATGAGTAAAAATAGTTGTATGCGGAAACACCAAATACATTTATTCTCACTTAGTTTTTCCTGTCCTTTCCAAATTCGTAAATAAAATTTTAAAATATTGATATACGGGGTGTTGTTTCGACTCGAAACCTACTTATAAATTTTTTTAAGGCTGGACCTGGAATAAGACTTTTTTATTATGTTTCATTATGTTATGACACCACTGTGGACAAAGAAGATACGAACCAAATATTACAAAAACGTTTAGTTATGTTTAATTGAGAAAATGAGGAAAATTAATGAATCACCCTGTATCTTGGTTATAAAGAACGATAAACCCATGAAATATAGGTTATTTAGAAGCAGCTCGGTGTCCTCCATCTACCCTCACTGTATGCGCATTTCCCAATGAATAACCCTGTATAACAAGTATATATTTGAACTTTTTATTTCTCACTGTAAAGCATTTTGATTTTTCCATTGAAGAAATGTCAGTGAACAAACATAATATAGTTGTCATTTTCATGGCTTACTTGAAATTTACGTTCATAGGATAGGTGTATGCAGTAACAACTAGTCTAATTAAGTTATCTGACGTTTTTAATTACTCAAAAACGGTATAAGATAGGGGTGAGGTATATTTTTTTTATCAGGAAAAAAAGATTATTTTACAAATTCAATAATATACAGGGTTTCCCATTGAAAAGGTATATCCCCTGAAATCTGCACGCTACTGTATTTTTGATAACATTTTATCAAAATTCATTCATAACCACACAACTTTTACATTGAACTTTTTTCTCTGTAGGCAATAATAACTATAAGGTGTGTAATTTATCGTGAATAACAAGGTACATTGATTAGCGTTCAACTAATTTCTTCACTATTTCAAAAGGAAATTGCATTGCTTTGATTTCGGATATAACAAATTATAGAGATATATGAATTGCCAATAGCAACCCTGATTGTCTTTACAACAATACTCTCATTTGTTATTGATATGTGATGAAAAAGTTATTAAATGATATTGAAGGATATCATACCATAGCAAGTGATCTTGAGTTATACCTATCCGAAGCGGGAGCATCCTCATCAATCACCATAGATGTGCCTTGTATCAAGTAATGCCGGTCCACACCATAGCTGAACTTCCACCAAAAAATATGATAGAAAAATTATGCATTTTTTCAATAGATCAAAGCTGTATCTGTATTAATTGGCTTGATAGTGAGGAACGTCGACAGAAAGAACAATTGAAATAAAAATCTCAATGCGAATCTGAAATATGCGAAAAAAGTGTGGAATTTGGTGTACTAAACAGAAAAAAGTGAGAGCTGCTTTATTTGCTGTGATTTTTAATTGTTATCTATTCAGAACAAGACAGAGTGTACAATTATCCTACTATAAGAACGGTATTTTTGCTGACTCCACAATTCTCCAGACTCAGTAAAACAAACTGGAATTCGTTATTTCAACGATGTTCTAGGATATTTTTTTGAAATTATAACAAAAAAATATGTTTAAAAATGTGTTTATTATGGAATTGAGAAGTATACTGAAATACGAAATTCCCGAATAATTTTTTTCAAGTTAAATTATTGAAAAATGTGTAACGTTTACACTTCGGAGCAGTATAAGTTACAAGTATATAAATTACTTATAATATAGACCCACATATGAATATACAATTTTTATTATTCTCGTCGTTTAGAAAATATATCTCAAGATGATAATCTTTCATCTACCTATTTTTGTATGAAGTAAATATCAAGGGCCCTGTATTTTGTATTATATCTCTGAAGTACTTATCTTTATTATATGGTAGATTTATTTAAGAATGATGAGTATATTTACTCACAATATATATCAATTCGTTTGTTTTCACGGATTATTCATTCGCGTATTATGGCAAGCTAGCAATAGGTATTGGTCACCCACATTAGTGAGGCAAGTATCAGTGGTTGCCTATCGATAGTTCTAGGAAACTTGTAGGTGTATCTGAAAAACGGGACGACCACATGACGTCAAAACAGCTGATCGCGACTATAGGTATTGTCATCAAATATACTGTGTACTTTTCCCTCTCAATAGATTGGAAAAAGTTATTCGAATATGAAAAGGAAGGTCAGAGGTAATTACCCACGGAATTTGGACTTCTCGTTCTCTAGTGAGAAAATTAAAGTGAAGGAAATTTTCGGAAAAAGGTTCTCTTTTCGCTGTGAAAGTGATGGCGACATCAACCTTGTAGTGTTTCTCTTCTGGTAGTAGTTTTGAGAAAATACAAGTGTAGATGTGAAAACAGTTTCCAGTAGTTATGATTTAACACATTATCGTAGTTTTGATGGTAACTATATGAATGCGATTACACTTCTGACGAGGTTGGAAATAATTGTGGTTCTGCACGAGATTTACACCACCAGTTATGAATGGAGAATGACACAAGCCAACTTTGATAATCAATGGACTCAACGTGTAACTTTCTCTATATATTCGAAACACCCTTCATAGAATGAAGGTAAGAAAATTCATCGACAGAAATAAGTTTACGGTAAATATTTTGATATTTCATTGGTATGAACTCCCAAGGTTTCTTCAACCTCTAGTAATTTCGATTCTAGGCTCGTTTACTTTGTTATACAGTATGATCAAGAATATTTAAACAAACTTTGATAATCAAGCCTAGAGCTACGAAACCAGGAAACAAATGAGTTATATATTGGTCAGGTACACATCGTATAAATATTATAGGGTTCTTGGTTCCGGGTGACGGTCAATTGATAATGGTACCTAGAGGCAAATTGATTCATGGTTCGGGACTATCAGGAGGTCATATATAGACAACTCAGATAGCTGATGTGTCCTAAGGGCTGATTTGCAGTGTTCCTGTGGACATCCAGACTAGTAGCACTCTTGGTGTGTACTTATTACTATCCCAGGATTATTAAGGTCAGACCGTTCGGGAATATTTTTTTTAACTCGTTTTGAGTTGACGTGCTTGTACACATTACGTTGTTGGTACAAATTGCGTTGCCTATTTTTTATTCCATTGTCTATTTACATTGTGTATGGATTTATTCCCTAAAAAATTGATTCAACTTCATTGTGTTGATTTTCTCCAAAGGTATAAACATAATTGATAATTCAACAGTGTGTAATATTTCAAAAATGGAAAATACCCATATTTTTGTTGCGAAATATTCTCTACGGAAGTACAGAGACATATATTACATAACTGTACTCATTGATAAACCTTCTCAGCAATGTAAAATTGTATATATAATTGTAGTACCGATACCGTTGTTTTTATAAAGTTGATGTTCACATATCAATTTTATTTTTAATTCGAGGAAACGCCTGTATCGATACTATACTTCGAAACGTAACCCATTGATTGTACAGTAGAGAAAATATCGAAAACCTTTTTTTTTATTCGAATATCTGTAGGTGATTTTTATAATGTGGATACCACATTATTGTGCTAATTTGGAAATACATTGGATATTATAAGCAACCAGAGTTTCATTTCTAAATAATCCCATCCACAATGTATTTTTTAAATTGTCCATAATTTATGTATACGTTTTAATCTACAAGTTTTCAGTTGTAGTAGATTATTTTTCTAGTTTTATGTTTAACTGAGTGGCGTCCAAAAATAAGTAAAGGGTCACAAAATTATAATATTTAACATCACACTATATGAATCTATTAGGGCCAGTTCCCACACAAGTCTCTTGTTCTGAGTAAATTAGCCGCGGGAAAACAAAGTAACATCTTGTCGCTATACAGGGTGATTCAAAAGTACTTTTACAATTTTCAGGAGGTGATTCCTCACAATATTCTGATATGAATTTATGTCCGGATACGCTTCGTATACAGAGTGTTAAAGTTCTATTTTTATTTTCGTTTTTTTCAGATAACTTTCGAAATACTGACGTTAATTAAACGAAAATTGGTATTGAGAGGTTTCTTGAGGTGTCGAATTATTGCTCTTACTCGCAGGCGGCCCACCTACACGTCGTTTCATGTTTTGAAGATTTATAACTTTTTCGAGCGTACTTCTAGCACATTTTTCAGTGGAAAAATCAATTGTTCTATCATGTCCACGTAAAAAAGCTACCCGTGTTACAAGTCGCTTTAAGCAACCGTTTTCTAGATATTTGGACTTGGAAATTTGATAATCGATGCGTGTTGAAGTTATAACCATAATTTTGCATTTTCACAAGTTAGCTTAGGAAATGAATTTGACGTTTGAGTAAGTAGTTTTGGTAATCACATATCATGTGACAGTTAAACATTTTGTTGTTTTGTTGAAGTTTCTGTAAGTTTTCAAATAGTAATTTTGAAAAAATTGATTATTTAAACAATAATGCTCATTTAGCCGATATGCATTTCGTCTATGGCCTTGCGGATGGCAATGCGCGCGAACCAAGACGTATTTACCAGGAGCGATTTCCTAATGGCGTACTGCCTTCAGCTCCAACATTCACCGGTCTCTACCGTCGTTTGGCAGAAACAGGTAGCTTTAAGAGGGCACCTGATATTATTGGAAGACCACGAGCAGTGCGAACCACTGAATTGGAAGAAGTTGTTTTGAACGCTTTCGAGGAGAATCCAGAAACAAGCACAAGAATAATTGATGTAGCTCTCAATTCTACTCAGTCCACAGTTTGGAGAATTATTCACGATCAACAATTTAATCCATACCATATTCAAAGGGTGCAAGCTCTTTTGCTACGAGACTTTCCCCAACGCATTACTATGTGTCAGTGGTGATTTAGAAAATTGGCTGGAAATCCTAAATTTTTAAGATATGTACTCTTCACGGACGAGGCAACCTTCTCACGAAATGCTATCACAAACTTTCATAACAATCATGACTAATTCAGAATGTACCATTAGAAATTCGTATCCGCATGTGGTTTATGCATGATGGGGCTCCGGCCAATTTTAGCGTTGTAGCCAGATAATTCCTCAAGACTATCTATCCAAATCGATGGATTGGTAGGGGTGTAGTAGAACCTAACCAGGCATGGGCACCAAGGTCCCCAGATCTAAACCCGCTAGATTTTTATTTTTGGGGACATTTGTAGTCACTAGTTTATAAAACTCCAGTAGCGAACGGGGAAGATCTAAGAAACCGAATAGTGGACGCCTGTGAAACAATAAGAAACACACCAATAATTTCTGAGCGGGTACGACATTCAATGACTAGAAGACTGAATGCCTGTATCTTCGCTGAAGGTGGACACTTTGAACAATTTATTTGAATACAATTTAGTTTTTCTTATTTTATTTTATTCTAGATATTAAAAATTTCTCGAAATAAAATGTTGATATTTCTTGCAAATTGTATTGAAACAAATACAGATTTTGCACCCTTGATACAAAAATAACTATTTCAAACGAGTAAAAATAAATAGATTAGGTGCTTCCTCCTACAAAAAAACAAGGACACTTTCTTAAACGTCAAATTCATTTCCTAAGCATTCTTGTGAAAAATGCAAAATAATGGTAATAACTTCAACACGCATCGATTATCAAATAATCGACTTGAAATTTTCAAGTCCAAATATCTAGAAAACCGTTGCTTATAGCGACTTGTAACAGGGGTAGCTTTCTTACGAAGATATGATAGAGAAATTGATTTTTTTACTGAAAATGTACTAGAAGGACGCCTAAAAAAGTTATGATTCGTTAGAAAAGAAAAAGACGTGTAGGTGGCGCCCTCTACGAGTAAGAGCAATAATAACATCAGGTTCGAATTCGACACCTTAAAAAACCCCTCAATACCAATTTTCGTTCAATTAAGGTCGGTATTTCGAAAGTTATTTGAAAAAAAAACGAAAATGAAAATAAAACATTAACACCCTGTATCTTGGAAACGAAGAGTTCTCGGACAAATATTTATTTAATCGATGAAAGAAAATTGTATTTCGTTCATAAAATAATTTATTAATTGTAGCAAAGCGCTTTCAACCGTTAGGTCATCATCAGTGCGTACCTGAAAGTAAGTACTATTGATAGAAAAAGTTACGAAAAGTTTTATTTTTAAAAAAATTTTTTAAAAAGTTAGGTTGCTTACTCGTCAGGTGTACAAGAAGCCAAAAGGTCATAAAACATCTCATGATCAGTGAAAACTGTATAGGTTTACATAACATACATGTTAAAATAAGTATTCTAGGCCAGGATGACACTAGAGATCAAAATGTTTCTCTTTTTTCTCATTTCTTGTAAGAAACCATTATTTTGGTGTGATAGCTGGACCCAAATGACAAGATTGACAATTGACAAGTGAACGATGAAGTAGAAAGACATGGAACATAAAATCATGGAGATATCAGAATCAAAAAAGGAATATCCCTGTCATACGAAAACACACTAGAAGATGATCAATCTAATGAGGATCGTCATCTGTCAAATATGTTCCAGTATTCCAAGGAAGACCAGACAAGACTCTCAATTCTCACATTTAAGTCATCGTAATTGAATATAAGTTCAAGGGAGAAGTCTAATTAGACCTGTACTAATCAAAATAAACAATTGAATCATTATGGTAGTGTCCATGGACAATGAATTTCAATTTTTCTTAATGTCCACCATGGCTCAATTGAACCTCAACTGGGGGATAAGAAAAACTCAAATTCATTGTCCATGGACCTATAATATTCAAGTTTTATTTGATGAACAGTCTAATAACTCTCCCTAATTATATTCAATTACGATGACAAATATGAAATTAGTCTGTCTTCTGAATACTGGAATTATGAATGACGTCCTCATAGATGATCATCTTCTAGATGTTTCTATACGAGATATTCCATTCTGATATCTCCATGATGTTCCATTCTTCATCGTTCACTGTCAGTTCATCTGTCATTAGCAGCTATCACCAAAATAGTTTCTTACGAAATGAAAAGAACATGATCTCTATCATCTGACTAAACACTATTTGATATGAAACCTATACGTTTCACGATCATGAATGATTTACCTTACACCCGCATAACACTCACAAATATGTCAATTTTCTCTCAAAATAAAACTTCTAACTTCTATCAATGCACTCAGTACTGTCAACGTTAACTTGCTGATAATAAATTATTTATGCACAGCACAATTTTGTTCCATCGATTATATCGATACGGGCACACAGTCACACTTTTCAAATATTTATTTGACAATTCATATTGGAATATTGTGCGAAATCACCTCCTGAAGTTTGTCAAAATACTTTTGAATCACCCTGAATAAATAATAGCCACAAGACCCGCTACAAATGTCTCCTATTTCTACCTTCTCTGGAAATACATAGTCGGATAACTCCAGAAACGCTCCGTAAAAACATTCAAATTGAAATCGAGTACGGCATGAATATAAATCCATAAAACCTCGACTTCGACACTCAACCTTCTCGTATTTCCAATCGTATTTCATACTTTACCGATATGTTCGCTGACAGGTGACTTCGTCGAAGAAGGCATCACGGCGCTAGTAGATGTTGACGGCTGCAGTAAATCCGGCGTCGCGGTGGTGACTTTTTCCGCCGTGGGGATCGGCATGTACGCTTGGGGTTTCGACGCATCCGGCATCGGCCTGAAATCGATAAGAATTAGGACGGTCAAGTTGAAAAATATTGAGTCCAGAACTACGCACATCCTATATTAATCAAGATTTTGTAAATACTAACAGCTTGATTGTACAACTCTGTGCCTGATCTATCCCCCATTTAGAGAAAGAAAGTGAATAATTTATACAAAGAAAAGTTAAAAAGAAAACGATACAAATTCAACGAAACTAGTTTTTCTCTCAAGAATTATGTGAAAACTCATTTATTTCATAAACAATAACAATAGTACTCGATTAGGAAATCGCTTCTGGTGCAAACGTCTTGCAAGGCCATAAACAAAATGCATATTGGCTAAATAAGCATTATTGTTTAAATATTCCATTTTTTTTTAATTATTGCTTTAAAACTTACAGAAACTTGAACAAAACAACAAAACGTTTAACTGTCACATAATATGTAATCACCAAAACTACTTACTCAAACGTCAAATCCATTTCCTAAGCATTCTTGTGAAAAATGCAAAATAATGGTAGGTAATAACTTCAACATGCATCGATTATCAAATAATCGATCTGAAATTTTCAAGTCCAAATATCTAGAAAACGGTTGCTTATAGCGATTTGTAACAGGTGTAGCTTTTTTACGTAGATATGATAGAGGAATTGATTTTTGTACTGAAAATGTGCTAGAACCAGGCTTCAAAAAAGAAAAAGACGTGTAGGTGGCGCCCCCTACTAGTAAGAGCAATAATAATATCAGGTTCAAATTTGACACCTCTTATTTTGCCTATTTTACTGTGAAATCAGAATCCTCAAATTGCTTCTTTAGCATAGAAATCAAGCAAATTTTTTGCGTAACAATTGGAACGATCAACTGTAGAGCTCATCCAGTATTGAAACGACCACTTTGGCCTTCCCCCACCTAACAACCAATTTTTATCGAAGATACCCGAACCATTGTCTAACTATCGCTATTAATAGGAATTCCATAGGCGTACCAAATTATTTGATATAGGCGATTCACGAGACGTAGAGAACTTACACTCCTATAACTTTCCTAACACTCCTATTTCTCTTTCCGCAACTGAATAGAACTTACCACTGGGCATTTAGGCAAGGTAACGAGTAAACTATTGCAAAGTTGAATGAATAACTGCACTAGAGCTCATCCAGTATTGAAACGACCACTTTGGCCTTCCCCCACCTAACAACCAATTTTTATCGAAGATACCCGAACCATTGTCTAACTATCGCTATTAATAGAAATTCCATAGGCGTACCAAATTATTTGGTATAGGCGATTCACGAGACGTAGAGAACTTACGCTCCTATAACTTTCCTAACACTCGTATTTCTTTTTCCGCTACTGAATAGTACTTACCACTGGGCATTTTGGCAAGGTAACGAGTGAACTATCAAAAAGTTGAATAAATAACTGCACTACCTATTTATTAATTAAACAAACCTAACCTTTCAAACGCTGCATGCCAAGACACTGGCGAAGATTTGCCGTAGCACAGCAAATCGTGTCCACTCGTGTTTTCCCCCTCTCTATCTACCAAACGGTCGTTTCAATACTGGATGAGCTCTACATGATGTATATCAGCGCGAGTTTGTTCATTCGAACGGCGAAGTCTTTCTGCACTGTTTGTACTTTTGGTAGTTACGTTAATTGGATACCCGTCAAAAACCTAGGTGGCGCTGGGGAGAAGGTATTCTCGAAAAACTAGTCTTCGCCACCATTTTTCCAATACAGCGACGCAAGCGGCGGTCGTTCAAGGTGGAAAACTCGGAATATCAATTGGGACACCAAACTGTACGAATTCTATCAAACCTTCCGCAGCCGGAGTCCCCTTTTACGTCTTCATTGCTTACATTAACCGAAGCAGCACTGGAATTGCCATGGATATTCATAGAATATTATTTTTGGGATATTGGAATATTCTGAAATGATCTAGGGATATACATATCTTTTTTAGAATATTCCTTGAATGTGCTGGTGGGGAAAATTTTAGATATTCCTTGAATATTCCATGAAGAATATTCCCGGAATATCCAGAATATTCCATGAATATTCCAGAGAGAATACTCCTGAAATATCCTCTGGGAATATTCCTCGTATACCCAGAATATACCTACAATATTCCATTAATATTCCAGAAAGGATAATCCTATGAATATTCCGAGTATATTCAAAGTAATTCAGGAATATGATAGTAATATTCCCTAAATATCCTGAAGGGTTTTCAGAACAGAATGACCATTCCCTGAAATTTCAGAAATTAGGAAAATAAAGAAAAATACAACCGTTTCCCCACATGAGTATCCTCAAATATAAAATATTGAATGGCACTTTTACATCAATAAGATGAGCTTCTACAATGATGACTGACAATTCAAACAATGTATTTGCTTACATTCGCCAAGAAACGAAACTTCATTTAAAAAATTATGTAGTAGTGCAATACGTAATTGTTTTCCTCAGAGTATTTGTGGATTGGAATTGCAGGTTCCACTCAGAAAAAAATATTTGATTTCCGCAGACTGCGCATCCCTTCCCTACAATGAAATAAAACAACTTGAATTTGAACAGGTCTATTTCTATATAGTCATAATAATAATAACACATATTTTATTAACCCGTTTCTTCTGTCACTAAGGGGATATCTCTGAAAAACAAGAATTGCAAGATCGAACTACTGCTATCTGAATCAGAAAAACTTGAATCCATTCTATCACTAATAGTTTCAACTTGATTACTCAACTGTCCTTCTGCATGCTGTCACGGAGTTTGTGTAAGAATTGCATTGAGAATATTATCAGTTTCCTGGTGTACTTCCTGCTTGTTTTTCTTCTAGGCATTTTGTAGAAAACGCCTTGAAAATGAAATGATCAGTGATATACAAATGAAATTTTCATGAAATGAAATGAATGGTAACATAAAAGTGTACTTACCACACGGTGGTGATTATTAAGAATATTTGTTAAACAATTCCAAACACAGTAATTTCACATACAAATATGCAAAAGTAATCCATACTAGTAAAAAAAAAGATGTTAAATGTCAATTTGAAATGCATTCAACTCCACAGCTCTGCCATCGGGTTAAGCTACGACTACCGGATCCACGACAGACGCTGACCCCCGCGGAATGGTTTCGATTGGTCGTGAAAGTGCACCTCGATATTTTCCGACCAATTATAATTTGGTCAGTACAGTAGTGTATTTTTGTCAGCTTGTCTGAACAAAAACTCTGTTTGCAAATCAAATACATCTATTCGCACTTTTTCTCATACTTTTCCCATATTTTGAACTCGAAAATGGTTATTGGTGTTCATTCCATATAAATTAGGGAGGATATTCCATGAATATACAATACATAATATTCAATTTTGATTATTCTATGAATATTCGTACATGATTATTCCATGAATATTCACACAGGAATATTCTATGAATATTCATACAGGAATATTCTCCCGAGAATATTCGTGGTACATTCTCCCGAGAATATTCCAGGAATATGCATATTGAAATATTCCTGGAATATGCTAGAGGCATGTGGATATTTTAGGAATATTCCATGTATATTCGGAATATACTCTTCTCTTTTCGGATATTCAGAGAATATTCTAGAAATATTCCGTGCTGTCAGGAAAACGACTGCCATTACGTTTCGTGGTTAGCTGTTTTCATTATGGCGTCTAAAATCACGCTGTTATAATTCCTTGTCGATTTCAACTCTGGTTTGTACTCTAGAAAAAAATCTGGAAATGAATAGTTTTGACCGCCAAAATAAAATGTGTTCAAATACATAAGAAATAAGAATATGTTCCCCACATATTTTGAGTATGCGTTGATTTTACAGAAGGGTGCATATTTCATCACAGTCACATTGCATTCCTAAGGCGGATTGAAGGGTCTAAGGGATTTTCACCATCTCATACCTCTCTTGCTGAACACAGATCGACGCACAAGTCTTCCCAAAACAATGTCCCAACTTTCTCATCAAAGTCTTATATTAATTATAACTCATTCTGACTAGAGACTTTGGTTCAAGAGGTTAATAAGCGCTTCTACATAATAACTTACTTTCCTTGGCACTTTTGGAAGAAAGAGTAAGGACGTAGACACCCTCGAAAGGTTGGCTTTTAAGATATTATGAATAATTATCAGCCATTCACGAAAACTTTTCGAAGTTGCGGAGCTAATAAATCTTTCTGACGTGAAAGAGACGTTGGCTGTCTGATGCAGTTTCTTTAATATATTTATTCGTTCAATGTGTGGAGGATATCTATCGAAGCAAATTGATTTAATTCTATGGGATTCTTTTTTTTTTATTCAAATTCATGCAAAAACAATATTTTTTAATAAAACAGTTACTTAATTTTTTTCTTCAGAGTAAAACTGGTAAAAAGTACCTAATTATTTATGAAAAAAACATAAGACCAAACTACACCTGGTACATCTTCAAAGTTGTGGTGACGGTGAAAAAAACATTGAAAATCCAACTAAAATATTTTCGTTATTGTGACAATTTCGGTTTCTTCGGGAGTGACGTCATCTTTGTTATTTTCAATAGGACACCCTGTATTTTATGAAATTTTTGGATTCCTCTCAGGATTCTTATTCAAATTCATGCATCATACACCATACCCAAAATGAACCGTTTTTAAGTTATTAGAGTTTTTCTAGAAAAAATGACAAATGAAGCCTATTGAACGCCATTTGAATGCCATGTGAATTACAATATTTTTGGAAATATGCAGTGACTGAATCATGGATATTGAAGGTTGAATGGATCACTCAACATAATCACAACTACTGAAAATTTATAGGTTATGCAAAAAAGTGGGTCCAGTAATTGAATGAGAAACAATGAAAATATAATTTTTTCAAATGGAAACCCCATTGTTTCTCCTCATGATTCAATTCTATTACATAAATGCGCCTTAGTTACTACTCACTCCTCTATACTCAAAACCCATAATTACGCAGATAATACCTAATTCTGCACATTAACTGCCTGAAATTTGTATTTCTCCAGTGAGCTGTCTACCGACAAATGAAGTGAAGTTGTTCACTGTCAGATTCATCATCTGAAAAGTACAATCTGGCCCGTGTTAAGTGTGGTAATCAAGAATTCGTTGATTTATTAGTGATTTATGGCGAGTGTAATAAAGTTTTCACAGGAACCTGTGATATTATTATACCTGGATATTCCCATTTGCATGCCAACAAATGTTCAAACATATAGGTTCAGGCCATGAACTAAATAATGAGAAAAAAGAAGCTATTTGGACATGACCAATATTCTCTGCATGGACATTTTATTTAATCCCAAATCTCGTGGATCATCTTTCAAAGGTGCTCCTGGAAAAGCTGCGACGTACCCAAGCACTGTTATTTGATTTTTTTCGTTGTCCACCACCGTTTTAGTTTTAATTATCTTCCTCTTGAAGCATCCATAGTTCGTAAAGTTGAATATTAATCTTCTTATGATGTCTGGAGATGGTTTTGGATTTTCTGGATATCTTTCATCAGAAGTATCACATGTTGATAAAATGAAATATGAATTAACGAAATCTTGATTATTATACCAGAGAAATATTGCACTTTTCCAGATGATGAATTTGACAGTAAACAACTTCAATTCATTTGTCGGTAGATATGCACAGCTTACTAGAAAAATAAAAATATGCAAATTTGAGTGTGGAGAACTGTTGTACCATGAAACACTTTGGAGTTTTTTCACTAGTAATCTCCCTAGGGTTTGAATCACTATCGAAAATATTTCCGAAAGCATGCATTTTTTTGAAATTATCCCGAGTCGAAGAAGAGGGATAATTTAAAAAAAAATCGTGCTCGAATTGTTTTGTAAGGTATATAGACATCTATATTTTACAAAGAATTCGTTAGACATTTATGGATGAAACGTGTTCCTTGAATTTTAGTTACATGAAATAATTGAAGACGAATTAATAGAACCTTCAGCAGTCCATTTCAATTTAAGTTTTGTTACTAAAATTTACCGAAAATATATTTTTTGCAAATATTCGTGATGATAGGGCTATTTTTTTCATTTATAATAATTATATTGAGTCTATATGCCCAAAGAATATGTTCCTAGGATTTTAATGGTATGAAATAAAGATTTTTTTGTATAACATAATGTATTCTATTTGCTATCAAGCAATCTGTATTATTACACTGAACGGAAGGCTGTATTTTTATAATTTTTGTTTGTCAGGTGAATATGTTTTGCAAAGAATTCGTTAGATATTTATGGCACAAGAAACGCCTTCCTTGAATTTTAGTTACATGAAACAATTAAAAATAAATTGACAGAACACCAAACAATTTATTTTAATTCAAGTTCTACTACTAAAGTTTGCTAAAAATATATTTTTTGCAAAATATTTCTGATAGAAACGTTTCTTGTTTCATTTTGTAATTATATTGGGTTTCTATATCCAAGAAAGACCTTCCTAGGATTTTAGTTGCATGAAACGAATCTTTGTTCGTTCAAAATAATGTATTCTATTAGCTATCAACAAATATGTGTTACTAAAGTGAATGGAAGATTTATTTTTCCAATTTTTGTTAGTCAGGTATTCGTTAAAAATAATGAACATTTTTGCTTAAAATAAATAGGAGGCTATGGAGAAATCACATTGACCTTTTTTTAAATGTTATTCTGACTGTGTATCTTATGACATATCCATAAATTAATATTATTTAAAACACTCGAAACAGAATGGAAAATTTCAAAAAATATAATCTGTGTATTTTTTGCGGCGAAATGGATGATTTGAGGGTCATCGAAATTTGAGACATTTATCTTACTTGCTTCAAGAACCCTGTGCTCAATCATCGCAAGACTTGCTGTTCAGAAAAATTAGTGAAGTGTTACTTGAAATTGGTGGATCATATATTCATAATTCAAATGCCAAATTCAACAAAATTGTGTCTATTTATTATATATATACATATGTTATTAAACATAGACATCTAACACCTAGTCCCTGTTATTCACCATTGAAGAAAGGAGAAGTACTAGCAGATTTTCTACAACATTTGAATAATGTAACGCAAGTTATTTAAAATGGAAATATATTTTTAAGAAATAAAATCGTCTTTTCTATACTTTTCTATTCTACTAAGTGAAGAAAGACAGAAAAAATGTATTAATAGCATTTTTCTTTTGTAAGGATAGACAGATAAAGGTAAGAATAATTATGTAAAAGGCGTATAGAGGGCTGTGCATTTGACAGAAAAATTATCGGGGATAATACCATAAGTGCTTTGAAAATGACCGATAATTCTGAAAAAACCGTGTTTTTTAAAAACTGCGCCGGTTTATTTTTTTCGTTGTTTCAAAGCATACATTTCCCGACTCCGAAGGAGGAGTACAATTTTTTAAAAAACAACAAAAAAAATTACCGAGGGCAGTTTTTTCAAAAAACACGTTTTTTCAGAATTATTTGGTTAATTTTTAAAGCACGAATGGTATTCGGTATAAAATTTCAAGAATACAAAAAGATTCATATTATTCATTGTTATAGTTGATACTACAATTATTGTTAGTAATATTGTCACTGCAGTTGAATTGTCACCTAGCGCGCTGAATTATACAGCGATAATCCATATAGAAGGTGGATAACAATGTTAATTTCACCTTATTATATTGATCTCAATATTCAATAAACTGACCAAAGTAGCGATGACTTCATTTCTTTCGACAGTTCTTCAAAATAGACTAATTGAAAATGAATTCATCTGGTTTTGGTGAGATCGAAATCCACTTCTGCGTCGAGTCACAAAATCTTGAACCCCAAGTGACAACAACTGAGGAATAGGCAGATAGATATTTCGGATTGAAATTAGTTTCCACTATTACTCCAATTAATAATTTAATTTTTTCCCACTCTTCTTGATAATGGCTCCAAAATGGAAGCCGAAGCGTCAGAAATATCAAATTTCTTGACGCGGTTGATATAGTTTCTCGGGTTTCTGTCCGCGTTATGTGTTTTTGGTCCTCGAAAGATCCGATTTCAAAACGTTTCGGCAAATTCACATTTGCCAACTTCAGGTGATGTTCAGAAATTCGATGTCATATTAGTTATCTCCAGGTTCAACTGTATTCTGGAATGTTTCATCTTTATTGTTTTTTTATTTTACTATACATTTTTTTATAACTTCGCTTGTCATGAAACCGATCCCCCTCTATAAAAACAAAAGCATCAGCGAAACTGCTATCAAGTTTGATTAATAGTCGCAGAGTAGAAATATGTCACGCGTTATGGAACAATGTTGTGATATTCTACAACAATAGAATTCCTGCAAGGAGAGTGAAGCATGTTTATTCCATCACTGGGACCCTTGCAATATTTTCATCAAAACAACATGAAAAATGATCCCACTGATTGTCGTGGGTACAATAACAGTTCCTGAATGCTCATCATCCTATCCGAACAACAACAGTTCCATTACAAGGGGTGGTATTCATTCGCCTACAAGGCTGACATGGCTGTCACACTGATTTCTATTGGGAAAAAAACACGGAATAGGGAAGGGAAATAGATAATTCACACATGCATTCAGAAAGTATGCTCCCGTCTTACAATTTGGTTGTACATTACTATCATGGAGTAGTTTATACACGGTTTTAACACGGGGCGGCTACCAAAATGGGGAACACTTTTTTGGTGGCCGTTACGTTCCGATCTACGTTCCTGGATCTCTGTAAGCCACATTCCAACCACGGTCACTTGATGGTTAATGTTGAAGGTGATTGTAACTTTGTAGTGGCTTTTATTGAATGCAAACTGTGGCAATCACTTATGGAGATAGCAAGAACGTGGCAACCATCACCACATATCACAATCGAGTGCCTGCCACATTGAAGGTTTGATAGAAGTTACTAAAACGTCACCGAAACTATCATACTCTAATGAAAGTGATTGTGACTTCTAAGAGATATTTAAGTGGTACAGGATGGTTACCGCAACGGCTATTTTCCTTTTTCAAGTTTGAAAACTTTCAAGGTGTTTCTGCTTAGAGGCCATAATGTTTCAGACACCTACATTGACACTAACAAGTTATAGAACTGTGGAGTGGCTACCATAGATGGAAATTACGTGACTACAACCACGAAAATATAAAATTTCAGTTATTCCTACTGTATCGTGGCAGACTTAGTGGTGATTACGTAATAACCACCAAGTCGAAGTTGTAGTATCAGTTTCCGTCACTATGATGCTGTTTGGGCACATGTTCATAATTGAGGTCGAATAGGCGGATTAGTTGAATCGAGAAACGTGTTTCGGATTCAGATAGAACCTATCTTCAGTCGAAGTACAAAATCTACAATAGTACATAATGAAATTGAAATTATATCCCAAATCGTGTATGGGGCCATCAAACAAGTACATATTGGCATCCAATAATTAAGGTGAGAAGATATGGAACAATACAAAAACATCCATATATTATAAATGCCGATCTTAATAATTAGAGGTGTGAAGATTTGGAACAATACAAAACGAATATCCATTATAACATCTTGAATGATAGTTTTACTGTGATCACTATCATTACGATGGATTTCTATTCGGACATTGACCAAGTTTGATTATAATCAAGGAAATAAATCGAATCTATGATTGATTTGAATTTTTTCAATCAGGTACGCAGACATTATTCATTTATCTGCTTGACCTACCCTGTAGTGATGAGGAGCAAGTACCCCGAAATCTGTCTCAGTGAAGTGGTTGATACGTATTCATTTCATAACCTTGTAGGACTTTGCACGTTTATCCAACGTCCATCGAGGCATTAGCCAGAAAAGTAGTTGTTCTTTATGGATACTAACACACCTAATGTATAGGTATTCCCAGTCAGCTGTCTTGAGAAATACGACGTTTTTTATTAGTAATGATATTATCTATAAAATACTGATAAGAGGAACGTAGTATATGAACACTATTATCTTTAAAAAAGGAAATTGTGGCATAATGGACAAATTATTAAATTAAAGAAAAAAAGCATCAAGTGGGAGTCGAACCCAAGATATACTCTAACCACTGAGAAAACATGAGGTCGTGGGTTCGACTCCCACTTGAGGATGCTTTTTTTCTTTAATTTTGGTTACCGCAACGGTTATTCTCCACTTTCAAGTTTCAAAACCTCAAAGCTGATTCTGCTTAGTGGCCTTAACGTTTCAGGCACATCAATTGATACTAACAAGCTATAGAACGTCCATAGATGGGAATTACATGACTACAACCATGCATATATAAAATTGTAGTTATTCTCACTGTGTAGTGGTGGATTTAGTGGTGAATACGTAATAACCACAGAGTCGAAGTGGTAGTATCAGTTTCCGTCCCTATGATGCTGCTTGGGCAATAAATATTTTAATTGATAGTGAAAAAACTGTTCCTGCTGATACACCCGTATGTCGTTTCATTACTGAAGTCTTTGAACTTTAAAGTTGACGTTTCCTATATTACTAAATCGAATTGTCATATCTATAATTACATATTTTTACTTTCATACATTACATACTCCAATTATATTTCAGGGAGAAAGTAGCATGTGCTGTTTGGGTGATTTGAAATAGTAGTAGCTGGAACGTCATTAAACAGGTAATATTTTCACCCATTTGAATAACCAATTATCCAAACTAACATCAGAATGGTAAGTTTTTCATTTACATCCGTACTCCTGATCCGAAAACAAAGTATTCATCCACATTTTCTGGTTTTTATTTTGTTTCAATTTTTCAGCATTATCATACTACTTCTGAATATAAATGAACAAATATGCATTTTCTGTTCACTTCATGTGATGGGGTAAATAATTGAATAGTAGAGTAACGAAAACGCAGTTTTATGTGTATGTATGCAGTTTCTGGTTCTGTTATAATTTATATTTGATATATTTTCCAGCACAACTCTACTATTATTGAAAAATGATAGAGAACGATGCATTCTCTGTTAATTCTGAGTTATTTTTTGTATTATGTGCAAAAAATGAGTGTTTTTTCAATGGAGTGTTAATTTCTGGCCAAGACCGCAGTCGCGGCCAGAAGTTCTCTCGAATTTGCCATGAGAACACAAATTCTATAAACGATATACAAACAACAGTTTTTGAACAACTGTCAATTTGAATAAAAAAGTATTGTCTAAAATAAATCATAAATAAACACATCCTATAAACATGGTTCAAAAATACTTAGTTCCTTATTTTATGTAAAAAATTCCCCCCACAAAAACAAACATTTTCTCAATACTATACAATTTCACAGCATCCAGTCATTTTTTTTTGTCGTTAATATAGAAACGGTTTGTTGGCACACCGCGTGTTTTAACTGTCATACATTTATAGTTTGTTCGTATTCGCTTCTAATTCTAGTTATTTTCAATAAGGTGGATGTTGATCATGGTACTGGCAGCGATAGCCCATCGGATATATACGATGCAGCAAATGCCATAGTATCTATTATGTTACCGGCCATATACAAGTTAGTATATGAGAAATCATATGACCAATTTCGTGAATGGTGCGACAAAAAACATGTAAAAAAGGGGTCTGAAAATGTGCTTATATGTTATTTTGAGGAAAAATAAAAATTATAAAGCCTCCTACGTTATGGAGGGTCTACTCAATGTTGGAAAGTACATTGAATGTTAAAGAAAAAAAATGACATGAAGAAATTTTCAAAACTGGTTCTGCTCATTGAGAACAAAATCGTCGGATACCGAGGAAAGAAATATGAAGTTCTATCGAGGGATGATATCAATAAATTTATTCAAGATGCTGATAATGAAAAAAATTTACTGTTTAAGATACAGATAATCATAATTTTGTAATATTTCAATAATTTCAATATTTTCTTAATTGTAGGTTGCATTAATTTTGGGAATAAGCGGTGCTTGTCGCCTTGAAGAATTATTACATGTAACTATCAAGGCCATTGAAGATGCTGGGTCTATATTGATTGGTAAAATACCGGATATGAAGGCCAATTGCGCAAGAACGTTTACTGTTTCAAATTCTGATTATATTGAGATATACCGCAAGTATAGAACACAGCGGCCGCCCCAATAAAAAGTACTATTTGAGAGGAAAATGAGTAAACTCGTGGAAATAAATAAAAATGAAGAAATTTTCGTCTTTATCGCAAAATGTCTGGGAAAAAATCTGTATAATAGCTACACATGTCACTGTTTCAGGAGAAGCTCTGTAACTCTCTTGGCTAATGCGGGGGACATAACATCAGTAAAACATCTCGGTGGCTGGAATTCTGCTACCTATATAGAAGACGGTTTGAACATAACAAAATTGAGATTTAAAATAAAATTTTGAATTGTCCATCTGCTTTCAAACAAATTAAAATACCTGATTAAATTGTGGAATCAACTTTTCAAGAAATATCTAGCATTTCGGAGCAGCAGCAAGGTGGAGCATCTTCACAAATTTATATTAGAAGTGAATTTTAAACTTCACCTCAATTATTATTGTAATATAAAATTGTTTTATAATAAATTATTAACAATAAACTTTGTGGAAAATAAATTCTTCAGAAATTAATGTTTTATGTTATTTTCTGTGAATCATTTTCACAGTGATTATTTTTTGACATTTCTAGAAACCAATGAAAACATTCAATTCCAATCATTCATGTACGTTTTGGCCAATCAAAATATTATTGTAGTGAGAATAAACCACCTAGAAAATTGCCGCGGGAATAATTTGGGATATTTTGTTTTTATTCTTTGACAACCTAAATTTTTTATTTGACTTCGGTCATCAATTCGCATGAAAAGTGAGAAATCAATCAAAACCGGTTTAGTTCTTTATATCATTGTACGAGGAAGTGTGTTTGTGATTGTAAATTCAAAAAATAATCTACAGGATACCACACGAGAGTTCGATAAAGTAGAAAATAATTCTCCAGATTTCTTTCTCAAACTTGTTGCCATTTGGCAATAGCTACTCGAGCCCGTTGGGCTCTCGTGTCTATTGCCTGGCAACAAGTTTCAAAGATCTGTCTAATTATTTTCACTTTATTCTCACTCTCTTGTGGTATTAAACCTGAGAACAATCCTTTCACGTTTACGCATCGAGAGATTTGCAAAAATGTCAAGTTTTTTTTACAGTTGTGCAATAACGAATTTTTATGTATTAATCTGCAATTTCTGGCGCTGTTATGATTCTCATATTCGATCAAATTTCCAGCACACTTTATCTATTTCTGATAAATGACAAACAACGAAACATTTCCCGCCCATTTTGAGTGATTGTACTGAAATAATAGAGTCACGAAAACGACTCTTCGTCTATTTTCATGTTTCTGGCTCAGTTATAATTTTTGTTCGATATATTTTCCAGCACAACTTTAGTATTTCCAAAAACGTGAAACATAAAAGCATTACTCGTTCATAATGAGTGATTATGGTGGAGGTAATAAATAGTACAGTCACGAAAAAGTATTTTGATGTATTAAATTCCTTCAATTTCGTTTGAATCCGAATTTATCCAATACTATGTCAGAGTCATTAAGAAGTTAGAAATTTGAGCATTTGAATTCTCCTCCTAACTGTTGTGGATAAAAAGTTATGAAACGGCGGTGCCCACTTGAGAGTTAGGCTAGTAGAGCTCGTCCAGTATTGAAACGACCGTTTGGTAGGTAGAGAGGGGGAAAACACGATTGGACACGATTTGCAGTGCTACGGCCAATCTTCACCAGTGTCTTGGCATGCAGCGTTTGATAGGTTAGGTTTGTTTGATTAATAAATAGGTAGTGCAGTTATTTACTCAAATTTTCCTATACAAATATATCTATATCCCTCTGGCAGATTTGTAGAAAAATATTTTTTCCGTCCAGAAGTTATAGGAGTGTGAGCTCTCTACTTCTCTTGTATCGCCTATACCAAATAATTTGGTACGCCTATGGAATTTCTATTACTGGCCATAATTCGGGCATCTTCGAAAAGAATTGGTTGTTAGGTAGGGGAAGGCCAAAGTGGTCGTTTCAATACTGGACGAGCTCTACAACACCATTTTTTCAATAACCAGCTGAGTTAGAAAATGTTGGTTGGTGTTAATAAATAGTAAATAAATAGTTATTAAAAACTGGACAATTTTCAGTTGATTGTGCTGAAACGGCTGCCAGGTTTATATATATACGTGAAAATTCACTAATTTGTGCTTCAAGAATAAAATACGGATTTTCAAATGTTGCGAACGAGAAATCGACCAGTATTGAGAATAGAATTATGGAAAAGAAAGAAAATTTGATATTTTGAATTATTTTTCCTATTGACAAATTCAGAAAACGTTAAGTTACTGACACAAATTCAATGGTTTTATAAAGTTATTAGTCATTTGGTAAACGCGGAAACTCATGAATGCAAATTAATAAATTGGTGTTGGTTAAGAAATCTCAAAAAACATGTCGAGAACCATTCTTTCACAAAAAATAACCACTATAAAGCGACTTGCTCGAAAATCGAAAAAATCTAGCACGATATTTGTCGATTAATTGTCGCAAATTTGTCGTGTTTTTTTGTAAGGGTGACTTGATATAAAGTTAGAACTGCCACTAGGGTTAATTCACGATTGGAAGTCGAATTTCACAAGTATTGAAATCGAAGGAGTCATTGAAAATTTATATCCAAAAAAAGCTTGTGGTTATGATAAAGTTAGTGTAAGAATTGTTAAAGCAGTCAAATTCTAAATATCACCAATTTTATTCTTTATCATTTCAAAATCATTTGAAAAAGGTATAGTACCAAATGATATGAAAATTGCGAAGGTGTCACCAATTTACAAAAGTGGTAAAATAAATGATTCAAATAATTATAGGCCAATTTCTATTCTTCCAATTTTTTCGAAAATTTTAGAAAGACTGATGCATGTAAGACTTTTTGATTATCTTGAAAATAATAATCTACTATACGAAGGTCAATATGGTTTTCTCAAATCCAGGGACACAGAGGTGGCAACGATGGATGTTATTACCAAAATTCAAATTCAAATTGATAATAATAAAAATGTAGTATGTTATCCTTGGACTTGTGTGAAGCCTTTGATACATGTTGATCATGAAATTCTACTAAAGAAAATATTCAACATTGGAATTGGTTCAAAAATTATTTGTATAATAGAAAACAGTATGGTCAAATGGGAAATCATCAGAGTTCTTTGAAAAATATAAAGTGTGGAGTACCACAAGGTTCCATTCTTGGTCCTGTACTATTCTTAATATATATATATATGTATAAACAATCTTTCAAAATTAAAATGAGAAGGAAGAATGAAATCATTTGCTGATGACACTACAATTATGTACTTTTCAAATTCATTTGGCTACAGCAACATAAATTGACCATTAATTTCAATAAATCTTCCTACATGAATGTTTCTAAAAGAACAATTGACACTCCCACCAGTTCCATTCATTTCGAAAATAATATCATAAATTACACTAAATTAACAACATTTTTAGGACATTATATCGATGAAAAATTATCATAGAATAAGCATATCGAAAAAATTCGGAAAAAAAATCACCTCTTATAGGCATTCTTTACAGAATAAGAAATTATATATCACTAAAATTTTTAAAAAACATCTATTTTAGTTCAATTTATTCACACTTGCGGTATCTCATTTCTATATGGGAAACTGCAAATAATTCTATTTTAAAACCATTGAAATCATTACAAAATAAATCAAAAAATTATATATATATATATATAAAATTACCACATTAAAAAATTAATTTTATAAACCAAAAAGGCTTTTGAATTTAAATTCTCTTTATGAACTCAAAATATGTTGTTTCATTCATTTTGTCAAAAAAAAAAAAAAAAATTTCATGAAATTATGCCACTAGGCAAACAAATTTTTTATCCATTAGTAATGTTAAATCTGAAATTGGAAAGAAATGTATGTACCATAATGGAATAATCATTTTTAATTCAATTCCTAACAACATAAAAAAAATTAATGGCGAAATTTAAAATCGAACTGAAATATACACTTCAATCAACTGGATAAAAATTTATAAATATGTTTTTTTTTTGTTTTCAATTTTTTTTTATTTACACATTAAAATAATTGAAAATGTTTATTTGGTTACCCCTTAGTACATATACTTTCTTGAACTATTCGTTTTTGACTACTTCCCTAACAATAAACATGTAATGTTTCTTGGGACAATAAAGTTATTATTATTATATTTGTCGTTTAATTGTCGAAATCCATTGAAAATAACAAAAATACACTAAAATAGATTTTAGAGAAAATATACGCTTTTTTATGGATATTTCCTGGAATCTGTGAAAATTTCGAGTACTTGGCAACATCGCATTCACATAATTTATCAGATTTGTGCATTTTACAGGGAAAGGCAAAATATGAGTGTATTACAATTTTGAATTCCAGGTTTTAAAATGGATTTCAACAATTATTCGACAATTTTTCATAAAAGTACATGTGATAATTCAAAATTTGCACGACAATTATTTTTGGTATTCACAATTTTATATGAGGCTGGAAAAAAAATTAACCAACATATAGGGTGTATTAAAAAAAAGAAATTTCCAATTAATTAAATTTTTTTAAATTTGCTCGACAATCATATTTTTGTCAATTGACAATTGTTAAGTGAATTTTTGGTTGTAAGAAACATTACTCAAGTGATATATAATGAGCATTGTTGAAAAAATTTGAATTTTATAATTAATCATCGTTCACAAAAAAACTTTTGAAAGTTCGAATTCAAAATTATAATACACTTATATTCTGCCCTCAAATCAAATGAGTTAATGCGATGTTGCCAAGTACCCGAAATTTTCACAGACACCAGGAAATATTCATAAAAAGGCGTATATTTTCTTTAAATTATATTTAAGTGTATTTTTGTTTTGTTCAATGGATATCGACAATTATACGACAAATATCAATAACAATATTTCTGAAAATCGACTTTTACTCGTAAATTTACCCCTATAAAAAAACTGAAAGCGCGACAAATTGTTTGTATTAATAACAAATTTCTGACAATTATTCGACAAATATTGGGCAAGGTTTTTTTGATTTTCGAGCAAGTGGCTTTGCCAACTTTATAGGGGTCAAAAAATAACTTTTATACAAAAACTTACTGACATTTAATTCCACGAGGGAAGAAGAATATCAGAATAGGAAGAACTGTATGTAAATTATTTCAGAAATTGGGCGTTTGAAAGTACCGTAAGCTTATGTTATGATTGAACTCACCTCTTGGTAGACGTTGGCCACGTAGTTTTCACGCCATACTTCATAGTATACTTATCCGCTATACTTTGCAATGGCTTCTTCGTGGGCTTATTCTTAGGCTTAGTAGGCTTCTTTACCCTCGTCACCGCACCAGACTCAGTGGTGAACTGCAACTGTACGTTGAGCTCGTCCCCGTGGTTTGATGCGTGATGGTTCGAGGTGATGAAACCCGGTTCTGTGGTCATTTGCCAGCCAGGTTTGGTATAGACCAAGATGCTGTTTGAAACTGGAAAGGAGTCCGTGCTCATTGGTCTCAAGCTGTGTCTGGGAGTAATAATCAAATTAGACTTTCAGAAACATGATATTTCCACATGTACAATTAGATTATCCCAAGGATGAATTTCCGAAAACCCTGAAATACGTGTTCCATTATTTGAAAAGAACCATTGCTTCTGACACACCCAAATACTGTAAATTCAAAACTAACGGAACCCTCATGTAAACTCACCGCCCCCCCCTATTTCACTCCTTTATGGGTTGATTTTTCAAAAACACTGAAATTTGATTTCTTTATTCGTCGCGAAGAAGTCCTCGAATACCAATTTTTATGAGTCTCTTACGAACTCTCAACCCCCATTTTACCCTCTTTGGGGTTGAATTCTAGAAAACCCTGGAATACATGGTTTTTCATTCGACAAGAAGAGTTCAAATATCAATTTCCATGACTCTAACTTCAGAACTAAATGTACTTCCATACAAACTTTCACTCCTTCCTTTTCACCCCTTTAGAGATAGAATATCAAAGAAACTTTTCATAGTGAGTATCTGTCGTTAAAGGAATACACTGTGGAGATTTCAGCTTTTTAGGTCATATATAAATGAATACCCAAGAATTCGAGGAGATAGCAAAAGATGTATTGATCATTGGTTCATAAAAACAATAAATTTGGGAGATTTAAAATCATATGTGCTGAGATCATCCATCACAGATCACAGCCCTTTAATTCCCAATGTAAATTCAAAAGAGTTGAGGAATGATTTGTTTGAAAATATGAACTGGATGTTTTCAATTCACAGAAATATATTTCTATTCAATATTCAATGGAGGACTTCGGCTAAGATTCAGTGATACCACAACAAAATTTTTGGCCTTAAATCTACTGACACATTTTTTGGCTATTTTTGATAATTTTAAGATGAAAAACACCTTCTGATACCCCAAACCAATATTAAAAAGATGCGGAATTGTTGAATTATTCAGATATTTCATAAAGCACAAATGTTTAGGGAATTTGTATTTATATAGTGATTATTTTTTCCTGGAAGGCGCCAAATTCCAAACAATAACATTAATATCTCGTATGACTTTCCATTGTCAAATTTGTCATATGGATATTAGAAAAAAAAAAATATCTGACTGAGCAGTGTTGTAAAAATTGTTTAATAGACTTTTGTTATCTACCTATTAGTTTTTATTTACGTTAAAATGGTTTATCGCTGTAGTTATAAAAATTGTAAAAGTGACTCCAGAAAGCGTTATAAACAGCGAGTGTAGTTTTTTCCCTTTCCCAAACCAAAAAGAGATTTGGTAAAATGTCTCAAGTGGATTGAACTCTGTGGAAATGAAAACCTCCTTCCATAAAAAATCAGTAGAAATACTTATGTTTGTAGCCTACATTTTGAGGATAAACGCAAAAATGAACCAGTACCATTTTCCAATCTGCAAGTGTTGGAAAATGTGGCTGAAGGAGAAATTATGTTGTGTGAAACTGGTGAAATCTCAATAGACAGTGTGGAACAGAGCAACGCAGAAATCATTTCAACTAATAATTCCCAACATCTTTCTGAAACCCCTGATGACTTGAGTACCATAACTGTTAATGATGAAGACATTTTAACTGAAAACTCTCAACATCTTTCAGACACCCCTGATGACACCACCACAGCTAATGATGAAGAAATCTCCTACTTAGAGTCTTATAGGCAGACTTTGGAATGTGCTCCGAAGGTAAACATATTTTTATATAATAATTTGAAAAATAATTCAAAATATTTCAAATATTTCACAGGACTTGAATTCTGGCATTTTGAGGCACACTCTATACTCTCTTAGATGAAAATATTATGGACAAGCTTGTGTACCCTTATAAAAATTATGAAAGGAATAATGTAAGGAAAATATATATTTGATATATATCCAAATGTGGATATTTATATATTTTCGAAAAAAGTTACGATAGAGAAAACAAAAGCAGAAATAATAAGTTTATTTAAAACTAAATATAAAAAAACTAAACAAAAAATTAAGTATGGTAGTAAAATGTGAAAAGTTACGCTAAAGCGAAAAACCAAATAAGGAATAACCTAACCTGTTGCTCATTGATATATTGCCTGCTAGTTATTATATGCTATTTCGCTACAGTTCTTGAAAAAAAAAATTTCGACAGCAATTAGAACATTGACGTTTCTAACACACTTTTATATATGGCAAAATATGTCATTTATAGATCATTTTTGTCAAAAACATTAAAAATATTCGTTTGTCCTTTGCTCCCTATTGCATGTTAATAGTGTCTGCAAAGTTTCAGACTTCATGATCTTCAGATAGAATATTTTTTCTTGTGTTAATAATGGTGTGAACCGCTGGAAAGTTTAGAATGTCTACAAGTGGTGTGCAATTCCATTTTTAGTGATTAAGGGTCCTTCCTAGTACCTCTTAAATAAAAAAACCAACACGTTTTGTTCAAACTCTTCTTTAAATATAGCTTTCAAGATACTTAATGGATTTTTCATTTCAAGTTACGAATTTACCAAAGAGCAAACAATAGCGAAAATATTCGAAATAATGGGCATTAGTAATATGGGATATTTCTTTGAAAACATCTTATATGATTTAATTAGATAGATAGCCCTTACAACATGAATTCTTGCTTTGGCAATTTTTTTAGTTATTATTTCTTCTTCGGCTATCCTTTGTTGCCTCCCATCATGAAAGGTGGGATATATGATTCAATTCCCATTTCATCTAACAAATCCCTGATCATGAAACCTCATCTATCAGCTAAAATAACATCATTTTCCATCAACAACTGTCTAGTATCGCTCTTTTCAAATAAATATCTTTCTGAAATAAAGCCCTTATAACCCTCACTGGGTATATCACTGCACCAGTTACTGAAATTGCAACAAGAAATTCAATTGTATTACTATGTTTATAATAAGAAAATGTATTTCCTTGTTGCCTGAAATTTCTAATAGGCATTTCCATCAACAACTCTGTGGCATCTATAACAAAAGTAATACTGTCGCCAGAAAAACTTCTGAAACATTTAGGAACGTCTTCAATATCTCTGGCACTGGAAAATATATTTTTTTTCATTCCTTCTATCTTAAAAAACATAAACTGTATCCAAGTATATGATGTAGTGACGGAGACATAGTTTCTACTCAAATTGCAGAAAAATGATAACTCATCTAATGTGAATCCCCTTTTAATTCGCACTAACGTTAACGCTAATTTATCCCGATTGCTCAATTTTTGACTTTGCTTTCTTTCCTTTCATTTCATGATTTTTATAAGGATATATACAAGCTTGTCCATAATATTTCCATCTGAAAGAGTATAGAGTGCCTCAAAATGCCAGAATTCAAGTCCTGTGAAATATTTTAAATGTTTTGAATTCTTTTTCAAATTATTATATGAAAATATGTTTGCCTTCGGAACACATTCCAAAGTCTGCGTATAAGACTCTACGTAGGAGATTTCTTCATCATTAGCTGTGGTGGTGTCAGGAAGATGTTGGGAGTTTTCAGTTAAAATGTCTTCATCATTAGCAGTGATGTTGCTCAAGTCATCAGGGGTTTCAGAAAGATGTTGGGAGTTATTAGTTGAAATTGCTCTGTTCCACACTGTCTATTGAGATTTCACCAGTTTCACACAACATAATTTCTCCTTCAGCCACATTTTCGCACACTTGCAGATTGGAAAATGGTACTGGTTCTTCTTGCATTTATCCTCAAAATGTAGGCTACAAACACAAGCATTCCTGTTTATATTTGATGGAAGGAGGTTTTCATTTCCACAGAGTTCAATCCACTTGAGACATTTTACCAAATCTCTTTTTGGTTTGGGAAAGGGAAAAAACTCGCTCTTTATAACGCTTTCTGGAGTCACTTTTCAATTTTTATAACAGCGATCAACCATTTTAACGTAAATAAAAACGAATAGGTAGATACCAAAAGTATATTAAACAATTTTCGCAACACTACTCAGTCAAATATATTTTTTTTTCTAATATCCATAGGACGAATTTGACAGTGGAAAGTCGTACGAAGTACGAGTTATTCATGTTATAGTTTTGAATTTGGCGCCTTCCAGGAAAAAATAATCACTATAAAAATACAAATTCCCTAAACATTTTTGTTTTATGAAATAAATAAAGAATTCAACAATTCCGCACCTTTTTTATATTGGTTTGGGGTATCAGAAGGTGTACTTTATCTTAAAATTATCAAAAATAGCCAAAAAATGTGTCAGTAGATGTAAGGCCAAAATTTCTGTTGTGGTATCACTGAACCTTAGCCGAAGTCCTCCATTGAGAATGTTTCCCTTTTCAATTGAGGAATATAATAAACGAACATTTTATTCAAAAATTGATCATAAAAAGATCAATAAACTCGGAAAAGACGTAAAATGGTTGAATTGTTATGCAATTACTGAGGTCGATATGATAACCGTTATTTACTGACAAAATATACTGAATGCGTTAACACGTTGACGAAGCGACTGCTGACCAAAGGAAAAAAAGTAAGTAATTTTTTTTGTAACTTTTTTCAAATATATATTATAAGTTTCGAATTTGAATTGGTCTTCTGAAAGATTCAATTTGTGGCATCTCGTTGATCTCACGCCGTCTGAATAGAAGTAATTGTATTATTGAGCCGACATAGTACTACCAATGTAATGTCACATGATGCAGTAGGCGTTGTGGACATATGTTGGCTAGAAACAATTTAATGTTGTGGCTTTGTAGGTATAACGCAAACACGTGGTTTCTGGAGGGTGCTGATTTCAAGATCAGTTGATGCAGTAATTCGAGTGAAGAATTCATATTATTTATAAATGGGCGACTACGAGAGAAGTCATGCACCTAATGCTACTAACGCCTAAATATGTTATCCTGTTACATTTGTAATGCTTTAGCCTATTGTATTCGTAATGCTTTGTAATGCGCTTCTTGTTTCTTTACGTTCTTATGATAAACAATGTTAATTTTTCTGATTTTTCCACTTTGATGCCCATAAAAACCATCCTAATTAATATATCTTGGTCCGGCTCATATAAGTTGGTCGATAGGCCGGCGCTTGATCGCCTACCATTTATTTTTTCTACGACTGTCACAAAATACCTTCATTGTATGTTCAATGATGATTTCCAAATTTAGTACATTGTAATACTCCTTTTCATTATGCACTAGTTGTTGGGCAACTAGTGCACAATGTCTGAAAAACGCACGGGTAAATTTTCGCAATCTTCATCACGACAAAAGAGGCGTGGAGTAAAGAAAACAAAAGACGCCGTAACCAGTTAACATTGCCGTAACCATACAGACAATATAATCACAAACATAAGTGACAATTCAATATTTTTTTGACAGAAAAACTATTGGAATCTGCGACCAAGTAATGTCAACGATGCTTATTTTTTTCTAGTTTATCAGAGAGGAAAATTCACTGTCCAAAAAATTGGAATAAATAAAATAGGAAACATGGGAAAACAAATTGCTTCATACTTAAAACTTCCGAATCCTGAGTTATACACCGGCCACCGTTTCCGCCGATCTTCAGCTACAATATTGATAGATAGTGGCGAAGATATAATGACATTAAAACGGCATGGTGGCTGGCGCTCTACAACAGTAGCTGATGGTTACATCGGAGAGTCCCTGACTAGTCGAAATAACATAGCCAATAAAATATTAGGGTCGATCAATTAGTTGTCAGACATCGACATCAGTTACAGAAAATGTTAATAATGTCAACTTTTCCCTTAAAAAAACGGATTCTATGTCCCAAAAATTTGTTTTTAATAATTGTACCAATGTAACATTGAATATTATTGATAACAAATGAGGATATATTTTTTCGCGATTATTGTAGTAGGTGCTTAACACATTTACCTGGTACGTTATTTTTTTCAATTAATTAATAAAAGTACATTTCTCATGTTTGTTGTTTTTTACTTACACTGTATATTATAACAGTCGTAGAAAAAGTATAGTGTGAAACTCGCACGGAATGACAATTTCCTACTCGTATGATTTGCAGCACTCGCTTGCAGCTCGTGCTGCAAACTTTCATAGTCGTAGGAAATGTTGTACAATATACCGCGAGTCCCGACGAGATACAACACGTGAAATGAAGAATAACACCAACTTTTGATTTTTACATTACTATACACACTATTAAAAATGAAAAAATACCGTAAAAATATTTTTTTGATACGTCTTATAGTTTCCGAGATATTTAATTGTTTAGCTAGGCGTGCGACGACGCGGAGTCATTGGCCGCTGTGACGTCACTGTACAACGGTCGGTCAGTGCGTGCTCTGCTTCCGAGCTGTGTGTATGAAGTTTGCGTCGAAAATTGATCAAAATGTCGAATTCAGAAACTGGAAAATCGTGTATTGTGCCAAAGCATTTAAATAAAACTACTAATGCACCCGAAAAGTTTTTTTTTATTGTTGCTTTCGAACCTAAAAGTCGATAGAAATGGATGCAAATCATGATGTTCTGGGGTGGTTCGGCATTTTAATGTTCGAATATCTCTTTTAACTTTTACATATCCAATAGCGTCGTCGCCGAAGCTGTTTCTAGGCAATCTAAAATAAAATAAACGGAAGTTGATCTAATATATAAAAAATAAAATAAATAAAAATGCACGTATCCACGATCACATTAAAGAGGAAGGTGAATATAAAGTTACACCACACATGCACTCTGAATATGGGGAAAATACTTTTCTCACGTGTTTTTGCCTCCTGAACACGAATCCGAAAAATGCGGCAGTCTCATACCGTTCCCGAGTTAGAGAAGTTTAAAAAAAAAATAACCTCATTTTCAAGCACCGTTTTCTCGCACAAAACTCACTCAAAATGCCTCCTTCTTTTTACCAGCATAAACAATACACCCTAAATCACTCATTTTCGGCACAACTTTGCACAAAATATCGTCGTTTTTATCGAAAAAATCCTCCTTCTTATACATTACCAAATAAATCAATTTCAGACTTTGACACATGGAATTTAGTAACTTTTCGAATTCAAATGTGAGCAATAGTTTCCCCTTCATTTATGTGTGCAATTGTTGTGGGCGGTGATTCATTTATTATAAACATGAAAAATAAGGCAAAGTTACTAAATTCCATGTGTCAAAGTCTGAAATTGATTTATTTGGAACTGTGTAAAAAGGAGGATTTTTTCGATAAAAACGACGATATTTTGTGCAAAGTTGTGCCAAAAATAAGTGATTTAGGGTGTATTGTTTATGCTGGTATAAAGAAGGAGGCATTTTGAGTGAGTTTTGTGCAAAAAAACGGTGCTTGAAAATGAGGTATTTTTTTTTTCCTTTTTTCTCTAACTCGGGAACGGTATGAGACCGCCGCATTTTTTATTCCGGATTCGTGTTCAGGAGGCAAAAACACGTAAGAAAATTATTTTCCCCATATTCAGAGTGAATGTGGGGTGTAATTTTATATTTACCAAGAGGAAATTAATATGAGAGGTTTTTCATCTCAGCTTAATAATATGTAGTCGCGTGCAACCTAATAATAACCTACTTTTGAAAAAAATATTTCATGGGTTCATTTTAAAAAGTTTTGTACCTCTGGTACATAATGTTCAGGTTATGTTTACTATGGTAATTTCTTGTTACATTACATATTAAAAAAATACAAAATGTAAGTCATGATCCAAACTTTGTAGGTACAATAACGCAGTATTGTTTTTGATAAGTCCCACCCTGTTACAAATACCTACGCATTCTTCTTTCTCAGGAACTAAATGTCAAGTAAGATGTATGAAACACTAGTAATGAGAAATATGTACTTATAGGGATCAAAAGATTTATGATAAAAAGTTAAATGTTATTACGTAATACTTACTTTTGCATTTTTACTCCTCGCATCTCGGCGACCAAGAAATCGGAGTTATTTGAAAAATAGTGGCCAACCATTAACCCGTCTATTTCAGGCAAGTTATCAGATTCTCCTTTTTCAAAACTGTCATACATATCTAATATTATACTTATAACACATAAAAACTTAAGTTAAAAACATTATTGTGGTCGAACATCCGATAGCAAAGCAATGATTCAGTGTACGGTGAGAACGTTGCGTTGTAAAATGACGTCACGCGAGCATGGCGCGCTCGCCCGAAATATTTGAATAGAACGGAAACTAAAATGGTCGTAACTTCAACACTATTCGCTTGATGGAAATGAAACAAAAACAGGTGTATTTCTTAACATTCAGGCTACACGGTCATAAAGTTTCAAGTCATTTAACAGACCCAGTGACATTCTTCATTATGTTGTGCGGCATCACATTAATGCCGCGCTCGCCCTGTATAAAGAAGATTTAGAAAACGAAAGTTGTATCTTTTCTTGACTCTTATATTGTTAACTGGAGTTGAGTCTAAAAATGTAAGACATTGTGGGTAAAAGAGTGGCTTTGGAAAAGGGGTGAACTATTGATTTTTTATCTGAGTATGATGATCTTGACTTGATCTTCCAGAGAGCAGGATGTCGATGATAGATTTTAATAAAATTTGGTATATGGGCTCTTCTTTTCGAATAATAAAACACATATGGAGAAGAAGTATTGCTAAGTCTTATCCAAAGAAACAGTTTCACTTATAAAAAACAGCAAGTCTGTTATATTAGAAGACCTTCTTGAATTATCAAATATTGTAAGTGCGAATTTACACGATCCAATAAATTGGTCAATTTTGTGACCTTGAATTTTATTGATAGGTGTAAACAGAAAATTGTCGTCAATTTGAACTTGACCAATAAATTGACGAGTTTAGAATCGGTTCTAATTTTTCATCAATTTTTAGTGACAATTTGCAGTAACTTTCGGCCATGAATTGGATGAACAGAGATTTTCAGGTTATATGTTATTATTTACGCGATTCCACATACCCTACGCTAACCGCGAAAAAAATGATATTGCGAAGAAAAAAACATAATTTACGTTGCATTACATTCGCATCAATGTGCATTGCTGAATATGAAAGACAGAGGTGTAGAAGATGGTGGATTATATCTTGGATTGAGAAAAGAGGGAAAGAAAACTTGACATTAGTTCACGAAAAATTCCTGAGTGCAGATCCTAATCAATTCAAACGATATTTAAGAATCGATCAGACTCAATTCAATAAGCTATTGAATAATATTCGGAACTTTTCCTATAGTTGAACCATTTCTTGTCAGTATGTTGGTATTCCTGAGTAAAAGCTGTTGCCAAAATTGACCAATAAATTGTCAGGTGTAAATATAACCCATATTGGTCAATTTTATTGTTCAATTTATTGATCAATTTTATTGGATGGTGTAAATTCGCACTAAGAATTCCTCTGGTGCAATCCAGGAATATAAACTACGATCTTGACATCTTTTGGAGAATACAAGAACAGTTATAAAATAGCTATATGTGAAGAGACAGAGTTTTCTCCTTACCTTGGAGGTTGTGTTGGTGTCCTGGATGACAGCCCTGGCTTGTCGTTCACAGATGGCGGTGCAGTCTGCACATACGATCCTAACGGAGATCTCGTCGAATAAGTAGCCTGGGGACGGCTGTAAGAAAGCGAAAGTTAAAAGTGAGAGAGAATAACAAAACAAATGTCACGTTTGTGTCTACACGCAACGGATCACTTTGATGGAGGTAACGATCCGCCAAATCGGCCAAATACAGTGTCATGCTGCGGTCTTCCGTATCTTATAGACTCTTTAGCTTAATTAGCAGAACAATTGAGCCTGTCTCGAAATAATTTGCTTGTTATTTTTGAATTCTATTGATTGTTTTTCAGAGGAAAATATTTAAAAACATATTTTGGAATGTAAAGTAGAACCAGAAATCTAAGAACGTCGTAAATCAATATTAGCCGACGACCCTCATTATTATAGTTTTCCCAATATCAATTGCAGAAGCATAAAAAAAGTCTTGCGGCGAAATCGTGTGAGTAGCAGTGGCGGAGATAACTAATTTTATTTAGATATTTTAAGATTTTAAAAATACTTCATAAATAATGAAAAATGAAAAAAAATTAAAGACAAGCTTTTATTGATACAAATACATTGAGAAAGAAAAATAATTTCTTTCATTGTTTGATGTAGGTTATTATTATATCCAAAAACGTATTTCGATCGGCACACACCAAGACCATAGACGCTACTGGTTTTTAATCTTTCAGAGCTATTGAAACACAAATATAACGCGTGATTTATGACTTCCCTTCGTAGAGACACAGCTGCCAGCATTATATCCAACTTGGTTGGTCCAGACAAATCGGTTGTATAAACTGGCAGCCCTCACTCACGTCCACGTGGACTATCGGTTCTTTTGATCTACCGTCTGCCGACGGAAAATGTTCACGAGTAGTACAGATTATTTTTCGTTCAGTTTCTTGGAATATACGCTCGTGTTAGCGAAGTGAGTTTTTATTTGCTCCCTATAGAAACAGCTTCTGCAATTGATATTGGATGGACTATACCTATTGTTCGAAATATAGATAAGCAATAAAAGTGTGTGTCCCTTGAAAGATTCCCAGATCCGGATACAAATATCTCATGAACTAGTTTGGCATTTTGATAATAGTGGGCTCTCCATTATTTTTGACTTTTTTTGACAGTTTTGTATTTAAATTTGTTTGATAATAAAAAATCTCCAAGGTTGATTTAGAACCTTGGCAGGATATGTTTAAATGTGTGTAAATAATAAAATTTACTTACCTGCCCACCAGACTTTCAGTACTAATGGGCTATTAACGAGATTATTCGTCTATTTACGGTTAAAAAATAAATAACCACCAGATTTGGAAAACAAGACTGTTTTGAGAACTGGCCGCTTTCCAATTTCAGAAATAAAACGGGGAAAGTTAAACAACATTTAGTCATTATCTACCTAATATTCCGTTGTGTCAGTTGAGTCTATTTTAAAATGTCTATTCGATTTTTGTGTCGTGAAAAATGTGGCGTCCATGGGTTCATCCTGAAGCTAGTGCTTCAACTGGTGGTCGTAGTACCACTAGTCGACAAATGTTACACCCTCATGGAAAATAAATTATATTAAAATTTTATACTTCCCTTCTGGAACGTGGAATGTCGAAGTATCAAGCAGTGCAAAAAAAGTGCTTCTTTAACAAAAACACCGTATTCCACAGTGTTTAAATTAGTAAGTAACCCCATTTTAAAAAGAAAGGAACGAAAAGACTCTGGCGGTTCAATGAAACTAGATGGCTGTGATGTAGATATAATTCGAAGAACAATATATGCCTTGTGCAAATTGTTCCTACATTAGATATTTTAATGCAACGGCTTAGAAAGAATGAAACTGCATTGCATCCGTGTTGCAAAGAGACTTTAAGGAAGTCTCTTGTACAAAACGGATTTAAATTTAAAAAACTCACTAGTAGCAGAAAAACCTTAATGGAATCTGTGCGCCTTAAGAAATGGAGATTTGAATATTTATTGGCAATAAACGAATTTAGAGAATATGGTAGAACAGTAGTGTAGTTGGATGAAACGTGGTTCGATACACACGATATTCCAAACAAAACTTGGGTAGACTCATCTGACTTGTGCCAAACTAATGCGCCGTCTAATAGAGGAAAACGCATTACGATAATTCACGCAGGAACCGAAAATGGTTTTATACCAAATGCGTAGTCTTTATCGGCAAAGAATATTGAGGACTCTCTAGTCGATTATCATGATGATACTACAGCCGAATTATTTGAATACTGGTTCCAAAATAAACTCATACCAAATATTCCACCCATCAGTATCACCGTCATGTGTAATGCTAGCTCTCACAGTCGAAGACTAGATAAAGCATCATGTTCAAATGACACCAAAGCCACTATGCAAGAATATATGTTAAATAATGATATGTACTATGAGGAAAAGTACACACAAAAAAAAACAGTTATTAAAAGTTTTACGCAGTTATTCGATAAAAAAAAAATATTTTTGTGATTCATTGGCTGAAAGCTTGCGACAACGGTGCTCGGACTTTCTCCTCATTACTGTATGTTTAACCCAATTGAACATATATGACATCAGCTTAAGTCAGCAGTTCGAGGAAATGATACTTCTCCAACCTTAAGTTGAAGGGTGGTAGCTCTTATTCAAACAGAAACTGCAAACATTCCTGATATCAGCTGGGCCAAGTGTGTTTCCCATATTGAAAAGGTGGAAAAGTAATGTATGGATATAGAAAAAATTCCCAAAGAAAAGTTTATTATCAAATTGAATGACGACAGTGAAAGTGAAACTGATCTTCGTGAGTAATTTTGTTTAATTTAACAGTATTAATTAATAGAGAGAAGGTGAACGATGAAAAGGCGTAGTGTCAGCTATAGCTGTTTTTCAACTTGACCACAAAAATGATAAAGAAAACATAAACAAAAAACAAAAACAAATAAAACAAAAATAAAAGTAATAAATAAATAAGGTACAATCATCACAAATAATCTACTTAAGCATATAACAAAGTAAAAAAAGTTAATAATTGAGTTCGTTACTGTTTTATACCTTATTGGTTAGTGATACTCAACATCTCAAAACATATATCAGAAGCGGGATCTATCAACGTAAGAACAAAAACTGCCTATTCTTTAGCTGAAGTTTCGGTCTCTTTTTGAAATTACTTAGTGTGTACAGTCTGAAATCATTGGGTAACTGATACAATTTGGCAGCATTGTATGAAAAACATCTTGTGAAATTTGTAGTGGAGTGAGGAGGAATGACAGGAATGTGTTCTGAGGTCGTTCAGTGCTGAAAACGTCTTCAATTTTTCAAAAAGGTATTTGGGCGTTATAAGAACTTTGTGGGTTATTGATAGTAGGTGTAAATTTTGAAGATCGTTCAACCTCAGTCAACTAGACAAGGCCGTGCCCAGATTTTTGTTTCGGGGGGGGGGTCTCGATAAAAAAGACCTGCTAATTCAAATTTTATTAATTACCATCATATTGGCACGGGAAAAGCCCTCCACTGAAAAAACTGTACTAACATATTCTTTTTAAAACTAAAAACCTCAAATTTCCAGTTCAGTGAATTCACAATACAAAATCAAGCCTTCTAGACTTTTTATGGGCAAATTCTGTTATAACATCATCAGTTGGGATGAAGACATCTCTGTGAATTGCCATTAGGGCCAACCCGGTTAGCCTCTCTTGCCCACAAGAAGAAGGCGCCTAAGTGTGGAAAATGACCTTTCCGGGGTGCACGTGGTTACTGGTAGAGTCGACAAGATGTTCAACAACATATAAATGTTGGGATACAATTGCTTGTTGCACTCTCCGACAGCCTCAATGGCGCAAGAAGACCGGTCCGAAGGGCTTTTGCCCTGCCACAACAATTTCCATAGTTGAAATTCGCCTTGTGCCTCGTCTAGTTCCACCAGGTCCTCGTACATCACTAGGTCCTCTCTTGGGAATGGCGTTTCCTTCCCGGAACAGACTATTGGTATGAGAGTGTACATAGCAGCAATCACTTTCTTGTGGTCAGTAAATCTTATTTTGAGCTGGGAAGTTAAGACTTCTAATAGGGGTATTGTAACAGTTATGCGGTAATACTGTTCGGGGTTATTAGTATTTGGATTAGCGCGATGCTTCTGTACTGATGTCAACCGTGGAAGCTTTATCTCTTCATTGACATCGGCCAATAAATCCTTTGCTTCTGTAAATGAATTCGCAATTTATTTTTCAATATTGGATCGAATATCTTGAAAGTGCGATATTACGTTCTCAATATGGTCGATAGCTGTTATTAAGTCACAAAGAGGTGACTGCAGGACTTTGCATACTGTTAATGTTGCTGCAAATACCTTCGCCAAAACAGAGTGATACCACGAATTCGCTGGCAAGAGCAGATCTCAGAAAAAAGAAGCTTTGGTTGAGGTCTCCATATCCGGGTCTGTGCTGAATTGTTCTAAAGTCTCAATAATAGATTTAAAAATTTGTTTAAATTTCAACAAGCCGTTGTGATTTTCCACCCACCGCGTTTCACACATTGGTGTTAATTTCTGCCATGTTGCATCTGGAAAGTTGGCCCTAATGCGTGCCTGAAGGAACCTTGTTCGCTTTGGAGATGCTCTCAAAAAATTTCCGATTGCTTTCACAGTTCCTATACAATTTCTTATAGAAGGTACACTACATGAATGACAAAGGGCCAAGTTTAAAGAATGAGAGCTGCAATGGACAAACAGAGCACGGGGATATGATTTCCGTATTATTGCTTGAACGCCATTAAAAGCACCTTTCATCACAGCTGCACCATCGTACCCCTGTCCCACCATATCGTTGCAGTCAATGTCAAGGTTTTTCAGGGACGCTATGATCGTGTCAGTTGAACTAGAGTTATTGAATTCCGTACTTATGTGGTCAAATTTCCGAATACCAAAGGAGAATCGAACGCACGAGTTTTGTATTATTTGCAGACGATACTGGTCAGACTTCAGGAGGGCAGGTCCGTAGACGCTATCACAATAAGACAGCTTGGACGTTATCAATGATTCGCATAAAGAAAGCTTCAAGTGCTTGGAAAGCATGTGTCTGTTAGAAAAGAGTTGTCTGAGGATATTGAAGGATGCCTGGCAAAGATAGCCCACATGTTTGGTGAATCTCAGCTCAGAGTCGAGCCACAATCCTAGATTTTTACATTATTTGACTATAGGCAATATATCACATCCGATTTTTATTTTCATATCTTCACAAGCACTTTCCACTTTCTTTTTTGAACCGAAAAACATGATCTGTGATTTTTTGAATTTGAGCGTAAATTATGGGCACTGGAAAACTCGTACAATTTATTCAAATCTTCATTTGAATTATTTTGTGTTTCGTTGTGTTGCAGAGCATTGAAAGATGAATACAGTTGAGTATCATCGGCGTAGTGATGAATTTTAGCAAACTCTATAATTTCAAAAAAATCGGAAATGTATAAAGAAAACAGGAGTATATTATTATCATATATTATATATAAATATACAATTCTCAATTATATTCAAGCGATTTTTCTCAATAATTATCTTCACCCAATATCAATATACCTACCTATAAAACAAAATTAAATGGCTAGCTAGGGTAGGTACAACTCTGCGTAGAATCCACCGCCTGCTGATAACTCAAGTGGTTGGTTATTTACGACCTTCTTAGATTTCTGGTTCTACCATACATGTTACGCTTATTGCAGTTTTTCATGGATTGGAGACTATATTAATTATTTTATGACTGTGCATGTAATTTAGCCTATCCATTCTCCATTAAAGGATTTTTTTAAATCATGGATCCTTTTTCGAAATATGTTCGGGTTCTACCCCAGGGAACGGGAAGAGGGAAACTATGGTCACTTATAACATTTTCACTAAGACTGATTCTAGCAGCTTTATTTCAATTCTTCCGCTGTACTAGTCTGATATACTAATTTCAATTTCTAATCATTTAATTAAAAACATATATTATATCTTCAGACTCCATACATGGATAGTGGTAACAGCATATAAAACATACAGAGACAATTAGAAGAAGTCACAGTTCCATGGATCATTTCAACATAAGTTCGGAAATATTTTTCAGTAAAATGAATCAACACAATTAAAATCAAGTGCACTTTACAAATGTCCCATCTGTTCTAGAATAAGCAAGAATTAGCAGATAAACACTTTTTTCTCCTAAATAATTTGTGAGAATAAATACTCCTCTATTTCTCTCTCTTCTTTTGTCGTTTCGTGTTAAAAAATTACTTATTACACCAACCGGTATCTACACGTCAGCTCACTTTAAATCTCTCATTCACAGATCAATTCAACTCACCGATAATCACAACAGAATGTAAGAGTCGAACAAACTCAAAACCGCTCTTCTTCAAAACGGTTATAATAACACACAAATTTGCAGATTCATTTTTTAATTCATTTATCAACTATAGCCAATTACAATAAAGTGTCGTCAAGTGGTTTTTACATTTTACATTATCTGTAGCAGGATCACGAGTTGAAATAAACAGAAGACAATATAATAAGTTAAAATTTTCAGTTATGTTCAACAAATTCACTGAGGTTATAAAAGCAATTTGTAATCTAAAAAAACTGAGATTATTTTTGAATAGTTTGATGGATTGAACAGGTTTGATGTCGGAGGATAGCATATTATAAAAGTGAATACCAGCACCTTCCGGGGATTTTCTTAAATATTCATGGTGGAATTTTTCTATAGAAATTTTATTGTTGTTTATAGTGGGTTATAGTGCATATCAGAGTGTTTAGTGTAGTTTCCAATATTTTTGTGTATGTAGTATCTCGAGAATATACGAGTTAGTGAATAAGTGCGACAAACTTCAGGGGGCGATTCTGCATTGAAAAATAATGACAGTTTGCTATATAACTTTTCTCCGCAAATGCTTCGCTTTTCTTAAAAACTGACTATTTATTTATTGCTATGAAACCGGTCGAGATATGCAGATGAAATTTGGCGAGTTTCAAGAAGTAGTTATTGCGCATTTTTTGACATGCAATTAAGAATGTTATGTTCATCATTGGCGCGCATACGGGTAATGATCCCAATTTTTTTGAGAAAAAAAATTGTACGCCACTGAGATATTTCGAATTAAATTTCTTGAATTTCTCGTTCAATTTGTGGCAAAAAATCTCTCGTGATTTTTTCCGTATGAGGCGCAGTTTTTATGCAAAAAAATAAAACATTTTTGACGGGAGTGGAATAAACTAAAGACTTAAGAAAACCCCAAATGCAAAAATCTAGGGGATTCAAATCCGGAGATCGAGCAGGCCAATGTTCCGTACCTCCCCTACCTATCCAACGATTTGGATATACTGTATCTAAGTGATTACGTACAATAATGTTAAAATGGACTGGTGTACCATCATGCATGAACCAGAAGTGTTGTCTCAGCTGTAGAGGAATTTCTTCAAGAAGAACAGGTAACTCTTCCTGTAGAAAATTGAGGTAAGAGTCACCTTTTAGTCGTTGTTGGAGGAAATATGGACCGATTAAATGATCATCAAGTACCACAAGCCATACATTTACTGAAAACTGATGCTGAAAATGAGCTTCAAAGATTCCATGTAGATTTTCCTCAGCCCAGAGGTCATATTTATGGAAATTTCGTATACACTGTCGTCCAAAATTAGCCTCGTCAGTCAACAAAACGCCATTTAGAAAATTAGGAATTTGAGCGATTTGATGAAGAATCCAATGGCAAAAAACTAGACGCGGAAAAAAGTCTCTAGGTAGTAGAGCTTGCACACGTTGAATATGAAACAGATACAATTGCTGTTCTTTAAGAATTTTGAATACAGTGAAGCTGCTTACATTGAGTATGTTCGCAATTTTTCGAGTACTTGTTTCAGGTGACTCCGCAATTAACTCGAGAACTGCTTCTTCTAGTTGCACAGTTCGTACTTCTCGAGGGCGCCCGCAGTCAGCCGTTTGTTTTGAAATGTACAATTTTTACGCAAACGTTGGTGAAGACGAGCAAATATTGTGTGATGGGGTACCCTACATCCTGGATACAACTCAGCATATAATCGTCGAGCTTGCCGACCATTTCCATTACTTCGACCATAGACAAAATGCATGTCTGATAATTCCGCATTTGTATAATTTTCCATTCTTTTCGATAAAAGAAAAATTAATTACTTATTATCATTAATGTTATACCAAACTGAAAGCTTAAAAATGAAGAAACGCTGATTTGACATTTCGTTCAAATATTCGTATTTAACAGAATGTTGATAGTAGCCTACTAGCATCGCTACTAGATAATGTATTGATGTAATGACAAATACGTGTTAAGATGTTTTATTTTTTTACATAAAAACGGCGGCCCTATACGGAAAAAAGGCGTGAGTGATTTTTTCTCACAAATTGAACGAGGAAATCAAAAATTATTTCATTTGAAATATCTCAGTGGCGTACCATTTTTTTCTTCAAAAATATTGATATCATTACCCGTATGCGCGCCAATGATGAACATAAAATTCTCAATCAAATAAAAAAAAAAAATGCGCAATAACTACCTCTCAGAACTCACCAAATTTCATTTGCATATCTTGACCGGTTTCAGAGCAATAATTAAATAGTCAGTTTTCAGGAAAAACTTTAACTGTATCTCGGAAAACGAAGCATTTGCAGAGAAAAGTTATAAAGCAAACTGTCATAATTTTTTCATGCAGAATCACCCCCTGAAGTTTGTCGCACTTATTCACTAACACCCTGTAAATTCCGGTTAAGGTAAGGATCTTTTCTGATATGAAGGTGTGTCTCAAGGGTGTCCCCTAATCAAGATTAAACATTATTCTCAATATGTTTTATTCCTGTATGACAAATAAACGATCAGTATGAGGTGCTTTACCCCATGCTGTTATATTATGTCATTACAGAATGTACGGCTGCAAAGTAGTGGAGTTTGAGCGAAGATTTATCGAGCTTTTTTGTCAGGGTGAGGATGGCGAAATAGCATTTGTTCAGTCGGGAGCAAATGAAACTCATGTGACTACCAACTCATATCACTGTCCACTTCTGCTCCTAGATTTTTTTTCCAGTGTTCATAGGTTCATCATCAATTTCTATTTTCATTGACTCGTGCACTTGGTAAATACTGAATTGTATACAGACGGTTTTTTCTATATTGATTATAAGTTGATTTACTTTGCACCATTTGCTCGAAAACAACATTTACTTCTTCTTCGACTCCTATAGTTTTTGCCGATACAAGAACGGTGGTATCATCGGCATACCTGAATAGCCTTCCCTCTGAGACATAGAGTGGAAGGTCATTCATGTATAAAAGGAATAGAAGGTATCCTAGGATGCTCCCTTGTGGAGAACAACGGCAAAATTATCACTTATAATCTCTCTAGCAGCAGAATTATTACCGATAATTTTTTTTTAGGTCAATATGTTTTTGTTGATAGAAAGTTATCCCGAGTCAAATGAATTGTTCAAAGTATACACTTCACTTTGAGATACAATTGACTGCTACCACAGGTTAATATCCTTCGGGCTGGAATTATGAATTCTCAAACTATCGGTCCATATTTCTCTGATAGCACATTAAGTCGCGCGCATTACTTGGATTTCTTGGAAAATTTCTTAGTTCTACAGTTGAGAATAATTTTCCCAGATGATGACAACCCCGAAGAAATTGATATGAATATTTGGTATCAGCAAGACGGAGCTATACTACATTTTGAATTGGAAGTAAGACCCTATCTCAATCAAGTTTTTCCCAATCGGTGGATCGGGAGACGTCGTGAAATTGAATGGCCAGTCCCCGTTCTCCCGATTTGACTCCGCTTGACTATCATTCATGGGACTATTTGAAATCTCAAATCTACTATAATAGACCAAATAACGTCGATGGGTTTGAGATAGAATGAGAAAAAATTGATCAAATCTCCATTATTGTCAAGAAGCAACAGGCGCCCAGTTAGAACATTTGATATGATATTTTTCATGTTTTTTTGCTCAAAATACAGAGTGGTTCAAAAGTACTCTGACAAACTTCAGGATATGATTCCTCACAATATTCTTATGTGAATTCTCCAAATAAATATATGCCCGGAAACGCTTCGTTTCCAAGATACAGTAAGTAGTTAAAGTTTTATTTTTATTTTCGTTTTTTTTTATAACTTTTGAAATAACGACCTTAATTGAACGAATATTGGTATTGAGAGGTTTTTTGAGGAGTCGAATTCGAACGTGATGTTATTATTGCTCTTACTCATAGGGGGCGCCACCTACACGTCTTATTCTTTTTTGAAGATTCTTAACTTTTTTTAGCGTACTTCTTTTCAGTAAAAAAATCAATTCCACTATCATATCTACGTAAAAAAGCTACCCTTTTTACAAGTCGCTATAAGCAACCGTTTTCGAGATATTTGGACTTGAAAATTTCAAGTCGATTATTTGATATTCGATGCGTGTTGAAGTTATTACCAGTATTTTGCATTTTTCACAAGAATGCTTAGGAATGAATTTGACGTTTAGTAAGTAGTTTTGTTTTTTGTATTGTATTGTATTCTATTTATTTTTACTGTTTGAAATAATTATTTTTGTATTAAGGGTGCAAAATCTGTATTTGTTTTAATAAAATTTGCCAGAAATATCAACATTTTATTTCAAGAAATTTTGGACATGTAGAATACAATGAAATGAAGAAAAACTAAATTGAATTCGAATACATTGTTCAAAGTGTCCACCTTCAGCGAAGATACAGGCATTCAGTCTTCTAGTCATTGAATCTCGTACACGCACAAAAATTATTGGTGTGTTTCACAGGCGTCTCCCTCGTTCACTACTGGAGTTTTATAAACTAGTGACTTCAAATGTCCCTAAAAATAAAAATCTACCGGTTTTAGATCTGGGGACCTTGGTGCCCACGCCTGGTTAGGTTCTTCTACACCCCTGCCGATCCATCGATTTGGATAGACAGTGTTAAGGAATTCCCTGGCTACAACGCTAAAATAGGCCGGATCCCCATCATGCATAAACCACATGCGGATACGAATTTCTGATGGTACATTCTGAAGTAGTCCCGGCAATTCATTTTCTGAAAAGTCTCTGTAAGTTGCGCCATTCAGTCGGAACGGAAGAAAGAAAGGACCTATCAAGTAATTTTCAATTATTGTCGTCCATACATTCACAGAAAATTGATACTGATAATGTCTTTCACTAACTGCATGCGGATTTTCCAGAGCCCAAACATGGTTGTTATGAAAGTTTGTGATAGCATTTCAAGAGAAGTTTGCCTCGTCCGTGAAGAGTACATATCTTAAAAATCCAGGATTTCCAGCCAATTTTTTCAAAAACCACTGACACATCGTAATGCGTTGGGGAAAGTCTCGTGGAAAAAGGGCTTGTACCCTTTGAATATGGTATGGATAAAATTGTTGATCGTGGATAATTCTCCAAACTCTGGACTGAGTAGAATTGGGAGCTTCAGCAATTATTCTTGTACTTGTTTCTGGATTCTCCCCGAGAGCGTTCAAAACAGCTTCTTTCAATTCTGGGGTTCGAACTGCTCGTGGTCTTCCAATAATATCAGCTGCCCTCTTGAAGCTACCTCTTTCTGCCAAACGACGGTGGAGACTGGTAAATGTTGGAGCTGAAGGCAGTATTCGATTAGAAAATCGCTCCTGGTAAATACGTCTTGCTTCGCGCGCATTGCCATCTGCAAGGCCATAAACGAAATGCGTATCGCCTAAATGAGCATTATTCTTTAAATAATCCATTTCTTCAACATAAGTGTTATATAACTTACAGAAACTTCAACAAAACAACAAAACGCTCAACTGTCACATAATATGTAATCACCAAGAACACTTACTCAAACGTCAAATTAATTTCCTAAGCTTTCTTGTGAAAAATGCAAAATAATGGTAATAACTTCAACACGCATCGATTATCATATAATCGACATGAAATTTTCAAGTCCAAATATCTAGAAAACGGTTGCTTATACCGACTTGTAACAAGGGTAGCATTTTTACGTAGATATGATAGAGGAATTGATTTTTCTACTGAAAAATGTGCTAGAAGTACGTTCAAAAAAGAAAAAGACGTTTGGGTGGCGCCCCCTGCGAGTAAGAGCACATCAGGTTCGAAATCGACAACTCAAAAAACCTCTCAGTACCAATTTACGTTTAATTTAGGTCAGTATTTGGAAAGTTATTTGAAAAAATCAGAAATAAAAATAAAACTCTAACACCCTGTATCTTGGAAACGAAGCGTTTCTGGACATATATTTATTCGGACAATTCATATTAGAATATTGTAAGGAATCACCTCCTGACGTTTGTCAAAGTATGAATCACCCTGTATAATATTTTTCAATAAAACATGGGGAGAAATTCAAAAAACATTATATCGCTGGATGTAGATCATACCTACCCTCGTTCTATTTGAATTTTTTGTTGCTATAACTCCAAGGGGGTTGAAAGGGGTGGTATAAAAGTATGCAAAATAAGTAATTTTAGAATGAAAAATTGACGTGTTTGAGGATTTTACTCATAAATTGTTAGTAACGAAGAAAATGAACGTCTGTTACCCATGGACCTCACTTTATATAGTCGCCCTTGACATCTAGAAGGTTCTGGCAGCTGTTTGTCGGTTCGCGGAAACATTTCGAACTGCTACGTCGTCTGGCGTACGATAATCTCGCAGTGTACTTATTTTCGTAACATTATTATTAATTTGAATAAAACCACTTCGGTTGTGTAACTTTTCTGGAAATAACATTTCGAATTTAGTTTCAAATATGATCTGCTACTTATGGAAGGAAAATACCTGTATTTGGACAAATATATCCAATCAGCCTTTCAATAGCTGCGGAAGATCAGAACGCAATTGTATCACCCCGTATAGTTGTTTTATGTTCTATTCGTACTGTTATAATTACAACCAATTTATAGTGACCGACAAGAATGTAACAATATTAAAAATCGAGTAGGAAACTGGGAAGATTGATTGCCTACTTGATGGTTTATATTTATAGCGCGAATGATTTATTACGGCAAATCGAATAAAATGGCGCGAAAACTTCAAATAACTCTGTATCTCACTTTTATAATGTAATTAAATGAAACATGTGATTGAAAAGTATCGGGAACTAGTTGTACTTTATAGATTCTCACGATGTCTTTTTGGTTGAGTTTCGAACTTTACGTACTGAAACGTTCACTCTATTGGAATAGCTGCATTTTCAAGGATCCAGTTATTCGGAAAATTATATAGGGGAATTTTATATGGTGTGAATGAATGGAAATGCATTATTTCATCGGAAGCAGCATATGTATAATGAATAGCCCAAAAAAACTGTTTGAGATATTCATTGTAATCTAGATACAACTGAATGAAATCAACTCCCACTGAATAATCTTGAAATTGATATGAAAAAAGTTATTTTTATCTCATTGTCTCACAAATACTTCACTGTGGGTTTTTCCAAATTGATTGGCCTAGTGCTCGTTGAAGACTGCTTTCCAACAATAAGTGAAATTTCCGATCAAGTCCAGTCATTTCCGATTGTCCTTTCTCCAAACACCCCTTATCACAACACCTTTAAATCGTATTCACTTTGTTCAATTGTTTCTGTGAATGTGGGCCATTGTTAAAAATGCACATAAGCAAAAAGAGCAAATCAGAAATACAATCGCACGCACCGATTAACACTGAAACACCTAAACATTACAAGCAGCCACCAGGAGCTTACTCATATTTTGAAAAAATTCACAAATAATAATATCTCCTTCATTTTGCAACTAATGAGTTATTTCTATATACTGTTACTATCAATTGATGACTTGATTTTGAAGACCCTGTAACCCATTGTTTTTCAAAATGGAAAAATGTGCTGCAATGACTGTTTGTTGCTGATCGTGAATTTGTGGAAAAAATAAAAAACAAATTGATGCATCATCTTGGGATCTTCTTTGACTTTATAAATGTCGAGTGTCCAATATCGAAATTCGTAATTTTAATGTCAATAAAGTATGGTTGAAGGTTTTTTTCATTATATTATATATTGAAGGCGGATGAATCTGCTCAATCTATTTTTGTATCATTATTCATGTAGTTGCACATATAATGTGCTGGGTTGCTGCTTCTTTCTGGCATTCAAGTGAAATATAAAATATATCTTGAATGATTTAACTAACCTTGCTGGTTTTGGTCTACTAGTACCATAATGACTATGTGGTTTGCTTGGCTTATTACTGCTATGTTGACTATTTTGACTAGGTTGAGTGTAGAGCACTTGGGGTCTATTGTGGGGATGAGGCATCACTGTATTATCCGTTGTATTGTGCGCACAACAGGAACCAAACATAAATGTGTCGACACACATTCCTGAAAAAAAAATCAGTTCAAATTATTGTTTCGGAAAATACAACTACAGGGTGATTCAAAAGTACTTTGACAAACTTCAGGAGGTGATTCCTCACAAGTCTAATATGAATTGTCCAAATAAATATATGTACGGGAACGCTTCGTTTCCAAGATATAGGGTATTACATTTTTATTTTTATTTTGGTTATTTTTAATTAACTTTCGAAATACTGACCTTATTCAAACGAAAATTGGTAATGAGAAATTTTTTGGGGTGTCGAATTCGAACCTGATGTTATTATTGCTCTTACTCGTAGGGGGCGCCACCTACAGGTCTTTTTCTTTTTTGAAGATTCATAACTTTTTTTATCGTACTTCTATTCTAACACATTTTTCAGTAAAAGAAACATTTCCACTATCATATCTACGTGTAAAAGCTACCCCTAATACAAGTCGCTATAAGCAACTGTTTTCTAAATATTTGGACTTGAAAATTTCAAGTCGATTATTTGATAATCTGTGCATGTTGAAGTTATTACCATTATATTGCATTTTTCACAAGAATGCTTGGGAAATGAATTTGATGTTTGAGTAAGTAGTTTTGGTTTATTGTAGGGGGGCGCCACCTATTCTATTTATTTTTACTCGTTTGAAATAGTTATTTTTGTATCAAGGTTGTAGAATATGTATTTGTTTTGATAAAATTTGCAAGGAATATCAATATTTCATCTCAAGAAATTTTGAATATGTAGAATAAAATAAAATAATGGAAACTAAATTGTATTCAGATAAATTGTTCAAAGTGTCCACCTTCAGCGGAGATACAGGCATTCAGTCTTCTAGTCATTGAATCTCGTACCCGCTCAAAAAATATTGGTGTTTTCCTTATTGTTTCACAGGCGTCTACTATTCGGTTTCTTAGATCTTCCTCGTTCGCTACTGGAGTTTTATGAACTAGTGACTTCAAATGTCCCCAAATATAAAAATCTAGCGGGTTTAGATCTGGGGACCTTGGTGCCCACGCCTGGTTAGGTTCTTCTACACCCCTACCGATCCATCGATTTGGATAGACAGTGTTTAGGAATTCCCTGGCTACAACGCTAAAATGGGCCGAAGCCCCATCATGCATAAACCACATGCAGATACAAATCTCTAATGGTACATTCTGAAGTAGTCCCGGCAATTTATTTTCTAAAAAGTCTCTGTAAGTTGCGCCATTCAGTCGAAACGGAAGAAAGAGAGGACCTATCAAGTAATTATCAATTATTGCCGCCCAAACATCTACAGAAAATTGATACTGATAAAATGTCTTCCACTAACTGCGTGCGGATTTCCCAGAGCCCAAACATGGTTGATATGAAAGTGTGTGATAGCATTTCGGGAGAAGTTTGCCTCGTCCGTGAAGAGAACATATCTTCAAAATTGAGGATTTCCAGCCAATTTTCTCAAAACCACTGCCCACATGGTAATGCGTTGGGGAAAGTCTCGTGGCAAAAGGCTTGTACCCTTTGAATATGGTATGGATGAAATTGTTGATCGTGGATAATTCTCCAAACTGTGAACTGAGTAGAATTCAAAGCTTCAGCAATTATTCTTGTACTTGTTTCTGGGTTCTCCTCGAGAGCGTTCAAAACAGCTTTGTCCAATTCTGGGGTTCGGACTGCTCATGGTTTTCCAATAATATCAGCTCATCCAGTATTGAAACGACTGTGTGGTAGGTAGAGAGGGAGAAAACGCGAGTGGACACGATTTGATGTGGCTGCTGCTTATGCTACGGCGAATCTTCACCAGTGGCTGGTCATGCAGCGTTTTGAAGGTTAGGTTTGTTTGATTAATAAATAGGTAGTGCAGTTTTTATTCAACTTTGACAAAAAATTCATAATCGCCGACCCCGAAAACCCCCGCATACCAATTTTGAATAAAAATCGGACTATAATCACAAAACTCGTCCGCCAGAAACTACGCCACAGTTAGACAATGGCTCGGGCATCTTCGAGAAAAATTGGTTGTTAGGTAAGGGAAGGCCAAAGTGGTCGTTTCAATACTGGACGAGCTATAAATGTTGGAGCTGAAGGCAGTACTCGATTAGGAAATCGCTCCTGATAAATACGTCTTGCTTCGCGCGCATTGCCATCCGCAAGGCCATAAACGAAATGCATATCGGCTTAATGAGCATTATTGTTTAAATAATAAATTTTTCAGAATAAGTGTTTTAAAACTTACAGGAACTTCAACAAAACAACAAAACGTTTAACTGTCACATAATATGTGATTACCAGAACTACTAACTTAAACGTCAAATTCATTTTCTTAGCATTCTTGTGAAAAATGCAAAATAATGGTAATAACTTCAACACGCATCGATTTTCAAATAATCGACTTGACATTTTCAAGGCCAAATATCTAGAAAACGGTTGCTTCTAGCGTCTTGTGAGGGTAGCTTTTTGACGTAGATATGATAGGACAATTGATTTTTCCTACGAAAAATGTTCTAGAAGTACGCTCAAAAAAGTTATGAGTCTTCAAAAAAAAGAAAGACATGTAGGTGGCGCCCCCTACGAGTAAGAGAAATGATAACATCAGGTTCAAATTCAACACCTCAAAAAATTTCTCAATACCAATTTTCGTTTATTTAAGGTCAGTATTTCGAAAGTTAATTGAAAAAAACGAAAATAAAAATTAAACTTCAACACCCTGTATCTTGGAAACGAAGCGTGTCCGGACATATATTTATTTGGACAATTCATATTAGAATATTGTGAGAAATCACCTCCTGAAGTTTGTCAAATTACTTTTGAATCACCCTGTATAAATAAAATTGGACATTTTTGGGAATGGCATTTGGGGCTACACGATAACCATTTTTTGTCAATATCAGACCTAAACGTCCATGGACACAAACAAAATGGCAATTCTCTGGACCTACACTTCTAAACATTGACCTGTAGGGGAGGGTGGGCCACCATGAGACGGAAAAAGTTTTATATAAATATTTCGGTCATTGTTTTGCAAATATGAAATTAATATATGCAGGGTGAATGAATAGAAAAAAAGAAATAAAACTATATAAAAAAGTAATAAAAATCCATACGATACGACAATATTCAATATTTATATTTTTGTCCTTTGTCTCATAGTGGCTCCAATCGTGGGTCACCATGAGACAGAAATAAAACTATGGAAAAAAGTTACTTATTCAAAAAAAAAATTATTCAACGTACGGTGAAATAATTCATACATTATAAAATAACTCAAAATAAAAAGAATTTAGCGCATATTCAGTTGGCTAAAATCAATTTCAAATTTATAATAGGATTGCAAGCGTTTTGTGTTTCCTAATAGACTTGGTGTAGGCAAAATAATTGTAATGTCGTCAATTGAAACGACTGCAATATCCAAAATAGCTGGAAAAATGAAATGTCCATTAGTCTTTGAAGATATCCGTAAAACATTGATTATGACATCGTTTGATTCTTTTTCTACCTCCACCACCTTTCCTATATAGAACACATCTTTCTTCGCTTCAAATTGCACCAAAACAAAATCGTTGTGCTCAGGATCTCTGTTAAGTTCTTCAAAGCTTGAGGTTGCGACTTCAGGAATCCATTCGTCTTCTTCGAAATCGTCATGAAGTGATATTTCACGTTCTTCTTCGCCACTGTCTTCATCAGAAGATCGTTGTGCTCAGGATCTCTGTTAAGTTCTTCAAAGCTTGAGGTTGCGACTTCAGGAATCCATTCATCTTCATCGAAATCGTCATGAAGTGATATTTCACGTTCTTCTTCGCCACTGTCTTCATCGGAAGATATGTCTCTGGATCTAAATTTTCGTTTCTTTGCAAATAAGTTTTTCTTGCACTTCTTTTTTTTTTCCTTTCTGTTCTTCTTTATCTTTTTTTTTCCATTTATTTCTTTTCAATTTTCTCCCTTTCGGGTGTGTCGGTAGGAATACGGCTTGTAGCACGTTTACGCTGGTTCTTTTTCAATTTTCTTTCATTGGCATTGGGGTATCCTTTGAAAACCGGAGCGGAAATTTTATCAGTTTGATCTGAATAATGGGGCGTTTCAATCGAGCTTGATGGAAGTTCTTCATCCAGATTTCCAAAACTTGGTATATCGATCGCCAGCGCTGTTGACTCAATTTGCTCATCAGCATTGGGAGACTTATGCAAAATGTCTCTATCGGTGACCGAACTACTTAAAAAATCATCGGCCGTGAATACCTCCGAATCATAAGGAAAAATTCCGGTTTTCCTTAATCTGGCCTTTGAATTTGATGGAGTCATGGAACGTTCAAATGCCATACCAACACAACCAGCTACGTCATAAATGGATAACGGTGTGCCAGGATGATGTAACAGTCAAGAATCAACCGCAGCATTATAATGTGCCTTAAATGGGGCATATATTGAAACATCCAATGGTTGCAGCTTATGGCTGCAGTGTGGAGGTAGGGTGATAATTGTAACTCCATTATCTTCCGCTGAATTGAGCGTTTCTATTGTGAGGTGACTCTCGTGATTATCAAATATTGAAATAGTTGGAGTTTGTTTGGAGGATCCACTATATTTTACGGATGGAAAGAGTTCCCCGTTCATCCAGCCCGTTGCAGTTGCGAGACCTAACGTACCGGCAGGTGCTCCATTCAACATGTGAATTTTGAATTTTTTCCGAGGAAACACCATAAAGTGGCAGGGTATTTCCATTGGCACTTATTATGCAACATGTAGTCATTAATACTCCACGTTCACCGCTGGTGCATTTGCTGATTTGCTTGATTCCTTTCGCTGATAGTACTTTTTTTGGTTTTTGTACAGTAGTCGTACCGGTTTCATCAAGATTGTAGATGCGAGTGCCATCAGAGAATATTTCTGAGCGATCATATGCTTTTTTAAGGTTATCAAAGAATAACTTGACATTATGCTCGTTAAATGAGGATGCTCTCGAAAGACTGCACTCTTCAGGCTGTCGAATATTCAATTCTCTATGGTGTCTCTTCAGAAAACCTTGTAACTAGTCAACACCGGCTAATTTATTGTTTTCCCAGCTCATAGGTATTTTTTTATTGTTAATTTTTACCATCTCATAAGCCAACTGACGCGTGTCTTCCGTACTTTTACCATAACACATTTCAGAGCATGTGATGACATAGTTCACCAGCATTTTTTCTTCATCTTCATTGAAAATTAACCTATGTTTATAGTTGCTTTTCATGGAGATCTCAATGTTAGGATTTGCCTTTTCTCTTTCTTTCTTAAGATATCTCTGCAATGTCTGGAAAGTTATGCCATTATCTGTGGCAGCTTTACGTAGCGATAGTTCTACACCACCTTCCCTCATCAATACTTGTCGAACAGCCCTCTTCATATCTTCTTCCGAAAACAAACCTTTTTGATTTTTCTCTTGCGCCCTCTGGACATCTGAAATTTGTAATTTTTTGTTATGAAAATAATTTCTTCACTGGGCCACCTTGAGACGATGTCTCAAGGTGAACCAAAAACCGTGTCTTATGGTGACCCATTTATACGTTTGAAAAACAAAAACCATGTATATTCACAGTATTGATATTTCATACACTTGTGAAATACAAAATGACTATTATTAATTAACCTTGAAAATAATATAAAAAATTCACCTTGATTTCCAGTATGACTCCTGTGCCAGAAGAACGAATATAACTGTTTGTAAAAAATTGGTACGATACACACTCACTGGCGATCATAACTCAACGCGGTCCACTGAGGTGTATATTTTCATAAGAGAGTAGTCACGAGGAGAGTGTTTATTGGCTTGAACAACAGAGGCCTCCACTTTACCTAAACAATAATATTGCATTTTATGGATGTCTTAGAATTGATTTTGGAAAATAATGCCGAGTGGGATGGCGACGATTAGGGAATCTCTGAGAATAAATTCGAGCTGCATCAGTTGCATTCTTTTTTGCTGCTCCGTAAATTAGCAACACGTCAATTTTCTCGTTTCTACTATAATTTTCCATATCAAATTATAAACTACGCAACAAATAAATTTTTAAAAGTGACAGCATATTCATTAGCCTATTTGTTTAGGTAGTCCTAGCAACAGCTTCAATTGTTTGTCACGGATAACTAGAATAACAAGACTGCCTAAGTATACCGAATACGTATTATTTGTTATTAGGTTTGATCGCTTCTTGCAATTATTCAGAAAAATAGTTCAAATAAAGTGAAAGTGGTAACAAATTATTCGTAAGAAAATGATCTTTCACAAAAAGCCGACGAACCACCCCCTTTCGATTTGAAAAAAATGAGTTAACTGAAAAAATTCATATTTGCGACTTTTAAATAATTCTTGAAACGTCTGTGAAGACATAAGCCTCAAAATCGTATTTTTTTCATGTAACTTCTTCAAGAATGAAGAGATTTAGACGATCCATAGCATTCTAGATCAAAATATAAATTAAAATAAAATGACTTTATTTGTCTTATATTGTTTGTTGGATTTAGAATGTCATTCTCGATCAAAATAGGTAAAAATATATAGGATGTCGTCCCCCTTGAAAATCGAAAGTTGGGGTCATTTCCTGTCAAACCGGAAGTACTGCAAAGCAAGTAAATATGTCAAAAAATGAAAATTGAACTATAATACACAACCCTCAAATTTCGTTTTTCTATCTTTAATAATAAAAAAGTTATAGGGGTGAGCCACCTTGGAGGATCACCCGGTATATACATATATACAGGGTGAGTCACAGGATTCCCGTGGTTCATTGCTCCTTAATGTATCACTATTCCGATTTCTCATATTTTTTTTGTCAAAGGGACCATCTAAGACCACCTTCTAAAATTATTTTCATTCGTACAGGGTGCATCATTGATGCGTGGCTAACCAAAATTGTTCTTTTTCAAATGAAACATCTGGTATATTTTCATATATTCCAATCGGCTGTTCCATTGGCTGCTCAATGATTTTTTCAATTTTGAATTCCGTTGCGGCGTTGCTGAGTTATTCAAAAGAAATCTATTTTGTAGACTTCTTTTCGAAAAATTACCTATTTAACATTTTGAAATATTTGGTAAAGATAATTGGGGAATCGTTTGTCGATATGATGATGTTCATTGAGAATACCAAGAATTTGGAATAAATTGTACAGGATGTTCGATACAACAACACAAACTTAGCCATTTTCAAACGTCGGTATTTTGATTTTTTCAAAAGGAACACCCTATATATTTTCATCAAGTCCTTTTCAATAACTCTACACTTTTCATTCTCCATGTCATGTACCTAAAACAACTCGTTTCCGAGATATTCTACATCCAAAAGATGGATATTTTTCCACAGAAAATATTGACAATGTTCGCCTTTGGTATCATATTTGGAATTAAACTTTGCATAAAAATCATATTTATTCGAATCTAACAGAAAATAATAATTAATGCAGCAAATGTTCAATGTGCCTGCCATTTTTACCAATACACAATCTCAATCTGTTTCGAAAATTAGTATCCACATGTGCCAGCATGTCCTTTGAAATTTCCCTGAAAGCAGTACGAATTCTTGCTTTCATATTTTCAGGAGTTGTAGGCGGAGTTTGATAGACAACCCATTCAATGTATCCCCATAGAAAAAAAATCCATTTTTGTAAGGTCCGGTGACCTTGGAGGCCACTGAACTGGCCCTCCTCTACCTATCCATTTTTCACGGAATTCATTATCAATGTATTCCCGCACATCAGTGCGGTAATGTGCAGGCGCGCCATCTGGTTGTAGCCACATTCTCTGCCTTATTGCCAATGGAATATCATCTAATAAATTTGATAACTGACTTCGCAGAAATCTTAGATATTTTCTTCCATTGAGATGTCCGTTGAAAAAAAAGAGACCAATTACACGCCGTCCAATGATGCCTCCCCGAACATTCAGTGACCAACGTTGTTGATGATTGACATATCTAACGAAATGAGGATTTTCAGTTGCATAATAGTGCATATTATGCCGACTCAAATGGCCATTGTTGTGAAACGTGGCTTCGTCCGAAAATAGAAAATACTCAAAAAAATCAGGTTCTTGGTTGATTTTATCTACAACCCATTGGCAAAAACGCATTCGCTTTGGAAAATATCTTTCAGTCAGCTCCTGCATTAACTGCATATTATATGGATGGTAATTGCATTTTCTCACCATCCGAGAAACACTACTTTGAGATATTCCCAACTCCCTACTCAAAATACGTGTACTCACATGGGGATTGTCGGTGATATGCAATTCAATATCAAGAGCATTTTCATCATTCGTCACAGGACAAGCACGTTCAAACTTTTTGTAAAATATTTTTCCGGTTTCCTCAAATCTTGTTTTGAGGTCTCGAAATGCTCGCTGGTCTGGATGTCTTATCTCAGGAAACTTTTGTTCGTATAATCTAGATTCCAGTAAGCAATTGCCATCACTTTCCCCCAAAGCATACACCATTTTAACCATGTCCTCTAAACGATAATTCATAATGCCACAATAATTTTTAACACAACTGGATTGTAGTTTGACAGTTACCTCGTTTTACAAATTCCGATAGTCATTTTTTCAGCGGTATGGAAATAAATAAAAAATGTTTTATTCTTTTGAAAATGGAAAGAAATAATTGGAACATCATTCAGTATCAGTATTTTCTAAGAACAAAGATGTAGATAAAAAAATCTATAGAATTGTTGATTTGATATTGAATAATTCCTTTAAACGAGAATATCTTGGAAACAGGACGTCATGTACCTTAATGATGTCGGGGATGAAAAGTGTAGAGTTATTAAAAAGGAGTTGATTTAAATGAAAATATATAGGGTGTTCCATTTGAAAAAATCAAAATACCGATGTTTGAAAATGGCTAAGTTTGTGTTGTTGTGTCGAACATCCTGTACAATTTATTGCAAATTCTTGGTATTCTCAATGAACATCATCATATCGACCAACGATTCCCCAATTATCTTTACTAAATATTTCAAAAAAGGTAATATTTCGAAAAAATTTTTTTGAATAATTCGGCAACGCCGCAACGGAATTCAAAATTGATAGGATCGTTGAGCGGCCAATGAAACACCCGATCGGAATATATGAAAATATACCGGGTGTTTCATTTGAAAAAGAACAACTTTGGTTAGCCACGCATCAATGATGCACCCTGTATGAATGAAAATGATTTCAGAAGGTGGTCATAGATGGTCCCTTCGACAAAAAAAATATAAGCAATCGAAATAGTGATACAATAAGGAGCAATGAACCACGGGAATCCTGTTGACTCACCCTGTATATATATATATATATATATATATATAATTTATATATATATATATATATATATATATACGAGTGGGTAGTATTTGCGACTAGTTAGGTACAACATTGGTGTAAGCAGCAATGAAAAAGTAAACTCTTTAAGGTGTATCCAAGCTTTCGAAAATGTTTATTTCCATCATCAGGGAAAACTTTATTGAGGTTGATTTCAATGATGTTAAACATACTCATCTAACATAGTGATACAAAAGAAAATCGTAGATAAAGGAATAAAACGAAGTTGAAACTTAATACAACCACATTAACATTGTTTAAAATTATATAAATATGAAGGTGTGCTCTATGTGGTGTGACAAGTGAACAACATTTGTTTGAAGGTTATAGACGATGTGGTAACTTGATACCTATCGTTTCGGATGTCCATCGTCTTAATGTATTCAAACACGGTCTCCACAACCCACCAGCAAACCAGCAGCAAAGGTAAGAAAACCATTATTGATATCTCAACAAAACCACTTACAGGAGTAGAGGAGTCCCTGCTGGAAAAGAGATTGGACTTTGCAGTTGCACCTAAAACAATACCTATCCTGGACATTGTAAGCTCTGTAGAGTCAACCAGCAGCAGAATGAATCCCATCCAGGCAGAAGAGTTCAGATGGAAAGTGAGAGAGACACTCGGTAAGGAGAGGAATCCCCGGAGTAACATCACTGCAGGGAAACAGAGGGCCCTAAAAATTCTACGAAAGGATTCATCCATAAAGATTCTTCCAGCCGATAAAGGAAACGCCACGCTTATCATGGACACCACAACATATGATGACAAGATAGAGTCGTTACTCCACACAGGGAACTATAAACTCTTGAAGAAGGTTCCGACACTCACTATAGAAAGGAAGATCTACAACACTCTGGGGAAATTCAAACACTCCATTCCAGACAACGAACGATCACATCTAACGCCATACTACAGCGAACCACCGCATCTCTACGGGCTTCCGAAAATCCACAAACCAGACATGCCACTGAGACCGATCACCAGCTCACGGAACTCACCAACCTACAAGTTATCGAAATACCTCCTACCGATACTACAACCCTTACAAGAAATGCAGTTCATACGTCAAGAATACCGAGCACTTCGTTGACACCATCACAGATGTTGAACTTGGACCAGAAGATCGTTTCATCAGCTTCGACGTGGAGAGCCTTTACACCAATGTCCCTATAGATGCATCTCTCAGTATCATCAAGAGGAAACTCGAAGAGGATGACCAGCTGCACAAGAGTACTGACCTTCCTACCCACGCAATATTGGAATTACTGCAGTGCTGCCTACAGAACTCATATTTCCAGGAAAAGGACCGATTCTTCTCTCAAGTCGACTCCCGATGGGATCTTCCCTTTCTCCAATCATCGCCAACATATACATGGAGTGGTTCGAGGAATTGGCTATACGGGAGGCAGAATACCAGCCAAAGCTGTGGTTGAGGTATATGGAATCACAGAGACAAACATCTCCAGGATTTCTTCTCAAGAATTAACAGAATCAGGGATTCGATCAAATTTACGATGGAAATGGAAACCAACAGTGCCTGACCCTTCCTCGATGTGAACGTTGAGAGAATAGGCAATGAAATCTCCACCTCCGTCTACAGAACGAAGACATATACGGGGCAGTACCTCAGTTACAGCTCCAACCATCCGAGTTCGACGAAGAGAGGGATCGTGAGAACATTGGTAGAGAGAGCGACGCACATATGCAACGATGCACTAGATGCCGAATTAAACCACATCAGAGAAGACCTCCACCGGAATGGTTATCCCAAGAAACTCCTAGAAGAAGTATTGAAACAACTCCGGAGAACGAAGAGCAACAACAAAGCCCAGTGATCTGCCTTCCGTACATCAGAGGTGTCTCCGAGAAGATCAGAAGGATCGGAAACAAGTTCAACATCAAGAGTTGCTTCCAATCCGGCAGTACTTTACGGAGTTTCCTGACCAAGACCAAACCTGACAACAGAAATTAAATCAGTTAGAATTGCATTTATGAAGTTCCATCTGAATGCGGAGATTCCTACATTGGAGAGACAAAGAGACCGTTATCGGTAAGATTGGATGAGCACAAGAAATGGACTCAACGTGGAGAAACATCAAAATCGGGAATCGCTGACCATGCCTGGACTGAGCACCATCGAGTTATATGGGACGACGCAAGTGTTCTACATAGAGAGGAGCATTGGTTCAAACGAAAGTTCAAAGAGGCCGCCTACATCGAAGCCAATAACGCCTTTAGTCAACCAAGCGTTGAAATCAAGAACGTATGGAAACCCATGATTGCTCTTTCTGGCGGGCACCACCACACCGCGCGAATTTACACGCACCGCTGCCCATGGCGGAATTGCACGCATCATTGCGCCGACAGTCATATAAACTGGTAAGTAGCACCTAAACTTGTCAGTATTCACCTGAAGACGATTGCAGATACAAGCATTCGAAACGTCGTGAAAACCTTTCAAATACATCAAGACGATGGACGTCCGAAACGATAGTAATCAAGTGAACAATAGTCTAGATTTCCGTGACATATTTGTGAAGCTTCATGGTATGACTTCAACAAAATAAAATATGGGGATCCACGAATATCCACCGTAAGAGATGTGTTACATATCTAACAGAAACTTGAATGGACTACGAGAGTAATCCAACCCAATGAACACAAAAAGTTTGGGAAATATATTTTTATTTCTCTTCATAGTTTCCTTTTAGCACGATAAATTTTTCGATAACCTGTTTATAGTGAGAATCGTCAAACTCCTCAAAATAGCCATCAACATTTTTTCAGGTTTGGAAACATAAAATAATCGGAGGTGGCTGAATCTGATGAAAAGGATGCGTGGGGATGCAATACGAGTTATAATTTATTGATTTTGGCCATCGCGATAATGCATGTGTGTACTAGTGCATCGTCTTGATGAAACAAAACTTGTTTTCTCACCAAATTTGGCTGTTTTTTCTTGATTTCATTACTTCAATCCTGCAATAAGTGCACTTTGTACTCGGCGTTCATTGTTTTTCCTTTCTGAATAATCCATGGAAATCCCGAAAAACAGATTATCAATCTAAATTCATTTATGATGTCCAGTCATTTTAATATTCTAGCATATTTTTTCTGTGTTCATCGAAATATTCATATATCACATGTACTGTGAATACATGATGCATTTTCAGCCCTGAAGAAGACATCGAATGAATGTCGGAAAGTCGGAAATTTTCTGAAATTTAGACCACTCTTTATTGTCTTTGGTCAGCCCTCATAGTTACGTATAATTCCGTACAGATCAGTAGAAGCTTCCATCAAATCGGACATATATTCCTTTAATTATGAATGATAAGCATTATATTCAAATATTTTTGGGGGATACCTTACTCATCTATGGAAACTTACCTATATGGTAACCTTCAGACTTGATGCACTCGTAAACAAACATACAAGTTCCTTCTTGACCGTCAACCCAACAAGGCTTCGGACTAATTTGAAATGCTGAAACAAAAATACAGCGATAAATTTTATTCGTCAATAAAAATTGACGTAACGTATTCATACACGAATTTCCTATATCGAGTGAAGATTTATTAATCATGAATGTGGCCCGAATTTCAAACAAACAATGGGTGGGTGCAGTTCAATGTGTCTTGGGATATTTATTGCCGAATTTAATGGAAATTTTGTTCCAAAAATATGGTAGCCTCGGGATAAGGAAAGATTTAGGAAGGACAAGTTCTTTACTTGTTTCCAATGCAAAAAATGCAGGATACGATGTTTGAAGGTGCAGATGTCGATTCCCATGTAAACATATGTTCTCTGCCAATTTCTTTACGTCACATCAATTCATATTCATAAAACATTCTCAATTGGCAATTCTTTTGGTATATTTGGGTATCTTCAGGTCAACAGGGGATCTATTCATTAATCAATGTATCTTTTTTTGTTGTGGAGGGACTAATCCAGCTTACCCCCAGGAAATCCTATTGTTAATCATATTTCATAATAATATTTTCACTAATTCCTTGGGATACTTATTTTTTGAAAGATATGAAAATCAGTTATATTTCCATGTTTAGAACTCAATAATATGAAAAGCCAAAAGAAAAGCACGAAGTCATCTCCACAAGTTTAATAGGGCCCAGAGAGTTATTTCAAAGATTGTTAATAATAATGATACATGTTTCGAAACTTCAAGTGTTCATCCTCAGTCGTGGTTAGAGCTACAATACACGAAAAACCACAAAAGTCACATATATAACATATTCCCAAACAAGAGGGGGATGTGAGTGTAATACTTACAAGAAAAAAACTTTTTAACAAAAAATTTAACCGACGAAATACGGAACTGAAAAGTAAAAAATAAAATAAACCTTCTTAGTCTCAGTAACTAAGCTCCTAAACTAATGTAAGTTACTAATTTGGAGTCGGCGCCAAACAAACAAGCAAATGAATTAGGTAAGGCGTGAAATGATGGCATCGAGTTGCGCGGTGACATTCTAATAATTTTTTTGAAGTAATTTAATGATGTTTGTTGATTGTTTGGCGCCGACTCAAAATTAGTTACTTACATTAGTTTAGGAGCTTAGTTACTGAGACTAAGAAGGTTTATTTTATTTTTTACTTTTCAGTTCCGTATTTAGTCGGTTTAATTTTTTGTTAAAAAGTTTTTATTTTTCAATTTTTCATGGCTAAAATATACTTATTACTACCTACTTGTTTTTTGATTACTTCCAAAATACTTACCCACCTTACTTCAACTATTACCAGTTAAATAATATGATTATCTACTTTTACTATTTGTTGTAATATAAATTATTTTTGTTGTTCTGGTTAGTTTATTTCATTACTTTGTATATCATTCCATCCTCTCATAGAATATAATGGTTTTGACGGATGTGGAACAGAAATAATGTCAGTAGCGATCTGTCATTGTCAACTACGTATGTGTGTGCCAATGTTCATAAGTGAAAAATCAAGTATCCCCTATTTGTCTACCCGTAAGGGTATATAATTCCATTCGAAATCTAAATATAAGGTATACCCTATACATTAAAAAAAGAATAATCCAAATCGAAGAACCCAGTACAAAGTTATGCCTGATAGAATTGGTTAACGGACCAGAATTCAGAGGGTGAGTGATCAATATCCTTCATTTTTAACCGACGAAACCAAAAAGGGGGAGGTTCTCTATTCGACGCGTATATTTTTTTTACCATCATTTTTTTTATGTATGATCACGCATAACTTTTTACTGAGGCGTCCGATTCCGATAATTCTTTTTTCAGTGGATAGTGTGTACTTTGGAGGAGGTCCCATTTGAATTTGAAAGATGAAATCCACCCCTGAGGGTCGCAAAATGAAGGATATTGATCACTCACCCTCTGAATTCTGGTCCGTTAACCGATTCTATCAGGCATAACTTTGTACTGGGTTCTTCGATTTGGATGATTCTTTTTTTAATAGGAAGGGTATACCTCATGTTTGGATTTCGAATGGAATTATCCACCCTCACGGGTGGAAAAATAGGGGATAACTGATTTTTTACTTGTGAATATTGGCACACACATACGTAGTTGACAATGACAGATCGCTACTGACATTACTTTTTTTTCCACTTCCGTCAAAATTATATTCTATGGGAGAATGGAATGATATACAAAGTAATGAAATAAACTAACCAGAACAACAAAAATAATTTATATTACAACAAATAGTAAATGTAGATAATCATATTATTTAACTGGTAATAGTTGAAGTAAGGTGGCTAAGTAAGTATTTTGGAAGTAATCAAAAAACAAGTGGGTAGTAATTAGTAGACTTTAGCCACAAAAAATTGAAAAATAAAAACTTTTCAACAAAAAATTAAACCGACGAAATACGGAACTGAAAAGTAAAAAATAAAATAAACCTTCTTAGTCTCAGTAACTAAGCTCCTAAACTAATGAAAGTAACTGATTTTGAGCCAAACAAACAATCAACGAACATCATCAAATTGCTTCAAAAAAATTATCAGAATGTCACAGCGCAACTTGATGCCATCATTTTACGCCTTACCTAATTCATTTGTTTGTTTGTTTGGCGCCGACTCAAAATCAGTTACTTTCATTAGTTTAGGAGCTCAGTTACTGAGACTAAGAAGGTTTATTTTATTTTTTACTTTTCAGTTCCGTATTTCGTCGGATTAATTCTTGTTAAAAAGTTTTTATGCTACCCTTAGGGGTGGATTTCGTCTTTTGAATTCAAATGGGACCACCTTTGAAGTACACCCTATCCACTGAAAAATTATCGGAATCGGACGCCTCAGTAAAAAGTTATGCGTGATCATTCGGCGCCGAACGAAAAATCAACGAAGATCATTAAATTACTTCAAAAAAATCATCAGAATGTCACCGCGCAACTCGATGCCATCATTTTACGCCTTACCTAATTCATTTGCTTGTTTGTTTGGCGCCGACTCGAAATTAGTTACTTACATTAGTTTAGGAGCTTAGTTATTGAGACTAAGAAGGTTTATTTTATTTTTTACTTTTCAGTTCCGTATTTCGACGGTTCAATTTTTGTTAAAAAGTTATGATACCCCTAATATTCTAGAAGTTATGGCTTGTCTAATGGATTCGTTGACACCCGGTATATTAAATCCCAACTTTTTCTTAGTACAATAATAAACTGCATTCTCTTATTTACAACAAATTGAAATCCAGTTGAAGAAAGAAATAATTTCTGATTACAACTCTTTAAATGAGCCTTAACAATAAGAAAAAAAAAGGAAAATTCGGGCATCCAATCTTTCCACGTGTATGAACTGTTTTTGTTCTTTCTGTCTCAAAACCAAATGTAATCCAACCGTCATACACTACACCCTGTATACATTTCAAATACGAAGCCAGACCTACTATTTCCACCTGGCGATATTCATTACGGAATTAACATATTACATGAGAAAAATTAGTGTTAACAAACGAATGACAAGGCTTCGCAATAAACAACAATGAACGAATAATGTATTTTCATTTGTACAATTTCTCTTGCCTCTCTCATCCTCTATTCCCATCATATGCCGACAATTAGCGCAAGTCCGGTTTGTAGCATAGGTAATAGTCATTCAACATTGAGAACGTCTGTCTACCTGTTCTCGATGATGTTTGTGGTATCTTGCTTTCGAACTTCTAGGGATTTGGTAACCTAAACAAAGTTGATGATTCACTTGCGCAGCGAGAGATCGTACCAAGTTATATTTCGTTTACATGAATTCGAAGAGAATAATACAGGGGGTTTCATAATCGAATGCTGATCCTGAAGGGCCATAATCCTTGGATAATTTGAAGAAAAATTGTCCTTACGAGCATAGGTCCGCAACCGCTTCATTTCTGAGATACAGGATGTTGAAATTTTACAAAAAAATCAGTTCTTCCCCAATATCTCTAAAACAGTTTTGGCTTTTTTTTCAATTTTGGTACATGCAAAGTAGGCATAAAAATAAATTTTTTCCATGACAAAGGATTTCTTAATTTTCATCAGTGGCGTCCCTGTTAACATGCCCTGCCATATTTTTGATCAAAATAATGATACGCCACTGTCTTTTTTCCAAATAAATATCATTTTTGTAATTGCCCTCTATCTTCTCATAAAAATAGTCTCCTGCCTTTTTTACGCCCGGCGAACGGTTTTTGAGTTAGAAAATAAAATGCATTCATTTGCTTGTCCCAATGCGAAATCAGCCGTTGAAGAGTAGTAGAATTATCTTGTGGGCTAGAAACATCTAGTATGCTAAGAACACATTCCGTTGTTTTCAACATAAACAATGTTGACACTTCTTCAGCTAGATACGTGATATTATTCACATTATAAAAACTTTTTTATTGAAAAAACCATGGTAAATTTGACAAATACCGAATTAGCAGACATGTATTACTTGTTTGGGCTTTCTGACGGAGCGCTTCCCAAACAGAATGGTTCCTGATGCTCGAACGATTTTAAGCACCCACAGAAGGTTATGTGAAACAGAAAGATTTGAGCCAAATCACCATTCGAAAGGAGCACATCGACCTGCAAGAACTCCAGCAATTGAGGTACCTGTTTTAAATTCTCCTTTCTTATTCGATATATTCATGGAAAATTTAGAGAATTTATTCATTATCAATAAAATCAACAACATTTCGAAATGGTTCCGTTACGTAGACGATTGCCTAGTCTTTATCGAAGGCAATACTAATGATGCCTATAATATACTCAAATCATTAAATAACTTACATCCCAGAATAAAATTCACCCTAGAAATTGAATCCGATGATAAATTAAATTTTCTTGATGTAACTATAACCAGAATCAGCGACAGACTAGACTTCCCAATCTATAGAAAACCCACCCAGACGGATCACATCATCCCCTCCAACTCTAACCATCCCAGTCAACACAAAATGGCTGCCTTTAATTGTTTCATTAACAGATTGCTAAATACCCCCTTAAGCCCAGTTAATTTTGACACTGAAGTCAACATAATCAAACAAATTGCGGTCAACAATGACTACAATCCGTCCATCATTGATAAACTGATTCTAAAATTCAAATCTCGCAATGAAAAGAAGTTAGCTTTCAACTCCATTCCTTCGGACAACTTAGCCTCAGTCAAATATTTTTCTTTACCCTTTTTTGATTCCAACATATGTAATGACGTTTCCAAATTTATAAATAAAACAATTCCTGATATAAACATTTCATTTAGTTCCTCTAACAAGTTGAGTAGCTTTCTAGTTAACTCGAAAGACAGAATTGATAAGTTGAAGATGAGCGGTGTTTATAAGCTCCACTGTTCTGATTGTTCTGCCTCCTACATCGGTCGAACTTGCAGACCTCTCATCACTAGAATAAATGAACACTTGAAGAAGCCTGACAAATCTGCTTTTGGACATCACCTGAAATTCAACAACCATAGTTTTAGCCCTAACAAAGATTCCAAAATTCTTCACAACATAAACAATAAAAACTACCCGAGACTGGACTTGTTCGAAGATTTGGAGATCTCTAAAGAATCAGCCAAAAATGACATTTGCCTCAACCCCCAAGTTAATTGGAATAGAGATTTCTTTCCCCTTCATAAAAGGATCATCACTTAATTATTACCTTACTCAATTCTTCTTCTCTTTTCTAACCTTTTAAACTCTTTCAGTAAATTGAATTCATTTTTTACTTCCTCAAGTTGGTAACTTCATCTCCCAAGTTGATGTGTGACACTTGACATTTGAAGTTGTCACTGACACTTGACATTTGAAGTTGTCATTGACACTTGACATTTGAAGTTGTCATTGACACTCGACATTTGAAGTTGTCATTGAACTATCACATTCTCATATGGTCTTGGGTATCTTCAACACTTTTTATTCGTTGAACCTAAACGTCTACAAATTATAAACATGTCTTCTTTTATTGTAACATTTTCTGTTACCTGACTATGTAAGTACTCGCCTATCATTTTTCTACATTTTCCAACCTTTGTTATGTTTCATCTCATATCATTCAGAGTATTTTAATTTTCAGGAAGCTCTGATGATGACGTGAGTCGAAAGCGCTTTGCTAATTGATTATAAATATACACTCAATACAGAATCTCCTCTTCTACTTATTAAATTCAGTTGACGAAAATCCTGAAATAAGTACGAGGCAAGTTGCCAATAATTTGAATATCGCCCATATTCTAGGTATGGAGGATTCTCCATGATTATTTATTATATACCTATCACATGCAACGGGTCCAGGCTCTACTTCCTCGATACTATCCATTACGAGTGAATTTCTGCCAATGGTTTCTCCAAAAAGTTACCTAAAATTATTTTTCTGACAGAGAAATTTTATTCACGGACGGAGCTAGTTTTACTAAACACAGGATCAGAAATTTTCATAATAATCATTTTTGGACCGAGGAAAATCCGCATGCAATCGTAGGATCTCATCACCAGGAGCAGTTCTCATTGAATGTCTGGGCTGGAATTATTGGAGATTGTGGTTTATGCACGATGGTGCACCTGCTCATTTTAGTGCTCTGGCACGCGAATATTCAAACCAAAACTTTCATAATCGATGGATAGGTCGTGGGGGAACAGAGTCATGGCCAGCGAAATCCCCAGACTTAAACAGTCTTGATTATTTTCTTTGGGAACATCTTAAGACTTTGGTGTTCAGTCAACCAATTCTATCTGAGGAAGAATTGCGAAACCGCGTAACAGTTTCCTGTGGAACAATAAGGAATACTCCAGGAATTTTCCAAAGAGTACGCGAGTCAATGACAAGGAGGGCTGAAGCGTGCATACTTGCAGGAGGCGGACATTTTGAACAGTTAATTTCATTTTGGTATTTTTTGTTCATAATAGTTATGTTTTTAAAAATTAAAAATGTATTTTTATGCGTACTCATTACAAAAACTAAATAATAGTTACCATAAAATCATGAAGATCTTGCCTAGATCCTTTGGTTACCACAATTGTGAAATTAAGACTAAGAGCAAAAATCGAATAGGAACAAGCAAATGAATGTATTTTATTTTCCAAATCGAAAACCGCTCGTTGGACGAAAAAAAGGCAGGATACCATTTTGATGAGAAAATAGAGGACAATTACAAATAATATTCATTCGGAAAAAAGACAGTGGCGTATCATTATTTTGATCAAAAATATGACAGGGACGCCACTGATGAAAATTAAGAAATCCTTTATTATAAAAAAAATGTATTTTCATGCGATCTTTGCATGTATCAAAATTGAAAGGAAAAGCCGAAGCGGTTTCAGAGATATTGGGGAAGAACTGATTTTTTTTGTTAAATTTCAATATCCTGTATCTCAGAAATAAAGCGGTTGCGGACCTATTTCATATGAAGAATTTTCCTTAAAATCATCCAGAGGTCATCGTCCTTCAGGATCAGCATTCAATTATGAAACACCCTGTATATTGCTTCCCAGATTCACATAAGTGTCTTGATTCTCTGTCAGAGAATTTCTCATTGAGAATGTCGTCCACTTCATATCGTTCCGTTATCAATTCAAACTGAAAAAACGCCGGTCCACACACATAAATTATATTTGTGCCTACGAAATACCGCCAACTGATGGGACGCTACGATGTTGAGGTGGGTACGTACTCTACTGCTGCTACTGGCAATGCGAGCTGCCACTCAATTGACTCACTCCGAAGCAACAGTATGTCGCTATTGTCAACTGCAGCGATGTCTTTTATTGTGTTACACATAATTTTGAAAAATGTTGAACGAATTGCTGTCATTTGGAAAGGATATGAGTGGTTGACTCCCCATCCTCCAAGTACCAACTGCACTCTGATTCTTCCACGGGTCCGATGAGGATTAGGTGATTGTTGGGATAGCAGTGCCCCGTGAGAAGCCCTACCACAGTTCTTATTTCCATCCCTATCAGAGCTAGGAGATATATGCTTTGAAACAGCTCTCCATAGATAGATAAATAAATAAATAGATACTTTATTCGTTCACCATTTAACATATTCACAAGGAAATATAAATGGACGAACACGTCAAAAACACAAAATGCAAATACCAAAAATTATGATATGTAACACAAATATGGTATTTGTTACATAGTAACACAGAAAAAACCAAGTAATGAAATACAATTTGGATGAACAGTTCGTCTAGTAAGTAATACGTCAGAGAGAACAAATAAAAATAATACAAAATAATATACTATTTATAAATGAAAATATACATATACACACACATGCATATATATCAAAATTATCACAAACATAAAAATTCGTCTGTGAGTAGCAGCACTTTTCAATTAAGAATTATTTTAGTCTATTTTTCAATATTCTGACATTTGGTGCAGATTTTATTTTAGGATTCAATTTATTGCACAATTTGCACCCGATAAAATAAAAACTTTTTTGATAAAGTGCAGTGCAGTGAGAATTGGACTGTAACGAATGCGGTAACGAGTGTTATGACCATGTTTTGGCAAGCACGTTGTAATGTTTTTCCAATTATTATAGAAATATATACACACCTCCAAAATATATACGCTATATAGTGTCAGGATTTTGAGTTTTTTTTAAAGTTCTCTACAGCTAGCCCTCATATTAATATTTTCAATAATGCGTAATACGTATTTCTGCAAAATAAAATTTCTGTTTACATTAGCACTATTACCCCAACTTAGTATTCCATATCTCATGTGGGAGTGAGAATTGGCATAATACAGTGTAATAAGAATCTGTTTGCTGCAACGATTTTTCAAATATTTGATGCTGTAGCAAGCACTACGGAGTTTCTCACATAATTGGTTGGTATGTTCTGTCCATGATAATTGCCTGTCAAAACTAACTCCGAATAGTTTCACGTTTTCAGAGCAGAGTTATTGATTTTCTGTATCTCTAGGTGGATTCTGTTGTAGGTGGATCATGTCGTCTATGTCCGAAATATGTCAACACTGTTTTTTTTTGTGGTTCAATAGAAAATTATTATTTTCGGACCAGCGTATTATATTATTGTATACTATTTCTGTAGAACAGATCAGTGATTGTTGGCTGTCACCAGATATAATGATGTTAGTATCATCAGCGTTCGGAATGTTTTCTACAAAATATATGAGGTCATTCGCAAATACGTTGGAAAGCAGAGGCCCCAAAACTGATCCCTGTGGAACTCCCTGTGTGATGGTATAGGGAGGACTGTTAGTGCTGTTGAGTAAAACAGACTGAGTCTTATTCAAGAGATATGATTGAAAGAACTTCAAGGGTATACCTCTTATTCCATATCGTTCGAGTTTAGTGAGTAACATGTTATGGTTGACCATATCGAAAGCCCTCGGAAAATCTATAAACAATCCGCTCACATGATCTCCTTTGGCTAACCTACAGACGAGTTCATTTTTAAAGGTATTCATCTCGTCTCGTCTCTGTACCCATATTAGTACAAAATTCATGTTGGCTTGGTGATAAAATGTTATGATGTGTTCAGAATGAATTCAGCTGATCTTTTACGTTCATTTCAATAATTTTGGAAGAACTACAAAGTAAGCTGATAGATCTATAAGTTGCAAGGTCATTACAATCTCCTTTCTTATAGAGAGGCATTACCTCTGCTAGTTTGAGACTCAATTATCAAGAATACCAATGGCGGACATATAATTATATTATTCGAAACTTGATCATATCCTGATGAGTTGGCTATCTTCAAATTATCAATGAGGGTTTTGACGTCTATAAGTGTGACAGGTTTTAAGAAAAAAGGCAAGTTATAAGTAGGAATATTCAAGCTAATGAGACCCAGAATTTTTCTACGCTCTTGAATGATGTTATTCGTGAAAAGCAAATTGAATTTTATAGCAAATTCCTGATCAGATAATTGCACACTATTTTCCTTTATTTCAACTGATTGTTTTTCTCCTCTCTTTGCACCTTAGAGTTCAGTAATTAAGTCCTACGTAGCTTTTGATTTATTTACAGAATTAATTATTGAGTTGTCAAAGTAAGTCTCCGATGAAAAGAAGACATCAACAATATTGGGATCAAACTGTCGGGCAAATACACAGCAAAGTCATGGTGGGGCATCCAAACCGGACCCTGACGGCTGACCTTCTGAACCTGAACAGAACGAAGGCACGTATAATAATAGGTCTGTTGACTGGACACTGCGGCCTAAGAAAACACCTAAACACCATGGGAGTACGCAGGGAAACCGTGGAGTGTAGGCTATGTGATGAAGAGGAGGAAACAGCCTCTCATATAATCTTCGACTGTGACGCCCTAAGTAGTAGGCGACACAGAACCTTTGGAGAGATCAGCCAGGAAACAGGCATGAATCCGAAGAACCTTATTAACAGGCTTCTAAACCTAATCAAAGGCACAAACCTATTTGAATGAGGAACCACTGATGACAGAATTATACAATAGACCACAGCTGGTCGCAGTGTCAGGGGAAGCTAAGTGCCAACCCTGTCTCTGGCTCGTCAGCTTCGAACCAACCAACCAACCAACCAAGTCTCCTTTGCCCTTGTTAGTGCCATACAGTATCGCTTCTGACCCTCTATACTCGCGATTTTATATTGAGGATCGGTTTGTGACAAATCTGAGAACAAAATCATCCGTTCTTCAAGTTGTTCAACATGATCAGTCATCCACGCACTTTTTACACCTTTTCTTTTAGAATTTGACGCAATTTTGCGAAGAGGAGTAGCAGTTATTCTTATGTCTAATTATGGTGTTGATGAAATTATCCCATGTTATATTTGAATTCTGTTCATTGTAAATATCATACTTCGCCGAATCCAAATAGGCCTCTATACAGGATTACCCATCGAAAACTTGACATGGTGGTTTTGGGTAATAATATCGTAGATATGGAAAAACGCCTGAATAAGTCGATTTTAGTTTCGAGGCGGACATTTTGCACAGTCATTTCAACCTTCGAGAACTGGGGTGAACAACCCCAAAAATTTTATAGGGAATAGGGGTCGAGTGACACATCTTCTGAAAGCCCGTTAAACTCTCTAAACGACGGTGTACAATTTTTCAAGTTAAAATGAACCATTTGTGAGAAAAACAACTGTATAATATTCAAGAGCTACAAATTGTACGTCACTGGACAACTAAGTAGCATTTTTTTTTGCAATCTATCACTTGTTTGCTACGATACTGTGAATTTTTTTGCCCAGTTTTTTCTCTGTACCGAAAAAAATACTCTTTCTAGGACTATTGAAAAAAGCGTCATTTATATGACCATTTCTTGATGAGTAATGAACTCTAGTTTCGTCCCCGAGTAGGTAATGATCAATTACTCAACAGGTTCGAACCAATCACAGTGAACCAGATACATTACTCAACACTTTGAAGCCAATCACAGATGAGCATATTCATTACTGTGCAGTTGTGTTTGAATTGTTTCCATTCGCAATTATGCCTTGAGAGTTTAACAACTTCAAACTTGTTCTCAAATGTCATAATCATTGAATTGACAGTTCTTGAAATATTATAGTTTCTAACGAAAAACAAGAAAAAACAAATGGATTAGGAAAGTGACAACGAGTGTACCCCACCAGAAATTTGTAGTACGGCGAAAATAACATCTCCAAATCTATTACCAAATAAATCCATAAAAAAATATGAGACGATATATGCAATTTTCATGGATTGCCGAAAGAAAAATAATGTTAATTCGTTTCCGGACAATGTACTTCTAGCATATTTTTCCCAACTAGCTGAAAAATATAAATCGTCCTCGCTTTGGACACAATATTCAATGTTAAGAAGTACCATTATCATCAACCACGACGTCAACATAGAGCGTTATTCAAAATTACGTGCGTTATATACCGAGAAAGGCTCAAACATTCACCCCAGACGAAATGAATTCATTCATAAACAAAGCACCTGACGAAATATATTTTGCGACAAAGGTAAGAAATTGATATTTTTTCAAAAGTTCATTTAACAAAATGAGAGAACCTAGTTAGGAACTTGAATAGCTTTCATATCAATTCATTTTGCAAGCACCTCGGTAGCACATAGCTCAAGCTCTGGACTTTCAATCCAGTGATCGTGAGTTCGAATTACGCCGTCGCCGGTGAAGTTTTTTTTCTTTTCCAACCACTAATTCAACAAGTATTAAACTGTTTGAAATTGAATAAAATAACTAAAATTGGAAATAATTCTTATGTATCTTTTTTTTAGGTTGCACTGATCATGGGAATCATGGGAGCTTGTCGTGCGAATGAAATGCACTCTAGGAAAATAGGGGATTTGGAAGATCTTGGTTCGGCTATATTAGTCACCATACCAAACACCAAAACGAAAATTCTTCGGAAGTTCACCATAAGTGAGTCTTTTCGCCATATCGCTACGACCGAGTAATATATTAATAGATTCATTTTTTTACTTATTATCAGAAAGGTAAATGCACCAATGAAAGAATTGGAATACATAAATTCGGAGCCATGGGAAAACAAATCGCAACATTTTTTAAACTTCCAAATCCAGAACTATATACTGGGCATACCTCTCGTAGATCATCTGCCACCCTGCTAGTGGATGCGGATGGAGACATCATTTCTTTGGAGCGGCATCGAGGGTGTTAGTCAACATCTGTGGCGGAAGGATACATAGATGATTCGATGAAAAATAAAACGAATACTGCAGAAAAAATCTTGGGTTCAATGAAACCATCTATCAGTACCAGCAACATCTCACAAACATTTATTGCACAGAACACTTCGGAAATGAAAAATGGAAATGTGAATTTGGATATAGAATCCTCGATACCTTCAGTTATGATTTCCAACTGTTCCAATTTTACTATTAATTTCATTAACAAAAAATGATTTTGTTTATGTTATGAAATTTATCAAAATTAAATTATATATTTTTTCATTCAATAAATGAATCACACTCTTTCAGAATTCCCTTCATAAATTAATCTTATATTCAAATAGTCCTGATATAAGTCACAGAAAAAGTATAGTATTCTGCTCGCGAGAAATAGCCAATACTCGCTCGAATGATTTACGATGCTCACGAGTGATGGGCACATTTCTCGCTCGTTGAATAATATACTATCAACACACTAGAACAAACAGATGTGCGAAAAGAGCTAGTGAATGGTTCAGTCAACAATATGGAAGGACTGTGTCGCGGCAGTATGTGTCTGAATAAGTTACAAAATTCTGAGAAACGGGATCGGTAGCAAATAAAAAACGGCGAAGAACCGCCAGTCAGAAATGAGGCGACAACAGTGGCAACTTTGGACAAAGTTGCGCTTGACAATATGTTAAGTACAAGACAGCTAGAAACTGTTTCCGGAGTCTCACGAACCAGCATTCAGCGTATTTTCAAACTCCACAAATTTCATCTCACAGAATTAAATTCACACAAGAACTGAATTAAGATTATTTCGATCGGCGTTTACAATTCTGTGAGGCAATAAGAGTGCAGGCGATTGCAAATCCACAGTTTCTTTTCTACATCGATTTTGGTGATGAATGTTCGGTTTTTTCAATGGTATAGATAGTTGATCGCCATTATTGTTGGGATGCTTCTGATCTCCATATATTTCATGAGGTACATACGCAACATCCCCAAAAATTGAACGTATGGGCTGGTATTTTTGGTGATCGTATCGTTGGCTCTTTGTTCATAGAAGGCAATCTAATATTGTTTATGGAACTGCATGAAAACACCATTGAACCCATGTTAACGAACATTACTGGAAATGAACCAGAATTATCTGGAGGCTCAGCTGATATTTCCGCACTATGCTCGGTATGATAAGCAGTATTCAAATCAACACTTCCCAGGTCACTGGATTGGTGGGCGATGTTCTATCGAATGGCCCCCACGATCACCAGACCTGTCTCCCCTAGATTTCTGTTTGTGGGGTCATATGAAAAGCAGAATTCATGCTACTTCACCTGCTTTACTGAAAGATTTACGGCAACGAATCACAAATGAATGTCGCCAAATCACCCCAGAAATGCTCCAAAATGTACGAGAACGTTTTCAGCAGAATCTATATTATTGCATGGAAGTTGGAGGGGCGCATTTCGAGCAATTCTTAAGATGAAACTGATGTTAGTAAATTCAACTCTACACTTAATATGGTTAATACAATTGTTTAGAGAATTCAACCGGCTTTCAAAAGAAGTGCCACTCGACCTTCATTTCCTATTCAAATTTCAGGAGTTGCTCACCCCACTGCTCGGAAGTTGGAATGACTTGAGCTGCAGGTGGGACAACAAAATGTCCCCCTCGAAACTAAAATCGAGCTGTCGTAGCGTTTTTTCACATCTACGAAATGATTACCAAAAACCCCCATATCAAGTTTTTGATGGGCCACTTTGTATGTCCTCATTGCAGAGCGTCTTGCTTCTTATTCTGCCTTCTCGTTTCCGATATTCCCAGGGACCCATGAAAGCTCAACCTCATCGATCGTCGATACATTCCGCAATTCGCCAACGTATTGCAACGCTACTGATGAACTGACTGTTAGAGGGCTTCAATCGCCACTTGACCATCTCTGCATATTGTCATTTTCTGATCGCGGTAGCCACTGTTGATGTTCTCAGGAGTGAGTATGGTAAATATTCGGCTGAAACACCATGCTATATTTCCCGAGCACAAAATACAGGTCCACTCTGGGAGATTGCCCGTGGATTCAACCACCAGCAGAGTCCTCGGATTTGTAGCTATTTGCGTACCAGATAACTCCAGTTATTGGGATCAGGCTGTACCTATTTTGCTGATCATCCTCACGTTTTGGAATAGTTGACCGGTGTATTTTGCTGCGACACATCGCTTCATCATTGGTTCACGTTGGCGATGATCTTGCGGGTCTCGTGTTCGATGAAGGGGTACAGAGGAGACATTTCTGTGAGTGCCTTGCACTCATCATAGCTGGGCAGGCAACGGACTTGCCGGTTGCTGTACCTGCTGTACCTGGTTACCAAACAATGGCCCCGTATATATAGATCCAATGGAAGATCTTGAGACTCAATCCTCAAGTGCAACCGAACGCATGCCCACAAAGCGGTTGTGACTTTCTGGACTATTTTCGAGCCAGTTCAGCTTAGAGTCTGGGAAAGCCCCATCCTTCAATTTCTAGTGAAGATTACCAGTTTTACTATATCTGGATTGACACCCAGTTCCAGAATTCCAGAAAGCGGCTCTCGTCTTTGTTTTTTATTCATTCATTTGAAGTCGCCTCATTTCTGCAGTCGTTCGGAGGCATTTTCAACGCGCACCTGCCTTGGCAGGTGGTCACCCATCCAAGTACTAAACGCGCCCGGTGTTGCTTGGCTCAGATATCGATAACACTTTTTTTTTTCTTCAAATAATTTATTGAACTGTTACTAGTACGGGACATCTACATTTCATTTATATATGTACATTTCTTTATATCACAAATTTGTCGTCCTAGAAGGTCTAGTGGGGGGCAGGGATTTGTGATATGGAAATGGGGTCGGGGAGAATTTGTGGGTGCAATTTAAGTTAGACGGTTACACCAACCTCCAAACGTCTCATACGCCCCAGAACAGGGGCAGTAGGGGGACGTCGCGCTGGTCTTAGCGACTTTGCCCTATATCTAAGTGAAATGCTTTGTAAAATCTAAGCTATGTTCCTATTTCCTGCGCTGAACGCTTATACGGGAACTGAAGTAAAGGTATCGAGGTAGATAATTGAGAAAATAAAGTTTGGAGTGTTACTATTTAGTATGTTTCCCGGAAATAGTGGGTAGGCAAAAAACCAGGTAGAGAGAAATTTGCTTTAGCCTGCGACCGTTGTAATTGAGTGATGCCACCCATAATGTGCAACTGTACGCCCAGGTTAGTATGTGCTATCTTTCATGAAATAGAGCTGTGTTTTGGTAAATCAGCCCTCCGTGCTTGCGGGGCTGGTTGTGATCGATAACACTTTCGTCAACCTGACCAGCCGCCGATGCCCCTTGGCTGTCGTCATCTACCCTATATAAGACACTTTGTATCATCCTCCTTTCAAGGCTGGTTTTTCGGCTATCGACAAGGATTACTATGTCATAGTTCCAGCTAGATCCCTCTCCACACTCAATTGCCAACTTCTTTTTAATTGTGTGAATTGCATATTCCCCATTATTCAAATGATGAGGGCTCATCAATGAGATCTTAAAGGACTGAAAAATTCTTAACAAAACCTCACGAATTGCTGTAAGATTTCTCCCAATATGGAGAGTTCATCAACTCAGTTAATGAATAAATTATGCTGTCATGGAACTCATTAGTATGCAAGGAAAATTCATTTCAGGGTAACATCTGAAGAATCTCATCGTATCTGAATTAGATAGAGTACTAAATCTGGAGTCTAGAGTACGAATTGGGTTTCAATCAACTGATTGAATCATGAAAACTCAGCTTGGGTGGTTCAATCTTTTCTAATGAGGCCAACATTTGCCCAAGTCAAATTTCCTGAAGACAAATTGTTGACACTGTTGCCTAGCAATAGCAAGACACATTTGCATAGATAAGAATTCAGAGCGCTTGTGCGCGAATGATTTTTCATGCAGATGTGGAGTGCTTTTGCTACAAGGCAACAATGCTTCAGTTTATTATACAGCCAAAATTTAGCCGTCAGAATATTGGATCGAGTTGTATTCATCAAGACAGATTCTCAAAAAATTGCAATTTTTTATTTCATAAAATTATTTGAAAACACAATGATTGAAAGTACAGTGGTTTAAGTGACGATGCACTACTGTGACTACTAATTTTGATCAGCTCTTATTCTTGGTCTCCTACCTTGGCCATGTGTGAAATTATTGTTGAGCGACTGGAATGATTAGTAATTTTCCATTTTTCACTATGCCGCCCACATTTTTCGGCGACAATCTATTCCTTTCTGTCGGAGAATTCTTGTACCATGATCTACCAGTTTTATTATAGTAAGGATTAAGAGTGAGAAAAAATCGGTCAATAGTTATACTTGCATTTCCATTTCGTTTCTCTGGAAGTTTGTGGTGAAGTTTAACCGGTCATCAGTGCTGTTTTGGATCAGCCATTTTGTTTCGGCACAGTTTTCATCACCACCTTGGCAAGTTGTCGTAAATATAGGGTTTCATTGAATAAGTTCTGGCTGACTTCCATTATTGTTCAGTTCTACTTGAAAATTATAGACACAACAGTTGACTCCTACATTTCCCCTCCATGATAACTCCAATGATGCATCATGGAAAAATTTCATCTGAAGACCTTTTGTTGTATTATCATCACAAGCGTCAATCGTAATGTTGTATTCTATAATATCTAAAGCAGCTGCACTGACTTTTCGTTTTACTGGAAGATTCTGAAAATGCTTTCTCTTCACATTTCCAGCAGTTCCAAACTTTTCATCTCAGCGGTTGCGTTCCAAATTGTCTTGACAGAATAATCTTTATAATATGAGGATGTTTTCACCTTCTATATTTATATTGAAAAGAAGTTGTTGGAGTTATGTCTCCTATAGAAAACCAATATTTCTCAGTTAGCCAACGTTTCGGCAATATATTTCGCCATCCTCAGGGCTCTAAAATATAAAATTATCGACCATTACAAAAGAAACATTTCACAAGAACAATTTTTATAAAAGTAAAAATAAGAACGTGTAAACATTTATAGTTAAATTATAATTCTTGAATAGTCTGAAGAAATAATTTTATTGTAGACTCACATGAGTTATTTTGGTTTTTCTTCGTCAAAAATACAACACAGCATAAAACTTAGATGTAACGAGACACTAGATAAAATTGAGTAAGTTTTCCCTTTATGGTTTTGTTCACCATCTAATTCGTCACTCGAATGACTACTGAAGTGAATCGGGTGTATTGTTTGATGGGCACAAAAACTAACAGGTGCGCCTCATTTCTTTCGATCGGTTGATTGAATTGAGATAGGCACTGTTTAGATTTTCGGTATTTTATCTATAGTTGACTGAATCATATTTAACGATGTTATTCATCTCTGGAAAGGCGCGTTTAAAAAGGTAGCTCTGATTGCCCACAATTTGTGTGTTCTCAAAGTCAAAATTATGATTTGTTTTCTAAACATGTTCTACAAGAGATGTTGGTTCTTTAGGCTATCTCTTTTTTTCAAATATCGTTCGTGTCCTTTCATTCTCGTTGTTATGTTACGTTTTGTTTGTCCTATTTAACTTTTTTCACAATTACTACATGGAATTTTTTATTTGACATTTGATTTTTGTTCAAATGGGGTACGAATTTTGATTTTTGTGAAGAATTTTTATTTTGTTGTATTCTCATTTTTATATGAAATTTTTCATATAACATAGGGTATTTTTTGATAGATAATATTAGTTTTATCGTTTTGGTGTGAATGTGTAGTATTCGTTGATATTAACTGTTTGACAATTTGATTGGATAACCATTGTGTGATAAGTATGAGTTTAATAATTGTAGGTAAAGATTTGCAGTCCCATTTTTGTTGATGATAACCTACAATTATTAAAATCATACTTATTACACAATGGTTATCCAACCAAACTGTTAAACAGGTAAATATATTCAACTAATACTACACATTCACACCAAAACGATGGAACTAATATTATCCATCAAAAAACATGTCAAACAAAACAAAAATTCTTCACAAAAATCAAAACTCATACCCCCTTTGCACAAAAATCAAATGTCATATACAAAATTCCATGTAGTAATTGTGAAAAAAGTTACATAGGACGAACAAAACGTCACATAACAACGAGAATGAAAGAACACGGAGGAGATTTGAAAAAAAGAGATAGCCTAAAAAATCCAACATCTCTTGTAGAACATGTTCAGAAAACAAATCATAATTTTGACTTTGAGAACACACAAATTGTGGGCAATCAGAGCTACCTTTTTAAATCCACCTTTCAACAGATGATCAACATAGTTGAACTATAGAAAAGATACCGAAAATCTAATCGAAAGAAATGAGGCGCATCTGTTAGTTTTTGTGCCCATCAAACAATACACCCGATTCACTTCAGTAGTCATTCGAGTGTCGAATTGGATGGTGAACAAAACCACAAAGAAAAAACTTACTCAATTGTATCCAGTGTCTCGTTACTTCTATTTCGGTTATCTATAAGAGACCTAACCCCAACATCTTCTTTTCAATAATCTTTATAATCTTCATCATCACATTTTCGCATATTCACAGTCCAGTATTTCAATATTATTGCTATTTCAGTAGTTGGAGTATCCCGCTGTAGTTCATTTTCCTTGATTCACAGAACGAGGTGAACTGACGCCATATAGATTTCCATATAATTATATAATTAATATAAATTAACTGTGTTCACTGGTTCAGTTGATCTAACTTAGTCATCAATCTCTTCTCTAGAAGAGTTTCCGAATCTACAATCACTTGAATTCATTCTACAATATCAAAAATTATACATAAACCCGTAGTGGGTCCAATCTTGATATTCAACAAATAATGAAATGTCGTCAGCAATATAAGCAAATAAACAATGAATGAAGAGGCAAATATTTAACGGAAATCCAATCAACATCAAACAAACTCTGATAGCAGATTTAAGTGTGAAATTCATGGAAAAATAAGATGACAAACAAAAAAACAAACTGTATGACCTGCGCATGAAAATGTTCCTGAAATCAATATTCATTTGGAAAGCTTTGGACTACACCACTGGATGACAAATATATTTATTTCCGGGTATTGTGTAAATGTATTTATATTATAGCTTCTGTAACGTACCTTGATCTCTTCTCCGAGAAGAGTTGATAGCGGCACCGGGGGCTGCTGACCATACCAATATGGCGCCCAGAATGGCCATCCAAAGCATACTTGATCCTGTAACAAAGAAGAATCCATTACAATATGTATATAAGTCCGTTTCACGGACAAGAGTGTAAGAAGAGATTTACCATTGGTAGAAAATTCACTGGTCATAATTCATTCGTCAGCGGATTCGAATATGAGGGATGAAACAATAGGGTTTCATCCTTTGCGAACATATCTCTCAGCAGTTGTAACAATGATATGGGAAAAAGAAACTCGAACAAAACGAACGCTATTTATTTTAGAATTGAATGACCTATACCCCAAAATCCACAAATATTTCAGGACATTCCAGATATTTCAAAAAAACTAAAAAAAACAAAAACACAGAATGGAAACAGACAGGATTCTTAGCTTTATGTAACATTCCATGACTGAAGAATTTTCTACATGAATTATCGCTATGTGTGGTGAAGAGAGAACATCAAATGATTGTAACCAGCAGCTTTCAGAAGTAAAAGTTCAAAACTAATTATTTTTAGTGCTCTATGATGAATACTTCATTGAATGCAGATGAGTGAAAGAGGTTAGTGGGTAAATTACCACTCAAAATGTATTTCCATTTCTACAGTCAACTCGATATTATGGTTCACATGGTTGACAATAATTACTACCCATTTCATACGACGACCACTGTGATAATTGCAAAAATCGTGCCAAACTAATTAACTCCCTTAATGGAAATATAATTTGGAACAATGCTTGAAATTTAATGATTATGCTAATGCGTCTAAACAAGATATCCAATTGGATAGACTCACATAAATAATCTTACAATTGAAGCGTGTTAACTGAGGAATATCATCAACCCATTGAAAAAATAATTAATTTAATTCTAAAATGAAGAAACATATTATTTCGAACCATATGTATATGAAATTTATCATTGGAAACTTGAATTAATTCACATTTAATATATCCATCATTTTGTGCTATATTTTTATAATTCCTCATTTCTCAATTTACATTGTTTACGTGGATATTTCCTAATTGGAAGATTCAAAAAGGCAATTTCAATTATGCCCCAGCTATTTTCAAGGTGAGGCTGGCAACAGCGTTTAAATAAAAATCACAACAAGGTAGTACAAATTAAATGTAATTTACATTGTGAAAAATTTCAGACAACAGCAATAAAAATGTGATTTTGTGTGCGTGTGTGTGAACAGCTGTAGGCGGATAGTGGCTTTCTTGGATTCGTAACAAATTTATCTTTCTCTATATATATATATATATATATATATATATATATATATATATATACATATATATACAGTGTCCGCCAAAAAGTATATACCATATGGGAAAAAGTTTATTATTGGAGTATTGGAAAAAATATTCTGGGGAAAGATTTGTGCATGTCCGATTACCTCGGAATCAATTTTGACACATGTCACGTGATCGCTAGTATGGCGGCAAATTGAAAAAAATTGCTATGAAAAGGCGAAAAGTGGGGTAAGATGGCAAGATATCAAAAAAAGTTATTTGAAAAAGTTACTTAGAATTCAATTTTATGCACATGAACGAAGTTTCAAGAGATAATTCAAAAATTGGAAATAGCTATTTTTTTAAAATATTTTCCCATCTATTTAAAAATATCAAATTTTTTTTTTATGAATAGCTTGACTATACTGAAACATTTGCATTTCAATGATAATGACAGAACTTTCTCATTTTCTCCTCACCAGAGGGCACTATATTTAAAAAATAGGATTTTGTCAGAACCCTTTCTGTTACATCGGTTCGTATCTAATAGTTATATCAGAATTCCACGATGACATGACACTTAAAAAAAATCGTGTTTTCTAGATTATAATCAAGTTTCGATGATAATCGTGCATGAACATTTCACTCCGTACATAAACTGGAAAACTATTTAATTTATCGCACTATTAATCTAAAATAGAAATTCTGAATATTTTGATAGGTTTTTCAACATTGATTGATGGCCAATTATTGGTGTCAGATATGAATGTATAATTCAATTCAAAATGATGAGATGTGGTCCTGAAAAGACATTCTGCAGAACAGTTTTTTTCATTCAATCAAGTAATTCAAATATTCTATAAACAAAACAACCAATTTTCAACTATTTCCATATAATAACAATTCATATCTCAATATGCAAATGTTTCAGTATAGTCAAGATATTCATAAGAAGAAAAATTGATATTTTTAAATAGATGGGAAAATATTCAAAAAAATAGCTTTTTCCAATTTTTCCGAATTATCTTTCGAAACTCAGTTGATGTGCATAAAATTGAATTCTAAGTAACTTTTTCAAATAGCTTTTATTGATATCTTGCCATCTTACCCCACTTTTCGCCTTATCATAGCAATTTTTTTCAATTTGCCGCCATACTAGCGATCACGTGACATGTGTCGGAATCGATTTACAGGTAATCGGACATGCACAAACTTTTCTTCAGAATATTTTTTCCAATACTCCAATAAAAAACTTTTTTCCCATATGGTACATACTTTTTGGCGGACACTGTATATATATACTCTTCTTTATTGTCCTTAGATATCAATAAAAATTGACAACAATGTAAAGTAATAATATATAAAGAAAATATATAAAAAAAACAATAACCATTCGAGCGAAATCTCTTTTTTATTGTCCTTAGATATCAATCACAATTGAAAACAATGTTATATAAAATAATAGTTCTTTTCAACGTTACTGCCACCTGGTAACATCAGTTGGTACTAATCTAACAGTTGGCAACAATGTAACTATTTCCAAGTGACACCCGTCAGGTGTCGTTGGCTTAAATATAATTGCGAGATTAATTCCTAACCTGTCAGTTTCACTTATCACACCACATAGAGTACACAGTTATATTTAAATAATTTTAAACAACGCTAATGAGGTTGTAGTAACTTTGAACTTCGTTTTATTCCTCGATCTACCTTTTTTTTTCCTTTTGTATCACTATGTTAGATGAATATGTTTAACATCATTGAAACCAACCTCAACAAAGTTGTAAGTAGCATATTGTTCCGCATTTGAATATGTATTACTATTGGTTTTTTCATCTATTGTAGTCTCCCTGATGATGGAAATAAACATTTCTGAAAGCTTGGATAAACCTTAAAGAATTTACTTTTTCATTGCTGCTTACTCCAATATCCCTAGTTTTGTATATATATATATACATATATATATATATATATATATATATATTTATATATAAATATATATATATACATATTTTTTTTTTCTTCCATTTTTCGGAATAAAGGTCTGATTCATTCATTTCATATAATTTCTTTTAACGACGTTTCGACGTGGTATTTGTCATCATCAGGTTAAAACACTTAAATAAAAGATATGGAGACATATTTAACTTAACACAATATTACAATGTATTCACTAAAACAATTCTTCAACAACAATGGTTCGAAATATAACACGTTATTTAACACAATATAAAAATATCTGGAATATATAGGAGTATTCACTTACAAATTATTCAATTTGAATTTCTGAGTTCGCAATATACGAACGTTATTGTAGGTGTGTGACTTCGAAGTCGAACGTTCGTACAATGCGAACGCAGAAATTCAAATAAAATAATTTGTAAATGAATACTATTATATTTTTGAATACTATTATATTTTTATATTGTGCTGAATAACGTGTTATATTTCGAACCATATGTTTTCAAGAATTATTTTAGTGCATACATACTCCATATTTTTAAATTAAGTGTTTTAACCTGATGATGACAAATACCATGTCGAAAAGTCGTGTCGTTAAAAGAAATTATATGAATTCAATGAATCAGACCTTTATTCCAAAAATTGGAGAAAATATATATGAGGTGAAGAACTGCGGAACAAAGAAAATATTCCACAAATTGGTAAATAACCAATTATACTATCCACGAGAAAATTGATGAGACATAGTGTGATAACTACAAAGGTGCAGTTCGACTCAGTTCCACTATAAAATCTTAGCCTTGTACTTGAAAATTATTTCAATATGAGACAAAAAATAGATTATCAGTGTGGCTTCAGGAAAAAAAGTGGTAGGCTGAACATTTTTATTATATATATATATATATATATATATATATATATATATAATATAAAATATAAATATAAATATATATATATATATATATACAAGCTAACAGCTACGAATATAAGAAAGATGAATTACTAATTTTGATAGATTTTGAGCAGACATTCAACTGAATTAAAATAGAAAAATCGTACACATCACCAACACAATTGTTGATGAGGGAACGATCAAAATGGAAAATTCAAACACTTAAAGGGAAAAATACAGATTTGAAGTGAGAAAAAGCATCTACTCATGAACAGAAATCGATAGGAAACCTGACATAAAAAAGAAATACTAAAGATATCATTACTGAGTAACAGATGCCATATATGAGCTCAACAAAATACAACAGCAAAAAGGAGAGATTCGCTATAAAACAGCGTATGGACTTGGGGCACTTTTATAAGTGGTGCCGCAGTGGCGGAATTGGGCGAATTACTCCAGATAGCCCAAATTATCCGTATTTGCCCCTGTGATTAGTGTTTTTGAAGTGCAATAGTTGGAATTTGTTTGTTACAAACGTGAAAACTGCGGTTTTGTTGTGATTCGGCCTGTATAACATTTGAATTAAATTTAGTCCCGGTTTTGGAAATTGCCCTAATAATTAATCAAATTCAGATTGAGAAGAGTAGTCTGCGAACCGCATTCAAACGACTGTACACGTGCACTGCGAATACGTCATTCGCCTGCCATCGTAGTGTTTACATGTAATTTATTGTCAAGTTGAAAAGTTTTTTATATTCGTGATGGATCAAGTGATTGCAATTGGGTTTTTACCTATTTCAAGCCACATCGTTTTCGAGAATCGGTCTGTGAAAAAAGGAGCAACATTGGTGCGATCGGTCATGTGTGTCAGGTACGGGAAGTAAACGAAAATATTATTCAGTACAGTAAGGACGTCAAAAACTATACAACGTTTGTCTATCTTCCCCAACAAACCAGATATTGCTTGTCACATTGAATGTGGGACACCCGGTATATATACAGTGAATATTTCTATGTCTTTCAGTACAGAAAAAAAAACCACTGGATTTGAGTAGTGCTATGAGGATCTAGACTCTAATGAATGGTATACCTACCTGAATGTATATCTTACTCTGCAGTTGCTCACGTAGCAGTAGTAAAAAACATTCACCTAGCGAGACCGTTTTTAATCGTCCACCTAGAATTGAACATATTTATATCATTATCAGGGTACTTCATGTAGACTGATTATCATTGGTGGTAATCACTTTTCCGGAAAACTTTATAACAACTTCATCCTAATTTTAGATCTATGAACAAGAACGAAATCGTCAAACCTAAATAATAGACATAGTTGGAAATGCCAAATAACCGTAAATATTTTAAATTATTCCAGTAAATAGCTGGGCCTATCGTCATAACCCCATGTGGGGGCGTGTGTGATGTTTCAGGTGGGCAAACATCCCCTTGCTACACTCCTAAACCTTATCTCGTTCTTTTTGTCACTGTCTGTCCGGTGACGAAGATGAATAGAATGAAATGCTATGTTATTTTTATTGATAATGAGATGTACGTACTAATAGTTGAATACTTGATTCTGAATTTTGGTGGTAATCCAAAACAGTTCGTGAAAACTAAAAGAAAGCCCAAAAGAGTATAAAATCAAAGTAATGTCATCTTCATAAATTGTATAACGGAATGCAATTCCTCAAATTCAATTTTATCATTTTATTCAAATGAAACTGAATACATGAATCAACCACAAACTTAGCCGTATTGGCACGCAAGCTTCGTTCAAGTAGTTATTTTCGCGATGTAATCGACGGCTATGCTACTATATTGGAATTCTCTTGTATAACTCCATCTTCATTGAATAATTGAATAATCCACCGTTACCCACTAATACCTCAATGGAATTGCTTCAAAGAGAACAAATCGAAACCTCGGAGAATGCGATTACGCACACCTGTTTTGTTGAGCACTAACACTGAACTCCGGCGAACATGGTGAAGATTATGATTTCAACACGAAAAATTACATTGGTGCTATGCGTAGATAGTGGAGATAACCTATGTTCAAAAGAGTGTAAAACATATTGAATGAAGTTTTGTTCGCATACGCCCAAATAGTACATCCCATTATTGGTATTTAATTATTTACCAGGTTACAAAAATTCACAACATCAAATTGTAACTGATACTGAAGATGAAAAATATTAGTATCACCCCAGTAACTGTATGTCTGTTAGATTATTCTTGACATAGCATGAACTTTCCATATTGCTAGAGTTTGTAGTCCAAATTATACCGAAAAAATGGATCCCACCAAAAACCCATTTGTGAAAAAAATAAACAAAAGACACTCACTTCAAGTGATTTTCAGTAAATTGGGTTCACAAAACCACGACTAGTGTTTCGCTATAAAATAGCTATACGAGCAATAAACTTAAAACTAAGAAATCTGAAAAATCTGGAGTATACAAATCAATTTGTGGCTCTTGTGCAAGTTGTTACACAGGCCAAACAGGCAGAACATTTGGAAAGCGATTATCAGAACACCAAAACTGTTTCGTCAATGGTAACAGAAATTCAACTTTGACTTCTCACCTCATGACAGAAAAACATTGTTTGGTTAACGATTCAGAAATATTACATACAGGAACAAATTGTATAATCTCGTTCTTCTAGAAAGTTTAGAAATTAATGAATGCAAGAAGTTACAATTTGCTATACAGTGTGTTTCACCGAAAATAGAACATTAGAAGTATCTGGAGAACGGAACGACAGATCCTTTAAAAAATTTGTGGGCGTGGATAATCAAACATGCCCCATTCGTCTAAATTATTTTCATGAATACAGTGTTGCCGTCTGTATCAGAAAGTAGTAGCTACTTCGTTACTTCAAATGGAACAAACCGTGTATGTTATATAACTTTTGGAATCCTTTCCCATAATTCCTCATAACTTTCCCCGATAATTCTCTATACCTTTCTGTGGCGGTTTTTGCGATGAAAAATATTTTGACAAATTTTTGTGCAAAACCTGACATTTGAAAAATTATGATTTGCTCACATTGTAAATTTACAAAACTTTTCAACAAAAAAGTATACCAACGAAAAAAAAACTGGAGAGCAAAAAATAAAATAAACCTTTTCAATCTCAATAACTAACCTCCCAAACTAATTTTGAGTCGGCGCCAAACAAATAAACAAGCAAATTAATAAGGTAAAGTGTAAAATGATTGCAGCGGGTGCGCGGCGGCGGTGTGTTCCTTCGCCGGAAATTGCCGAGCGTTCTCGAAGTCAATATCAGCGAGACAGCTACCCGAACGGGCACACACGTCTTTGCGAGTGGTCGTGCGGAGATCGCATTTTTTTGAATGTTATTGTTTATTGCTGGTGATTTCGCGTTACTTTTTTATGTTATTTTGTTTTGACCATTTCTGTGAAGTAATCTGATGATCTTCGTTGTTTTTTTGTTTGGCGCCGACTCAAAATTAGTTACTTACATTAGTTTAGGAGCTTAGTTAGTAAGACTAAAGAAGTTCATTTAATTTTTTGCTTTTCAGTTTTTTTTTCGTCGATTTAATTTTTTTTATTTCTTAATTTTTTGTGGCTGAAATCAACTAATTGCTATCTATTTGTTTGGATTGCTTTCGAAATACTTACTTACCCACCCTACTTCAACTATTAACTGTTATATACTATAACTAGCTAGTACCAACGACTTCGACTGCGTTAAACTTTGTATTTTTTGTATCGACTATTACAAATTCACTCACCCATTGAGGGATGGAACCAGCGACTCCGTCGGCGTTGTACTTTGTATTTTTCATGTCGACTATTACAAATTCACTCACCTCTTTAGGGATGGAATTTCCGAAAATACTAAAACACGTATTCCTTCATTAGTAACAAAGACCTCAAATAACAAATTTCATGCCCCTTACTTCAAAACTTTCGCCCCCTAGAGATTCCATTTATAAAAGCACTGAAAAATGTATTTCTTTATCCCTTACGAATACAAATTTTTATGACCCTTACTTGAAAACTAACGGAAGCCATTACTAACTTTACTAATTCATTGATTAAATCTGTACAAACATTCAATCCCAATTCAACCCCATTTCATCCTTTTAGAAGTTGAATTTCCAAAAACACCGAAAAACGTATTTTTTATTTGCAAAAAAGACCTCCAAATAACAAAAATCAATTTACTAGAATATATCCAACTTTACCAAGGTAAGTCCCTCATATTGATCCCTTCAATGTGTTATTCCATCACTATTACTCGTTTAAAACTATACCATGGCAAGTTTCCCTCGCATCTTTATAACTCGGAATATCAATTAGTACACCGAATCGTACGAATCTACCTAATTGGAACTCTCCAGGACTTTTTGCAAGCCAACCCACCCACTACCTGGCCTAATTATACTGTTTATATGTTTTGATGTTTGGCACCTTCTGGTTGATCTGATTTTACAAACGACGAACGTTTCTCTGATAATTTCAAATTATGTTGGGTTGGAAATATTTCACATATTGTTTCAATTTACAAGATTTATAATAAGACACAATATGGCCAATTTGTAATGAGGAGACACTTATGGAATATCTAAAAACTCAGCTCAAGGACCTAGCCGTAAATCTCCATATCTAATCAAAGGTGAACTATAAATAACTATACAAAATATAACTCAAGTAGCATTCCAGATTATCCGAACTATCGGAAGTAGTTATGATAATAGGAAAAAATACGAAAGACTAACAAGAATAAAAATCTCGAATTCCTCTACAGTCACAGATGGTGCCCCACCCTAGTGAAGGTACGCCCATGTAACTCATACATGTTATTTGAAATATCACAAAGAGAAAACTTTCAATTATATTCGGGATTATATACAATTTATTAATTATCGAAGTTAATCGAATCCATGCACTTGCCTCGAAGAGGAGTTTTTTTTATCATGAGTTATAATTAGGTGCCATTTAATTTGGCAGGTTTCTTTTTATGGATATCCTCCGAGCGGAATGAAACATGGATAGCCACTTTCAGATGTAATTGATTGGAGGAATACAATACAAGTGTCAGGTGTGTAGATTTTCGAAATTGCTGGGTTGTCGGATATTCCAATGAGTGTATTGAAGGCTTCTGGAGGAATCAATCGATAAATTTATATTACATTAATAATTTTATATTGATTCGAATCAGGTTCAACAGATGGGCAAATCTTAATAATATATACTATAAAATTAAAATTGCTAAAGTCAATTATTGGTTCAATATCCGTTGAGTTACTATTTTTGAATATATCTCCGTTCTTTCCAGTAGCTATGGTATTTAACATCCCTTTTTTTTTTGAGATTCCAATTGAATTTTGTTATTTTTTGTCATGTCACAAAAATCATGTACCCAATCATATCAACATTTATCTATCGACATAACTCCGGGTAGTTTTCAATCACTATCACACCAAGACTTCAATCATGATGACACCAAGACTTTGACATCAAACAAATTTCAAAATGTCACATTTTGGCAATGCGAGTTTGAATGATTTTCACTAAACTGGGTTTTCAAAACCACAACACGTGTTTCGCTTTTTCAAGTGGGGATAATACTAACTCATCAATCACGATGAATCATGTTAAACAGTCAATGCAGGTAGTGGTAGGTATATGAATCTAATTAAGAATATTAAGGATTATCCATTAGGTATCTATTTCACTGATTGAACTCCACAAACAAAACAAAACCACCCCATCGTGCTGTTGTATCTTTCATAACAGCACCTTCAGTGCAACTTTCCGGAAAACTAATCGATTTGATAAGGAGATACTGTAACTTCGTTCCAAAATTTAGCATGAAAAATAGTTGAACTAATTGATAAAATTAAGAATATCCGACTTTCAGGCAACTCCAAACTTATCTCCTTTGATGTTCAAAATTTATTTCCGAGTATTCCACCAGAAAAAACTGTCACTTTGGTTGAGAATCTTCTGATAAGGAATAATGTACATCCGATGATCAAACAAGATATATTTATATACAAAACTAGGGATATTGGGGTAAGCAGCAATGAGAAAGTAAACTCTTTAAGGTTTATCCAAGCTTTCGGAAATGGTTATTTCCATCATCAGGGAGACTACAATAGATGAAAAAACCAATAGTAATACATATTCAAGTGGGAAACAAGATGCTACTTACAAATATGTTGAGGTTGGTTTCAATGATGTTAAACATATTCATCTAAGTTCAAAGTTACTACAACCACATTAACGTTCTTAAGGATAATATAAATATAAACGTGTAGGTGTGACAAGTGAAACTGACAGGTTAGCAATGAATCTCGCAATTATATTTAAGCCAACGACACCTGACGGATGTCACTTGGAATCAGTTACAGTGGTGTTAGATTAGTACCAACTGATGTTACAAGGTGGCAGTAATGTTAGAAAGAACTATTATTTTATATTACATTGTTCTCAATTTTGATTGATATCTAAAGACAATAAATGAGAGATTTCGCCCAAATGGTTAATATATATATCTTTCAAGATGCAATCGGCTTTGGCAGAACATGTGAATAAATTTGACCACCAGATCAGTGAAAGTGCTAGCGACAGAGCCACATATATCTCAGAGAACATTCTTAGATATGGCTTTCATTTCCCAAGAAAACAATTGTATAAATGAAAAAACAGATATTAACCATTTGAGTGAGATCTACTCTTATTTATTGTCTTTAGATATCAATCAAAATGTAATAGAAAATAATAGTTCTCTTTAACATTACCGCAACCTGGTAACATTAGTTGGTATTATCCTAACAGTTGGCACCACTTTAACTAATTCCAAGTGACACCCGTTAGGTGTCGTTGGCTTGAATATAATTGCGAGATTCATTCCTAACCTGTCAGTTTCACTTGTCACACCACATGAGTGGAAATTCTCATTTATATAATTTTAAACAACGCTAATATGGTTGTAGTAACTTTGAACTTCGTTTCATTCCTTGATCTATGTTTTTTCCTCTTGTATCACTATGTTAGATGAATATCTTCAACATCATTGAAACGCACCTCAACAAAGTTGTAAGTAGCACATTGTTTCGCATGTATTATTATTGGTTTTTTCATCTATTGTAGTCTCCCTGATGATGGAAATAAACATTTCCGAAAGCTTGGATAAACCTTAAAGAGTTTACTTTTTCATTGCTCCTTACCCCCATAATCCCTATATATATATATATATATATATATATATATATATTCATTACACTCGAAATTATTTTCAATACAACAATAGTTTCTATTCTTCTAATAATGGGTAATCCTTTGAGTTTTTATTACCTGAAATATTTATGGCCTTTTTTTATGTAGATAACATTTTAGTGTGCTTCGTGAGCACCGGAAGACAATTAGAAATGTTTTTCGATATATTAATACAATCCACCCCAAATGGAATAAGATAATCCTTCAAACTTTTCAGCCCTAACTATAACAAAAATTAGTAATAAACATAACTTTTCAATTTTCCATGAACCTTCATATACAGTCACAGTACATCAATACACAATACATCAACGCATCCAACATACCAACATAAATTAGCAGCATATAACAGTATGATACATATATTAATTAATATTCCGCTTTCAGAAGAAAATTTCAATAAAAAATTAAATATAATTAAAATAAATCGCTATTAATAATGGTTATAGTTCATACCTCAGGAATACTATTCTTTCAAGGAAACTATATAAGATTATAGTTTGAAAAAACTAAAACAACAAGGAACCAATGCATTCGCCATATCTTTGATTTGTAGTTTATGCTGAGAACGGCCTCGGTGGTTTCTTCATATTTCACTAATAGCCACTGAAGAGTTCCACTATTCACCTCCTGGCTCCATTACCAGATCAGTTCCAAAATACCAAATTATAGTATTGTCATCCAAATTACATAAACATACCAAGTTTCATTTCGATACGACAATTGGAAGTGGGTTGAAATTGACCTCCAAGATTTGATAACATTGTTTGTTAGTTACAAGTGAAGCAAATAAAACCTTGTTAAAAAAAAACATGATAGAAGTATTTCCTACTCAAAACGAAAAACATAATTTCCAAGTTATTAGGTACATATTTAGTCCATCCTATCGAGAAAAATTCAATTTTTTGCGTAAAAATAACATCATTATCGCATATAAAACAGATAATAACTCAAATGAATTCATCAGGAACAATAAAGATAAAACTGAGAAATTCGATAAATCTGGAGTATATGAATTAACTTGTTTCTACATAGGCCAAACAGGCAGAACATTAAAAAAACGATCATCAGAACATAGAAACTGTTCCGTCAATGGAAAAACAAATTTAACTTTTGCTACTCACCTTTTGACTGAAAGTCATTGTTTTGTTAAGGATTTCGAAATATTACATACAGAAAAGACAGGTTATAAACTCGACCTCCTAGAAAGTTTAGAAATCGAAGATGCATAAAGTCGCAATGTTTGCCTTATTACCAGATCAAATTGAAAAATTCTCCTTCGTTGAATTTGTTTTACTGAAGATTAAACAGGTCATGGATACAATCTCCGTTATACCTTAGCTCATTCCTAATAGATACCTAATGGATAATCCTTAATATCCTTGATATTCTCAATTATTCAGACACCTGCTACTACCTGCCTCCACTTCAAAAAGTTATTGTTTAGCGAAACACGTGTAAACCCAGTTTAGTGAAAATCATTCAGTGAAGTAAGTCCAGAGCTTAAGCTATGTGCTACCGAGGTGCTTGCAAATTAAAGTGATATGAAGCTATTCAAGTTCCTAACTAGGTTCTCTCATTTTGTTAAGTTACCTTTCGAAAAAAATATCAATTTCTTACCTTTGTCGCAAGATATATTTCGTCAGGTGCTTTGTTTATGGATGAATTTATTTCATCTGGGGTGAATGTTTGACCATCGGATTTGCGTTTCAAAAACGCTCGTAATTTGGAATAACGTTCTATGTTGACATCCTGGTTGATTAGGATGGTACTTCTTAACATTGAATATTGTTCCCAAAGCGGAGACGATTTATATTTTTGAGCTAATTGGGAAAAATATGGTAGACGTACATTTTCCGAAAACGAATTTACATTATTTTTTTCGCCAATCCATGAAAATTGCATATATCGTTCCATATTTTTTTCTGTATTTATTTGGTAATAGATTTGAAGATGTTATTGTCGCCGCACTACAAATTTCTGGTGGGGTACACTCGTTGTCACTTTCCGAATCAATCTTTTTCTTCTTGTTTTTCGTTAGAAACTATAATATTTTACAAAACGAACTGTCAATTCAATGATTATGACGTTTGAGAACAAGTCTGAAGTTGTTTAATTCTCAAGGCATACTTGCGAATGGAATGTCAAGCACAACTGCACAGTTATGAATATGCTCATGTGTGATTGGCTTCAAAGTGTTGAGTAATGAGTCTGGTTCAACTGTGATTGGTTCGAACCTGTTGAGTAATGAATCATTACCTACTCGGGGACGAAACTAGAGTTCATTACCTACCAAGAAATGGTCATATAAATGACGCTTTTTTCAATGGCCATAGAAAAAATTTAATTTTTTCAGCAGAAAGGTGCAGAACCACATAATGCTGATATTGTTCGGCAATGTCTTATTGATACCTATGGGCTGAGATTGACTGGAACAAATGGTCCAATCAGATGGCCATCCATCCAGATCACCCGATTTAACACCTATTGATTTTTATTCATGGGGTCACATTCAATCCAAACTCGAGGAGACCAACTTCTTTGGAGGACTTGATAGATAGGGATGAGCGCATTTCAGAATTCCTGCTCACGAAATGATAAATGTGATGAGGTGTACAATAAATAGAACTAGTCTATGTGTTAGGGAAAATGGGCAACACTTCGAAGATATCATTGCTCATTAATAAATAAAATGACTTTTCGATGGTTGTGAAACTCTTCTATTGAAAACAGGATAATGGTATTGTGAGTAATAATTTGTACGTTGAATGTTTCACTGTTCCAGACGTTATATTAATTCAAACAGTTTGATCATATTGAAGTTATTTTTCATGTAATGGGCTTATAATCATTACATATTGTCAAGTCGATTATTTCTGGTAATTCATTGTTACCATTCTGAAGTAAAATTTGAAAGAATGAATAGATGTCATGTTACCTACCAAATTTTTTCAGAATCATTTCATTCTGTTAGATGGCTCTCTACGTTTTGAACAAAAAGAAAGTGGTACATAATGTATATCGTTGAATTGGTGAATGAATTCTCTATCGAATGGCAAGATGGCCCTCGGTAGGTACCATTTAAAAAAAAAACGTTTATTTCGTTAAAAATGCGCTCAGAAAATTTCAATTTCTGCTGTAGGATTTGTTATTGATCTTGTCGATGAAATTACTATGAGTTACTGATGTGAATTAGTATAGATTTCAAACTGATCAAGGCTGATCAAACATACAGGGGGTTCTATTTGAAAAATCGAATTTGGTGGCTATTCTGGCGAAACCCGAAGTTGGCCATTTTCATTTCATATATCTGTCAATCCGAAATTGTGTTCCATATCTGAAGAACTAAATGCCTTTTATTGTTCCATAGCCAACAAACTAACTGAGCAATTAACACCTGAAACACAACCTCTCCAATACCTGAAGCATATCGCTATAGCAAATTCGTTTAGTTACCTACCAACCTCTGCATATGAAATAAAAGAAATTCTTTCTGAATTGAAAAATAAAAACTCATCAGGTTGGGATGATATTTCATTAAAAATATTTTTGAAATTACCTGACAAGGCATTATATATTTTGGCGGAATCTATCAATACAGCAGTATTGAATGGAAATTTTCCATCTTATTTGAAAGTTGCTGAGGTCATTCCATTGTTCAAGGAAGGTGATCCCAATTTACCAGCAAATTTCAGACCTATTTCATTACTACCAACATTGTCAAAAAAATTTGAAAAATTAATAAAAAAAAAGATTTTGAACTTTCTAGAGATGAATAAAATTCTTCATTCCAAACAGTTCGGTTTTCGGACCTCAAATAGCGCAATGTTTGCCCTTCTTGATGAACTCTACCTTCAATTGAACAATGGTCAATTTGCAGCAACAGTATTCTGCGACTTCACGAAGGCATTCGATTGCGTAAATCACAAAATTCTATTGCAAAAACTCGAAATTTATGGGATTAGGGGGAACATTTTAAAATGGTTCGAATCGTACCTATCTGGTCGGGTACAGATGGTAACTTCCAATAGTAGTAAGTCTGTTGGAATGGAAGTAAATTGCGGAGTCCCTCAAGGGTCTGTTCTCGGCCCATTACTCTTTTTAATATATATAAACGAGTTGGCCGACATATCAATTCAGGGAAAGTTCACAATTTTTGCGGATGATTCGTCTATACTGTGGCATAATAACAACATGCTCACTTTACAAAACAATATAGAAAATGATCTAAAAGTAGTCAAAAGTTGGTGTGATACAAATCTATTAACTTTCAATGTCTCGAAAACAAACCTCCTAACATTTAAATGTAATATAGACCAAGTCTCTCTGAATGGACAAATTGTTAACTCAAAGCAAGAGAATAAATTTTGAGGACTATATATTGATAACAGATTGAAATTTGAAAATCACATCAACAGATTATGCAAAAAACTGTCCTCAAGTTGCTATGCGATAAGAGCGGTTTCCAAGACTCTCGACATTCAGTCAGCAAGAAATACATACTTTGCACTGTGTGAGTCTCACTTGCGTTATGGAATATGTTTCTGGGGTGCAAGCTCCGAGTATTTAACAAATGCTGTATTCAAAATACAAAAAAGGGCTCTCAGACTTGTATCTCGAGCAGGAGTGCGAGATTCGTGTAGACCGCTTTTTATATCACAAGGAATTTTGCCATTAGCCTGCCTTTTCATTCTGGAAACTGTCAGCTTGCTGCACAAAAAACACAAGAATACCATTATGTCAGAGTCCAACCACGTGACTCGCCTTTCGCATAATATCACTCTTCCTATCCCCTCGACAACACAAATCAAAAACTCTATTCATTACAATGGGAAGAAGCTATTCAATCACCTTCCTCTTTCCATCAGAAAAATAAATGGAAACGAAAAGTTTCGTAAAGAGGTGAAAGTGCTTCAGCTTCACAGCTTATTCCTAAATTTTCCTTGAATTTTCTAGATTTTTAGTGTATTTCATTGCATTATATTGTATTTATTGCCTTCAAAATCTATTTTGTGATTTTGCTTTGCAGATTTCATATGTATATATGTTATTTTATATATTTAAATGAAGCCTTGAGTAGCTCTTTCGACTGGACTTATGTTCTCTGAAAATAAATAATTTCTTTTTTATATATAAAACGCATGTATTGTTTTTGTATTTTGTTTTTAAATTGTTGTTTTTAAATTTCATACTACGATGAGTTAGTACTACCTTGTTTGTTTGTATGTATCTTATGCTATGTCTTAGTTTTAGGTATGCTTTGTCGACACAATTAATGTTCTATGACAATAAAGCATTTCTGATTCTGATTTCTGATTATCTATGAACAGAATTTCATTCAAATCGGTTGATAAGTGAAGGAGATATAGGCATGGCCCTAATCCCATTGTCACCCTGTATAACACGTTCATTCATGCAATAAAAACAGATTTTTAAGATTTGTAACAAAACACCTTCATCCACTCGCGTATTCAATTGTAAAATGCTCCTGCCTTCAAGGAAACATTTTGAGTAATGACGTTAGTTAGTGATGGGTAACGCAGTAGCAAAGAAGTAGCCGAAGATATCCTTTACGATTCGCAATTAGTCATGGAACTGCAGCAGCCATAAATGCTCTTCTTAATGAAACTGGAAGTGTTAATAAAAGACCTCCGAATAATCAACCTCGTCGAATACATCCGCACCATGAAGATAACGTAATTTTAGCTACAAATCAAGCGTATCCTGAAGTGAGTCTACGAGATAATCGATCAAGAGAAAATTAGAAGATGTTGTTTCACTCATCATAAAATAAGGTTGACCAAAGTAGTTATCGATAAGTGATCATTCACTTGTTTCGATATTTACAAACAATAAAACGTATCATAAAATGGACTGAAGTATGTATATAAATCATACCAGATAAAAATAAGACTAGGACTACGGAAATGAGTTTAAAAATAATTTAAAAATAATTTAAAACATATCAAGGTAACACATTGGAATGGTATAAGGTTATAAAATGAGATAAATACATACAAGTTGGAATAGATGTATGGTGAGTTGAGAGGTAACAAGAATATCATCATAAAGAATAACACAGTGTATATATGGAATACAACAAACAGAACACGAGTATTTAGGCTCACAAACAAGTGTGGATATCATTAAAAGACTTTGGTTAGAGTAAGTATTATTAAGGTGTATGTATGCATTTATTTTATTTTGCTTTTTTATGATTTCATTTCTATAAGATCGATTATAAATTTTTTATGGTTTTCCATAATATATTTTTTCAATTATCCTTTGAATTTAGTTTTGTTTTTTCACAGTTGATTGTATCGTCGGGAACACTTTTATATAATTTTTCTGTAATATATGCATATGATCTTTGGGTTAATGATTTTTTTACTTGTGGTATTGTTGATACATTTTTTCTGCATGTGTTATAGTCGTGTGTAGGTCGTACTAAGACTCCGGATGAGTGCAGTTTCACATTCTCACAATAATAAAATAGTTGTCTCATACCTATCCATGACTCCGTATTGTTTATAAAACAGGTTGGAGGAATATCTTGTGTTTTTCAGCATAATTAATTTGAGGAACCTTTTTTGTAATACTTCAAGTGGATTTATGTGCATCCGAAGAGCACTGCCCCGCAATAGGATTCCATATCGGAGATGACTTTTCACTAGTGCAATATACAATACTTTTATTGACTTCAAAGGCAGGTAGTTATTGAGAAATTTGAATTTGAATAAAATTGTTCCAAGTTTTTTTGTGATGTAGTTAATATGTGTGTCCACTTCATATGTGAGTCTATATAAACGCTAAGGTATTTTATATTTTTCACGGCAACAATTTTGAGAGTGCCTCCCTGGACTTTCATGTCGAGTTGTAGAAACGGGGAATTTCCAGCTTTATTGCAACTGAAAGGCAGGAAATTGGTTTTGCCTATGTTGATGGTCAGTAGTTTGCTGTCGAACCAGTTTTTTAGAATCATGAAATTATTTTCAACTTTGTGTTTCAACTCAGGCCAAGTTTCCGCTTCATAGAAAATGACGGAGTCATCGGCATATCCTATTACGGTTCCCTGGGAGTCAAGTGAAAATAATTCGATAACGTAGACATTGAATAGAAGAGGACCCAATAAAGTTTCCTGAGTTACGCCATATTCAATTCTTCTCAGGTCACTTATTGTGTCAGGCTCCTATTTTGCAGATGATTTGCGAGCAGATTTGCACATTTTCCTCTCAGTCCTACTCGCTCTAAGATTTCAATAAGCAATCGTCGGCTGACAGAAAGGTCAATAAATACACATAGACATGGACGTCCTTTTTCTAGTGATATGTATATTTTTCCACACAGTACGAGGACAACATCTTCCGTTGAAGTATTTTCCTTAAAACCATATTGAATGTGAGATGGAGGTTTATAAGCCTGAATATCTACATTCTTTGAAAGAAAATGATGAGAATGAGGTGAAATTTTTGCTATTCGTCCCAGGAAAATTTTTTGGACAACCAGAATTTTCTAACCCTTTGACTCCAGGAGCTCACAATTCTTTTTTTGTTTGGGTGTACAAAATATTCTGCGAATATGTTCACACCGGATCCACATGATTGGGAACATATATACAGCAATTCCGCGACATTTTTCCTGTTTAGTCATGTTTAATTTGAAGTTTCATTTCTTTCAGAACTGTTTTAGTTTTCATTTCACAATTGTGTTTTTCAGTAGTTAATATAGTTCGTTTCATATATTCACAAATGTGATATGAATTCATCAATTTGGAATGTGTGAGAAAAAATCCTGATGAGCTCTTCGACTTGCTTGATGATGTGGGATCAGATTCAGAAATAGAAGAGAACGAATACGAAGTTGAAAATTTTGACTTTACTGATTTCTGAGCAGGTATTGGAAAAAAAGGATGTTTTTCAGTCCAAAACAGATTCTGTGGATGACATTATTGTGAATAACTCTGGAATTATTTTCCTTTGGCAGTAGTTCAAAAAATATTTGAATGGCGACTTTTTTCAATTAGCAGCACAATTCACCGCCAGGTATCACCTCCAGCAAAGTGGAAAAGTGGCAAATATTAAAAAAAAATGTGATGAGGTATCACGCACTGAGGATATATCTCTGCATAGAGCCGTCTAGCTTCCAAAGAATTTCCATTGGCACGACGATACATAAAATGCATATCGGCCATTTCAGCGTTAGTGTAAGCATTCATATTGAAGATTCATAATAACTTTTTATCAAAAAATGGAACCGACGAAATACGGAACTGAAAAGTAAAGAACAAAAAAATAACCTTCTTAGTCTCAATAACTAAGCTCCTAAACTAATGTGAGTAACTAATTTTGAGTCGGCGCCAAACAAACAATCAACGAAGATCATTAAATTACTTCAAAAAATTATCAGAATGTCACCGCGCAACTCGATGCCATCATATCACGCCTTACCTAAATCTTTTTTTTCAATTTGAATTGGGACCATTGAAAAACCTATCCATTGAAAAAAAAAATATCATAGAAATCGGACTACTCTATGGAAAGATATGCGTTGGCTGAAATCCACTAATTACTACCTACTTAATTTTTGATCACTTCCAAAATACTTACCTAGCTTACTTCAACTATTGACTGTTAAATAATATGATTATCTACTTTAACTATTTATTGTTATATAATATAAATTATTTTTGAAAGTTCTGGTTAGTTGATTTCATCACTTTGTATATCATTCCATCTTCTCATAGTATGTAATTATTATTGTGACGGATGTAGGAGGATCTGTCAATGTCAACTACATATGTGTGCCACTGTCCACAAGTGAAAAATCAATCATCCTCTATTTTTTCACCCATAGGGGTGGATCATTTCATTTCAAACTGGAATATGATCAACTAAGAGGTATACCCTATCTGATAAAAAAAGAATCATCCAAATCGAAGATCCCAGTACAAAGTTATGCCTGATAGACTCGGTTAACGGACCAGAATTCAGAGGGTGTGATCAATATCCTTCATTTTGCTACCCTTAGGGCTGGATTTCATCACTGAAATTCGAATGGGACCAACTTCTAAGTACACCCTATCCACTGAGAAAAGAATTATCGGAATCGGACGTCTCAGTAAAAAGTTATGCATGATCATACATAATAAAAATGATAAAACAAAAATTAAATATTCGCGTCGACTAGAGATCCTCCTCCTTTTTGGTTTCGTCGGTTAAAAAGATACAATAGAACTTAGAAAGAAAAGCTACTCGACAGCCACCTACTGGATTTTTCAGATTTTAAAATACTACGATTGGAGTCACAAGTTGTGTAAACAAAACGTGACAGCCACCCACTTGATTTTTTCGATTCCATTTACAGAAGATCCGTTCATGCACAATGTTGTATTTAATTTTTTTATTAGGAAACTATTGCTTTTACGTACACAACACAGCGGTAAAAAAAGTTCTGCAATGAATGGTTTATCAACAAGTATATTTTAAATTGAGAAATGTTGTTTCGTTAAATAGTTCTGGTAAAAAATGGAATAGGGATTGCATAACTCTTCAGCAATTTCAAGAAAAAAGATATATTTTTTTTTCTAATTTTTGGAAGCGTGTAACTTTTTAAGAAAAGGCCTTAGAGCTTTTGTTCACATGAGAGAGATCCCCTTTGATTTTCGATAGGGAATCAACCTCTAAATACTTTCGCACTTATTTGGTAACACCCTGTATGTAAATTATGTGACTACAACCATGCAAGTATAACATTTTAGTTATTCTTACTGTATAGTGGTAGATTTAGTGGTGATTACGTGATAACCACCGAGTCGAAGTTGCAGTATAGTTTCCGTCACTATGATGCTACGATGCGATTTGGCATTTCTATTCACAACCACTTATTTTGGCTTCTTTTTTATATAATGTGCGGTATTATTTGAGAGTATTGAGATGTTTTTTAAATGATGTTTTCTACAATATTTGATAAGATATACTGAAATATATGCAAAATTACACTATTACTAATTCCTCTCTGATCTCTGAAACTACTGGACCTGAAATTTCCAAGAAATCAGTAAAAATAACGCCTCAACGAGTCAACAGAAAATTTATTACGAGAGCCCCAGGTCTTAAAGGTTTCTATAAATTAATTTTAAAGCTCATTGTTTACGGAAACATCTAATACGCGCAAATCGAACTCGCACTTGACTGCATTTTTTCGGGATGATTATTCAGGAAGTATACTGAGACACATGTTTATTGAAATTTGTTTTCCAGGAGCTGGGTATTGAAGTTTTGAGTATATGGCAGCGAATATCTCTTTTTTTTTAATAAATCAATTGATATTCTAATCAATTTTTGACATATCTCCTACGTTCTGTTCACAAACCAGATACCGGATCGATGTTCATGAGAATGATTATTGAAATAACGTAAATAGTTGGAAATCAATTAATGATGTCATTTGCGGAAACTTTCCAAAGATTGTAGGTGTTTCTGACTCAAGATTTTTTTATGAAAATGCAATAATTTCCATTCTATTTTCTTGGTCTAGTTACATTATCAGAACAGTAAAATTCACAAATATTCCGGGAAAATCGTGTATCAGCAAAACCGTTAGAGGTAATTTTTTAAATTTGTTAATCAATTGGACGAATCAATACTGTACTTTATCGGAATAGACATTTGCAGAAAGTTCAAATCCATACAGTAGAACATAAGTACCGTAAAATGCATACCTTTGAAACCTTATAACAGAATCGACAAGTTGTCAGAACCTCATTTTTTTAATTCTGTATTGAAACTGGAACGGTCTTTTTCGGAATGCAAATTGTATATTTTTCCAAAGGCATATTTTTCAACAACATTTCCAGAATGTGCTGAATCATTCTTCAAATATGATATCCCCATTTAGAAACCTATTGAATCATTAAAAAGCATCCTGTCTTGATATCAATGGGATCAATAGCAGAATTATCGAGGAAACTCAAGATATAATTGTGATCCCTTCAACAAACTCAATCAATTTAATTTTAATTACTGGGCATTTTCCAGATAATTTGAAGTATGTTATACCATTTCACAAGAAAGGAGATGAATCGTTAGTCGATAATTATAGAACAATCTCTATAATAAGTATTTTTTTCAAAATTAATTGAAAAACAATCATTAGATATTTTGAAAGCAAGAACTTTTCCTGTATATACCAGTTCGGTTTTAAAGAAAATTCTCTACCACGGATGCCGCTATGGGTGTTGTCGGTATTGAAACTGGTAAAACTGTGGGAGTCCCAACATTCTACTCCAGATGATATCATATTATGGTATTTGAGGCAATGCTTTGAATTTAACAGAAACTTATTTCAAAAATAGTTTTCGAAGAGTATTTCATAACAATGATTTTACTGAGCTGAGATCCAACAACCTAGGGAACCGCAAGGATCAGTTCTGGGTCCGCTCTTATCCGTGAATCATATAGAGGATCTTCAAAACTATATTGAACAATATCATAGTGTTTTATATACCTACGATACATCTTTGATATATTCTTGGAACAGTTATTCATCTCTTGATAATCAGACAGAAAACGTACAACACAAAGCTAAATTCTGTTGTAGAGTTAATAAACTCCAGATGAACAATGATAAATCTCAAAACCTTATTATTTCCACAGGCAATCCTTCACCTCAAATTCAAAGTGTGAAACTCTGGGTTTTACTTTTATAACACACTCCTACGCTTTGATTAACTTTACCGAATAACTCACGCATATATCTCACAGTGGTTCCAAATCCCAAATGGCTGGCCAAATATAAAGGGTATTGTTGAATCGCTACGCAATTTGGTTCTCGGGAATTTTTTAAGTTGCTGAACACGAATCTTTAGTCAAATTTTTCAAAAACAAGATAGCGGCCTAAAAATGGCGGACCATTTCTTCCAAATTCGGATTAATCGCTGAGAAATTCAGTACTCGAGGATTTTTGAGGTTGATGAACCCAAATCTGAAGTCAAGTTTTCCAAAAACAAGATGGCGGCCTAAAAATGGCGTAGCATTTCCTCCAAATTTGAATCATTTGCTACGAAATTTGTTACTCGGCAATTTTTGTAGTCGCTGAACACGAATGTGAAGTTAATTTTTTCAAAAACAGGATGGCGGCCCAAAAGGCGTACTATTTCTTCCAAATTTGTATCAATCGCTACGAAATTCAGTACACGGAGATTTTTGAGAGCGATGAACACGAATCTGAAGTCAAGTTTTCGGAAAACAAGATGGCGGTCTGAAAATAGCGGACCATTACCTCCAAATTTGAATCATTCGCTACGAAATTTGGTACCAAGATCACGGACTGAAAATGGCGGATCTTTTTTTCCAAATTTGAATCGATCGCTACGAAATTCGGTACTCGGAGATTTTTGAGATCGACGAACACGAATCTGAAGTCAAGTTTTCCAAAAACAAGATGGCGGTCTAAATAGCGAACATTTTTTCCGAAAATTTGAATCCTTCACTGCGTAATTTGGTACTCGGAGGTTTCAAGGTCGCTGAACACGATTTTCTTTTTATAGAACGGAAGAATATATCAACACATACATGTATTTGGGATAAAGTAGATTGGGAAAGCATGTTAATAATAATACACTTTGAATATAAATACTAGTTTATTGAAAATTACATTAAATATTACTTTTGTGTAAAAAAAATACAAAAAGACGCTTAGACTTATAGAGTCCAATTGCTGTCCGAATCACTATCATTATTGTTTTGTTTTTCATCCGCGGCTAACGTGTAAGGACTATGGACTTTTTTGGACAATGCGACCTCCATGACTTTGTACACTTCATTCGCATTATAATGCAAATGATTTTCCAATTAATCGAACAACTCCTGTCGCGTGAAACCAACTGCAACCACTTCACTGCCTTCCCGAGAGCCTGAAAAAATCATTATATATCATATATCAAAATTTGCGAAAGTTAGAGCGTGCATACATCCGGAATTTTTCTCAAAGAAACAAAATTCACCGTAACCAAAGGGGCAATTTGGAGCAGCTGATTTTTGGTGATGTATTACTCAAGAGTATGAAGAATGATGTGACACTCGATTGGTCGCTGAATTATGTTGAATTATTAACTTTTACTCAATGTAAACATAACTTTTTTTCGCCGCGGGCACGAGAATTTACAGTAGATGTTTACATTTTTTGTTGCTCGGTGTGTGGTTTATATGAAAAATCACAATTATATAATAAATGTACTCACTTCCAGGAAGAGATTCCATTTTGAAGAATCCAAATTGCTCAATTCTACTACAAGTTATTCCACTTCAAACACAACGTAATTTTTAGACCGTACCGCACGACCGATGCTATAGCTCGTCCAGTATTGAAACGACCGTTTGGTAGGTAGAGAGGAGGAAAACACGAGTGGACACGATTTGCTGTGCTACGGCGAATCTTCACCAGTGTCTTGGCATGCAGCGTTTGAAAGGTTAGGTTTGTTTGATTAATAAATAGGTAGTGCAGTTTTTAATTCAACTTTGCAATAGTTTACTCGTTACCTTGCCAAAATGTCCAGTGATAAGTACTATCCAGTAGCGAAAAAAGAAATAGGAGTGTTAGGAAGTTATGGGAGTGTAAGTTCTCTACGTCTCGTGAATCGCCTATACCAAATGATTTGGTACGCCTATGGAATTTCTATTAATAGCCACAATTAGACAATGGTTCGGGTATCTTCGAGAAAAATTGGTTGTTAGGTAGGGGAAGTCCAAAGTGGTCGTTTCAATACTGGACGAGCTATACGTGCTCGAGCGTTCCGGCCAGAATGGTATCCCAACGGCTATATATACACCTGCCACTTCCTGACCCTGGAAGGGACGTGGAAATTACCCATCTACCTAGCCCAACAGTTAGAATTCCTCAAATATAAACTTTATTTTTCGATTTTTGGCCAGCGATTTGGGACCACTGTGTGTCGGTTGGCCCAATGTGAATTGAATTTTTGAAGAATATCAGCGAATTACGGAATACTCCCTACGACAGATTGACTCGACTTAGCATTGAATAAACTTACTCGGAATTCCTTGATTACTCATTAAATCCATGTGAATGGTCGGTTGTTATCTCAGCTTATACCCCGAAGACTTTTTTATAACCTATATGCTCCTCAATTGACTTGGCTGCTTCTCTCGTCTGGGATGACGACGTCGTCTGCGATACACCTTGCATTCGCTATCACCTGGGTTCCACGCATCACAATAGTTTTCCTCAATAGCTTTTGGAATAAACTCAACCAAGATTCCAATTATTCAAGAAAACGAAATGATTTCTATCATTGGCTTTTATTGAGGAAAGTAATCATTCTGATTAAATAAATAAGTGAATGCTTAGAAAAATAAGTTGAGTGAAATTTTGTGAACAACACTGAATTAATTGAAATAACAACCGGCAAACAATCATTTATGGTATTAAACAACACGAAACTCAGCTAACCTTTCGACAGTTGGGAAATTCTACTTAGAAGAAAGAATGCCTCAATTTATAGTGAATGAAATTTTTTAATTCTCTGAAAGACCCCTCGCGGAACAGACTAGTTTAAATGATAGAATCATTCACTCGGACGTAAACACTTTTTTCTAGACCCAAAAGGACCTACTGACTTGAATAAAATTTCAGATTAGTTAACCCACTGACTATTTTTTTTGAGATAATTTTTCGCGTAAGATTTTCAAAACCCCCGGTCTTTGAGAACACCCCACTTGAGTTTAATCTCGACAAATAACAATCATTTCAACCCCCATTTAAAACTCTGAAAAAATTATATAATCAATGGGATGGGATTTTGAAAAACTCTAAGCAAGTTCGTAATAACCGAGTTGACCAATTACGATTCCAGTTGGGGGTGGGCCGTTGCGTTAATCTCCGCCATCCGAGAGCTAGCGTTCTCTCTGAGCGGTACTACTTGGAACTATGGAATTCTTTGTGATACTTCAGTGTTTTTTGACAATAGTTCCTAATTTCCTCTGAATTAACTGACAATGCTGACTAGTGGTCATACATATTATACAGATTGTCCTCACAACTATTTTTATTAAGACATTTGGAAAAGATACTAAGCCCCACCAGTCTATTAACTTCATATTACTCATTATGTCATTCGCACCTTAACTACGGCACTCTTCTCTGGGGAAACTCATCCCACGCGATTAGAGTGTTCCGGCTACAAAAAAAGGCCATCAGAATACTGGATGGAAGCGGCTACCGTGACCATTGTCGGCCTCTCTTTCTTAAATATAGGATTTTGCCAGTGCCGAGTATTTACATTTACAAAACACTACTGGAAATAGCTCATAACAAAGAAAATTTCCGAACAAATGCAGATGTTCACAATCATGAAACAAGGTCATCCAGGCAACTAAGACCAAATAGACACAAATTATGTATCACGAAACAAAATTCGCTTGATGTGAACCTTTATAATAAACTACCGACTGTAGTGAAATCGCTCAACTACATTGAATTTAAAAAATGTATAAAATCATATCTCCTTGCTCACTGCTTTTATTCGATCGATGACTACATCGCTACACCCTATGACGCTGACACTAGAATGCTCATTCCCGACCACTGAGTGTCAACTCATTTTTAATCTCCAAGTGTCTTCACTTTTAGCTGTACATATTTTAACTGTAAATTCTTCACAAACTATGTTTATAAATCTGTGTGTATAGTATAAGTAACAGTAAATTAATACTGAATTTGACAACAATGACCTGCTACAAATGTAAAAATAACGTAGTCAAATAAAATATCTATCTATCTATCTATCTACTTTACAAAAAGAGCCATCGAAAAATCAACTTCTTGGAAGAAAATGACCACAAACCCCTTTTTCGAAACTCTTGGCATGTCATCAAACCACTTGCACTCTAACGAACAGATATTCATATGTGTGCCGATCCATTCGCTAAAGAATCAATATATCGCGCATATTCGTATGTAATCTAGTTTGTTCTGTAAAAATTGAATATTTTGTTTGAACCATAAACTTGTCCACTGAGAAATCCCCGATTTATGGCCGGTTATGGTTACTTTCAAGATTTTTATGGGAGTTCATGACTTAGACAGCTTAAATAGTGAAAATATAATTGAGAAATTATCTACCCTTGGAATAAGGGGTATTCTTTCTGACTGGATACAATCTTATATCTCAAATAGAAATATAGTCGTACAAATTGAAAACGAACTATCCGATATTCATCCCGACACTTGGTGCCAGGGGAATTCTTTGATCTTAAACCAAACTAAAACAGTTTGCTTGAATTTTCATCTAAAAAAATTTGTTCCGAATTCATTTATGTTGGAGCTGAATCTAAACATGACTTCAAATTCTAAACTCCTTGGAACCTGGCTCGATTCAAACATGACCTTTGATCACCATATCAATCACGTCTGTGGAAATTTAAACAAAGCCTTCTATGCAATCTTCCAAATGAAGCCTCACTTGGATGAAAACGGGTTGATGAGTCTCTATTTCGCATTCGCCCCTAGCGATTTATCTTACAACATAATGGCCTGGGGTTCAGCTTGAGGGATAAATAGGGTTTTCATATCACAAAAACGGATCATTAGAAAAATCATTGACCTTAGCTACAACCAAAGCTGTCGTGATATCTTCATAGAAAAACATATTCTTACCTTAACTTCTATCTACATCTTGAAATGTGTTACTTTCACAAAAAAACAACTACCAAATTTTACTATCCAGGGGATATGGCACGAGAACAAATAACATAGAACTACCCAAATACAAAACATCCACTTTGAAAAAATCTTTTTTTCACAACTGTGTTACTCTATACAATGCACTACCAATGAACATTAGAGATCAACCCTCTTACAAGGACTTCAAAAGGGGTGTCGAACATTTTCTGATATCCAACTGTTTTTTTTATAATCTGGATGAATACTTCTCCCTACAGTTGTAACTGACCACGTCTTCAATTAACCAAGATATCAGTGATTGTCCGAAGATTTACATCTTATGGACAAAGTATTGTAAAAAGTAATATTCGAGTTTATGTATTTGCGTTTGTCTAGTCAATATTTCTTTTATTTGTGTTCATAATTTTTAGTTTGCTCATTGTCATGTCATACAATTTGTATTTTTACCTGATATATGTTGTGTACTGTATTTTTGACTTGACTTTTGTACTATGTATGTAATTCGAAGCCAATAAATACTTACTTACTGCTTGCAGGGCTCAAGGCTCCTGCTGAGCTTATTTTCCGCAGATGTAGAAATTGGTTTTCACGAATTTTGTATTCGACCAAGACCACTTGCCAACTCCATAAATTTCTGAATTATTGCACAGAAGAAACCCATCACATATGTTATTTTCTCCCAAAACTGTCATTGCCTTAACTCGCTCAAATCCATCTGTTCATGGAGTCGTTTCACACCCTTAGAAAAAAAAAGGAAAGTTATTTCAGAATACCAGTTCAAGATATGGAATTTTGAAAATAACTTTCTCATAATTATACAAACATATTTTAGTCCATTAAGTTCATAGTCAATCAAGTTACCATTGAAAGTTTCTAGCTCCATAACAAAGCCGCATCGTTCTTTCGTCTAACAGTGATGTTCTTGACAACACATGTCAAAAAAATTCATTTAGTGTGAATAATTCTCGCGCAAAAATGGCACGTTTGAGTGAAACCGAGCGTATTGAAATTTTAATGCTCATAGGATATGGTGATAGAAGACTGAGTTGAATGAATGAATTGCATCCCGATCGGGAACCTCTTTCTAAACAACCGCTCTAAAAACATTGCAGCGTTTTCATGAAACTGGAGGTGTCAAAGATCCACCAAAAAGTGGAAGACGTAAGCGTTACAACTCAAGAAAATTCTTGGAATGTCATATTAGATGTGGTGGAAAATCCACTAAATTCGACCCAACAGAGGGCTTTAAATCATAACATGAGTCGATAGTCCATTCAAAAAATTTGCAAACCGCAAAAATTCCATCCATATAAAATTTGTTTGTTACAAGAATTGAGTGGAGACGATTTTGATCGTAGAATCAAATTCTGTGAAGTTATTATGGATAAATTAAACGCAAATGTCAACTTTGTCAACCACATATTATTTCCTGAGGAATCTAAATTTTGTTTGAACGGGCACGGAAACCGACACATTTGTAGGTATTGGTCAGATCAAAATCCACATTGGATGGAGGAAGTTCCCACTCAACGATCACAAAAAGTAAATGTTTGGTGTTCACGTCATAGGACCCTATTTCATAAACGGAAATTTGATCTCTGAACGATATTTATTACAAAACGGAGGAAATTTAATGGACATAGCCTTCAAAGAGAAGTGTTAACCGTAGACACGTGTTTCGGGCTCTCGGTTAACACTTCTCTTTGAGGGCTATGTCCATTAATTTTCTTCCGTTTTGTTTACCAGTCCCCTCGATATTCTTTCCATTGATATTTATTACTTTTGCAAGAGCATATTATTCCAGAGCTTGGACGGTTATTCCAGAACAATAACAGTCACAATTTGCCGACAGAACGAATATGGTTTCAACAAGATGGGGCTCCTCCACATTTTGGACGTGTGGTACGGGCATATCTAGATGGAACTTTTCTTGTTAAATGCATTGGACGCAGGGGGGCAATTGAATGGCCAGCTAAGTCTCCCGATATGATCCCTCTTGACTTTTTTCTGTGAGGTTACAAAAAATGTAGTCTACAAAAATAGGCCGCAAAATATCAAAGAGTTGCAAGAAAGGATAAGGCATGAAATTTCCACCATTCCTCCCAACATGATTTTAGATTCACCACAGAATTTTGTTCGGCGAATTCATTACTGTCAGGAGGTAAATCGCAGACTCTTTGAGCACCTCATTAACTACAAAATATTTGGAAAAATCGAATTAAACGGTTTTCTTCACATAAAGGATTCAATATAAAATTGAACCAGAAAATGGTAGATCTCAGGTGAAAAACAACTACTTTCCTGGCAAATACCACGCAGAACGTTGAATGATATTCACCTGAAAATCCATGCATACTTCCATATAATATCAATGGACATTGAATGCAAATGTTTCTTTCTGATAAGCTCGATTATGTTTAATTTATGTCGTGTTCACCTAACAATCCGCATACCGGTTTCAGGCTTCTTGGCCCTCATCAGTACGGAGTAGTCAACCAGCCAAAGGTCCAAAGAACTCTGGCTGAAGTGAGACACAACGTAAACAAACCATCATCGAGCTTGTAACACCTATAGGTACGCCGGAAAAGATAAACTTTAACTGGCGGTACCTAGTGACAGAAAGAAACACTCCGAAAATCTCCCACCTCGATAGGTTTCTAAATGAAGATTCCTTCTCAGTAGGATGGCAAGCCCGTCTAGCATATAGTGAAGATAAGTGCCATGTGAAGTGGAATGAATAGAAAAATCGAATTAAACGGTTTTCTTCACATAAAGGATTCAATATAAAATTGAACCAGAAAATGGTAGATCTCAGGTGAAAAACAACTACTTTCCTGGCAAATACCACGCAGAACGTTGAATGATATTCACCTGAAAATCCATGCATACTTCCATATAATATCAATGGACATTGAATGCAAATGTTTCTTTCTGATAAGCTCGATTATGTTTAATTTATGTCGTGTTCACCTAACAATCCGCATACCGGTTTCAGGCTTCTTGGCCTTCATCAGTACGGAGTAATCAACCAGCCAAAGGTCCAAAGAACTCTGGCTGAAGTGAGACACAACGTAAACAAACCATCATCGAGCTTGTAACACCTATAGGTACGCCGGAAAGATAAACTTTAACTGGCGGTACCTAGTGACGAAAGAAACACTCCGAAAATCTCCCACCTCGATAGGTTTCTAAATAAAGATTCCTTCTCAGTAGAAGTGGTAAGCCCGTCTAGCATATAGTGAAGATAAGTGCCATGTGAAGTGGAATGAATAGAAAAATCGAATTAAACGGTTTTCTTCACATAAAGGATTCAATATAAAATTGAACCAGAAAATGGTAGATCTCAGGTGAAAAACAACTACTTTCCTGGCAAATACCACGCAGAACGTTGAATGATATTCACCTGAAAATCCATGCATACTTCCATATAATATCCATGGACATTGAATGCAAATGTTTCTTTCTGATAAGCTCGATTATGTTTAATTTATGTCATGTTCACCTAACAATCCGCATACCGGTTTCAGGCTTCTTGGCCCTCATCAGTACGGAGTAGTCAACCAGCCAAAGGTCCAAAGAACTCTGGCTGAAGTGAGACACAACGTAAACAAACCATCATCGAGCTTGTAAAACCTATAGGTACGCCGGAAAGATGAGACTTTAACTGGCGGTACCTAGTGACAGAAAGAAACACTCCGAAAATCTCCACCTCGATAGGTTTCTAAATAAAGATTCCTTCTCAGTAGAGTGGAAGCCCGTCTAGCATATAGTGAAGATAAGTGCCATGTGAAGTGGAATGAATAGAAAAATCGAATTAAACGGTTTTCTTCACATAAAGGATTCAATATAAAATTGAACCAGAAAATGGTAGATCTCAGGTGAGAAACAACTACTTTCCTGGCAAATACCACGCAGAACGTTGAATGATATTCACCTGAAAATTCAATATCAATGTCCATTGATATTATATGGAAGTATGCATGGATTTTCAGGTGAATATCATTCAACGTTCTGCGTGGTTTTTGCCAGGAAAGTAGTTGTTTTTCACCTGAGATCTACCATTTTCTGTTCAGTATATTGAATCCTTTTGAAGAAACCGTTTAATTCGATTTTCTATTCATTCACTCCACTGACACTTATCTTTCACTATATGCTAGACGACTTCCTACTGAAAGAATCTTTATTAGAAACCTATCAAGGTGAGATTTTCGAGTGTTTTTCTGTCACTGTACCGCAGTTTAAGTTATCTTTTCCGGCGTACCTAAGTGTTACAAGCTCGATGATGGTTTGTTTACGTGTGTCTCACTTCAGCCAAGTTCTTTGACCTTGGACTGTTGACTGTACTGATGAGGCCAAAAGCTGAACCTATGATTGTGACACGACATAAATTAAACATAATCGAGCTTATCGAAAGAAACATTTGCATTCAATGTCCATTGATATTATATGGAAGTATGCATGGATTTCAGGAATATCATTCAACGTTCTGCGGTATTTGCCAGGAAAGTAGTTGTTTCACCTGAATCTATTTTCTGGTTCAATTTTATATTGAATCCTTATTGAAGAACCGTTATCGATTCCTATTCATTCATCAACACTATCTTTACAAAATATTTGTTGTTTATAAAACTTCTCTCTTTTTCTCCTGGTATAACTATTGTTTTTATAAAATTTAAAATATCCAGGACATTCATTAAAAATTCAATTTTTTCGTTTCATGCATTTTTATTCAACCCTAAACAATTATGTTTTTTTCTCTACAAAAATCATAATTAAAATTGATTTATATCCATAATACTTGTGTAATTTTCATAATAAATATCTATCATATCGGAATTTTTCTCTAATAAATTTGAAAGTAGTAAAAAGTTATTTTCAAAATTCGATATCTCGAAAAGGGTTGAATTTAGGATATGATGTGCTATATCAATTTTATTTAGAATTTTGAGAAGAACTGAAATATGGAATAATATACAGGGTGTTCCATTAAAGAAAAAGCCACTTTGTTTCGTCATGACTTTTTTACTGATTCTGTTTACTTACTGTAACTTAAAATTTTTCGCTAGCTATATTACTTTAGGAGATAATCGACCGTTTCCACACAAATCAGCGACCCTATAGCAGACTATTACTTGCTACTATAGTATACTAACTACCAAATGCAAAACATGGGAATCAGATGTTGTACTGTTTACTGTACCTTGTTAGGTGATATTCATTTAATATTGTTAACAATAGTGACGATCAAACATGCATATTACGATTTCGATAAATCCATGCTCCGCGTATTTTACGATAAGGTCACGTATTACACATTATGTAAAGGTTTTGCTCCCACATTTCGACCACATTCGATTGTTTTACTACGGGTTGTTTGACCTAAAAAGATTTTTATACATACGTTTTATAACCGTACTTTTATCTCGGTTATATTATGCTCCGTGTAACGGTAATGAATGATTAGATTGTACTTATCAAACTTTTTTTAGGAGGAATATCTTTGACATAGATTTGGTATGGTGATCCTTAACTAGTACGTTTCCCAAATACATATACAGAAATCAGTGTTTGTGACTTCGATATCAAAATTGACATGTTATCACATTATTTTAAGGCGGAGTATAGCAGCACTGATTTTTTATCAGCAATCCCCACACAAATACCCGGATTTAATCGAATCAAATTCAACTTGATGTATCAGCGAGTTGGCATATTAATCGGCAATGAGGAGGCTATTTCTGAAAATGTCCACTGAATCCTGCTGAATTATTGCACCATGCATAACTTCATCAAAATAATTGAATATTCATGACGAAGTAATTGCTACTATGTGCTATTCATGATGCGTGATTTATTTTTAATCATTCAAAGTCACTGCATCAAGAAAGGAAATCTCTGCCTCAACGAAAAATCTGCCCATCGGATCAGATGTTTTTGAATAAAACTTCTACATTTAGGCGAAAACGTGCAGCTAGCTGAAAATATTATGACCTTGAAAAGGTAAACATTCTCAATTGAATATTGAATAAAAATATTTTTCTGAAAATTGAATACCCCTCCCTTGCAGAGATTTTCTTGAACGATGGATGATAGTGACTAAAGTTTATTTTTCAATCGCAGATGATTCCACATTTTATGAATACCCCGTTCATTGATTTGTTAAAAAATATGAACAGGATGTTCATAAAATCAGATGTGGAATCATCTGCGACTGAAAGATAAACTTTAGTCACTATCTTCTCTTGTGGGGTATTCATGTTGAAAAGGGAAACATTCTCAATTGAATATTGAATAGAAATATTTTTCTGTGAATTGAAAAATCCACGATAAAAATTAAGTCATTATTTGTGAATGTCTAACAGAAATCAACTACTTCCCCGGCTAAAGCCACGCTGGAAATTGAACAACATCTGATAGATATTCTTAAAGGACCCTAACTTGAAAGAAAAATCTAAAATTGAAAATTTGCATTTTTATTCAGATAGTTATTTGATTTTCTATTCCAGTCCTACTTAAGAACTCATATAGAAATGAGGCAAAGAAGAATGTTTTCCAAATAAGAGTACTCACCAGAAATCATTTGTAACATTGACGCAAGAGAGGCATCGCATTCACTAGGACTATATGAGTTTTTAATCAGGACTGGAATAGAAAATCAAATAACTATGTGAATAAAAATGCAAATTTTCAATTTCAGATTTTCTCTTTTAAGTTAGGGTCCTTTCAGAATATCTATCAGATGTAGTTCAATGTCCAGCGTGGCTTTAGCGGGGGAAGTACTTGTTTTCTGTTAGACATTCACAAATAATAACTAAATTTTTATCGTGGATTTTTCAATTCACAGAAAAATCTTTCTATCCAATGTTCAATTGAGAATGTTTCCCTTCTCAACCCTGTTCATATTTTCAACTAAATCAATTATGACCTTACATTTTATTGCGACTGGATCCACGTGCTTATAAAGTGTTATTTTCAATATTTAATTTGTGAGTGAATATTTTCCAGAAGTGAAAGTGATAGAAACGTATATAGAAAAACTATATCTCAAAAACAATGAAGAAGAGTGCTGGATTGAATTGAAATGGCTGAATCACAAGAGCATTTCTAATTTTTATCTGGAAATAATAATAAACCTTCAACCTTCCAATGATGTCTTGTAATTCAAGGAACGAAAGTTTATATTCATTTGATCACATTCAAATTTTACCTATAATGTCATTATAGAATATCTCAAATTCCACATATTTTCAAGTGATTTTTGTCAATTAATTAAATAGGTTAGATATAGTAAATTGTTTTCAATAAATACGTGAGATGCAGTGTATGTATTGATTGAATGTGATTTTTTGTGGAGGAACAATATTTCTTGACATGATTTTTTGGGTAACCTTCCACAGTCTGAAAATGGAAATACAATCAGGAAAATCTATACAAGTGTAGAAAGGGCAAACTAATTAGTTCACCCCGTTAAGGTACTGAGTTCACCAAATTATATTTCCTGAAGAAAGATGATTCAGTTAGTTCTGAACTTGCTGTATTCTCAATTTGCCTATCAAAAAATGGTAAAAATTCAAAAGATACTTCTCTATATAGTTTTTGATTGACGTTTCAGGGACTTTATCTGCCCCCGTTCTCAAAATCTTCTAAATCTCCTTCAATAGTTTGAATAATTTGTTTTTTTTGTCTCTTGCCGAGTAGTGTTTTTAAATGATGGGTGTCAATTGAGAAAAAAATAAAGTGACGAATTGCTCATTTGATATGTGGGGTGTTGTTCAGATCAGTCTATTATCATTCAGGCATTTCTCACTTCCTATCTAAGTAAAGGTAACCATGTATGGTCCATTTCAACATAATTTGTTGAGAAGCAGTCGTGCCTCAGGGATCCATTTTGGGGCCTCTATTATATTTAGTTTTTGCTAATGATTTATTGGTGTATCTGAATGGAAATTCTTCCACTCACTGTATATGTTATGCTGATGACACTAATATACTAGTTATTGAGGATGACCTAAACTCCCTTAAAAATACAGCTGAAAGCACTTTCAGTAAAGTTATCACTTGGTAAGAGAAAAATAATTTTGAAATGAATGAAACAAAAACCAGAATGCTTCAATTCATGATAAGACGACAACACCATGAGGTGAGTCTATTTCAGAATACTGAATTATCATTGGATTCCACAACAACAACCAACATGTTAGGAGTTGTCTTCGACAACAATTCACAATGGAAGCCACAAGTAGATAATTTGTGCAAAAAACTCAGAAATTCCTGCTACTCTCTTAGGTTTCTCTCCAATCACTGCCGTCAAGAGATTCTACTTACGCTTTACTATGCGAATTTCAATTCATACTGAACTGGGGCACAAGTTCCTCTGTGGGTCGAGTGTTCATAATACAGAAATATGCAATAAGGATCATTGCTAAGTTGGGTTTTAGGGATTCCTGTAGGGGAGCATTCCAGAACTTAAAAATATTAACAGTTGTAGGACTATACATACTTGAGGCGTGCACATATGTATACCGCAACAAAAACATATTGGCTACCAACAGACCACCACATATCCATTTGACACGGAATGCACACTTACTCCTACCCAGTCAACATCGCACTGCACTCTACCAAAAAAGCTTTGAATATCAGGGATTCAAACTGTACAACAGACTTCCCGATGAAATTAAAGCTTCAGGAAATGTACATATTTTCAAGGCAAAAGTTAAGCAGCTCTTATTGTCAAAAAACTGCTACACTGTTGAAGAATTTCTGTCGTAACTTGTTTTGTAACGTGAACGTTTTCTTTATAGTTAATTATTGTCATATTTTTATATTTATATTTAATATTATTTCTTATTATTGTTTGTGACGTGTATGTGATGTTCCTATATACATCCAGAGATTTTAGATTGTCTCTTTTCGACTATGGCTTGACTTTATTGACGTTTTTCTATTTTTCATCTTTATTTTCACACTGTTGAGGAATTTCTGTCGTAACTTGTTTTGTAACAAGAACGTTTTCTTCATATACATCTAGAGTTATATAGTTATTGTCATCTTTTTATATTTATATTTTAAATTATTTATTATTATTGTTTGTGACGTGTATGTGATGTTCCTTTTACGTCCGGAGGTTTTAGATTGTCTCTTTTCGACTATTTCTTGATTTTATTGACGTTTTTCTATTTTTATTTGTATTTTCACACTGTTGGTGTACAAATTAATTTGTGAAAATAAAGAAATTATTATTATTATTATTATCATTATTATCATTATTGGGAATAAGAATACAGGCCGTTTCTTTAAATTTTCTCCTCCCTTGATGTGGTTCAATTCCATTAAATTCCAAATTGCAGATATGATCGCCATTGGAGTGCAAATGCAGATGTTCTGCAATTTTTTATCCGGTTATTTATCGATTTCTGATGTAACTTTGATGTTCACTTTGGCGCACTTCTAATGGTCTTGACGTTTCACCTATATAACTATCACCACACGAACAAGGTATGGTGTGAACACAGTTTTTGATACTTTCTTCGGCGTTTTTTGGTTTTGTTTGTGTTAGTATAGATCTCAGTGTGTTTGTTGTTCTGAATGATCATATCACATCATACCTATGTCCAATCCGTCTGATCTCAGATAATCCGAGGACATAAGGTATTATGTTGGTTGTGAAATGTGTAGGTGGTGGGAGCACTCCTGTTGGTTGTGTTAATTGGTTGTTTGGTGGATTGAAGTTCTCAATGTCAGTGATTGTTTTTTCCAGAAACTGATCCGGATATTTCGCTGAGAACAGATTTTATGAGGTTGATTTCTTACCGTAGATTCTGGTTGGAATTGCAAACTGTTTGGGTTCGATTATATAGACATTTAGCTATGCCTTTTTTCACACGTGAATGTTGGTTTGAGTTGTAGTGTAGATATCGATTGGTATATGTCTTCTTTCTGGGTACAGATGTTTCCATTCGGGATGATGATTTTTCGAGACAACTAAAAAGGGAAGTTGATTATTTTGTTCTGATTCTATGGAAGAAGGCATAGTTGAATATCTCTATAAACGGGCCCAAACAGTTTGCAATTCTAACCAGAATCTACAGGACGAAATAAACCTCATAAAATCTGTTCTCAGAGAAAATGCATATCCGGATCAATTTGTGGAAAAAACAATCACTGACATTGAAAACAACAATCCACCAAACAACCAATCAAAACAACCAACAGTAGTACTCCCACCACCTACACATTTCACATCCAACATAATACCTTATGTCCTTGGATCATCTGAGAAGATCAAACGGATTGTACATAGACATGATGTGAGAACATCATTTAGAACAACAAACATACTGAGATCTATACTAAATCAAACAAAATGAAAACACGCCCAAGAAAGTACCAAAAACTGTGTTTGCAACATACTTCGTTCGTGTGGTGATAGTGGTGAAACGTCAAGACCATTAGAAGTGCGCCAAAGAGGACATCAAATTAACATCAAAAATCGACAAATAACCGGATAAAAAATTGCAGAACATATCCTCACATCCAATGGCGATCATACGATTGAATGGAATGGGACGAACATATTGATGAAAGAACCTCATCAAGAGAGGAGAACTGCTTTTCAACAAATTCTGTTACCTCTACTTAGAGAGGAAGTGAGAAATAGCAGAATGCTAATAAAGTGATCTGAACAACACCCCATATATCAAATGAGCAATACGTCACTTTCAAATTTTTTGGCAGATCTCAATTGACATCCGTCATTTGAAAAAGCTATAAAGACTCTGCAAATTATTCAAACTTTTAAAGGAGATTGAGAATATTTTGAGAATGGGGGCAGATATAGTCCCCCAAACGTCAATCAAAAACTATATAGAGAAGTATCTTTTGAATTATTACAATTTTTTTGATAGGCAAATTATCAATACTGCGAGTTACTGAAGAAAATGCCAATAACTTCATCGTCAGTGAAGAAAAAAAAGTAGACGTGTTGGCCTATGTTGGAGTGAATTGTACGGCGTCAATTCGCCAAATTGTTTCTGACTGTGATATAAGTTATTCGTCCGTTTGGAGAATTATTCACAAATATAATTATCGATCATTCAAGTATTAACTACTTTACGATAACGACCACAACCGCAGATTAACTTATTGCAACTGGTTTTTGACTAAATACAGAGAAGATGTACGTTTTCCATTTAAAATTATTTATTCAGATGAAACTAGAATCACCAACTTGGATCTGTTCAATCGGAATAATAAAAGGTACTGGTCTCAAACAAATTTACATCTGATGAAAAAGGAAATTTTCAAGAGCGATTTGGTTTCAATTTCTGGATGGGTATTATCGTAGGAGAACTTTTGGGGCCAATAATTTTCGACGGACAACTTACTGCGGAAAGATATCTACAGTTCCTTAGAAATTAAATTAATGATTTCATTGAAGATTTGCCACTGGCTAACCAAGTTGATATATATTTTCAATAAGATGGAGCGCCACCTCACAATTCTCAAGACCAAGAGAACATCTGAATGACACCTTTCCAGAAAAGTGGACTTTCACTTATGGACGATCTATTCAGTGGCCTGCGAGGTTTATTTTTAATTTGTCATATTTTTTCATAATGTATTATTATTTTTTCATATTCTAGATCACCAGATCTTACTCCGCGAGATTTTTCTCTCTGGGGAACAATGAAAAATCAGGTGTATGACACAGCATCAGCTACTCGTGAGTATAAAGTAAGGGTGGCATTCCAGAACATCACTGCGGGACAGCTGATCAATGTGGTGCGCGCAACAATTGAAAAAGTTGAACTTTGCCGTGATCAAGGAGGAGGTCATTTTGAAAATTTAGAACCTTTATGGACTAATTTGCGACTTATGAATAATTTTTAAAACGACTGTGAAGTCATAAGCCTCAAAGTCGTATTTTTTCCATATTACTTGATCGAGAATGAAGCGATTTACACGATCCATGGCATTCTAGATCGAAAAATAAAAATTGGAATAAAAATGACTTTATCTGTCAAATATTGACAAGTGAGGTGTAGTTGGATTCAGAATGTCATTCTCGGTCGAAATAGGTAAAATATAATAGAATGTCCCATTCAAAAATCGAAAGTTGGGGTCATTTCTGGTCAAACCCAACATTCTGCAAAGCAAGTAAATATGTCAAAAAATGTAAATTGAACTATAATACATAACCCCCAAATTTCGTTCTTTTATCTTCAATAATAAAAAAGTTATAGGGGTGAACCACCTTGGAGAATCACCCGGTATAACTCATCTACCACAAAATGACATCAAATGGTAATAAGTTAATCGAATGGCATTCGCACAGCAATGCTGGAAAGTGAGTAGGTATATGAAGTTTTATAGATTCCGAAGTGTTTCATAGAAATATCTCATGATTGAATAGGTGTAAGGAATGAGGAATGAGCTTTTCCCTCCCATCTATTTGATATGAATCAATCCATGAAGATAGAACGTAATGTAACTAAAAATCCACTAAAATCGAAAGTAGTTTATATTCACATCTGTGATCCATATCTGCCAAGAAATCTCAATTAGAAGGTTTTTAGAATACTAATTTCCACAAAACCAGATCGTGCAAATAGGCTAATTCGTTTTATTCTGCAAATTCTATAGGTGTGGTCCTTCCAATCTACAAATAATGAATGGAATTACGCTAATAAAAATGGGAAGGACCTATCATTCATTCTGTATCAAGTGCTCTCGAAATTTGACATGTGGACATTGTTCGACAAGACTGCAAAATTTTACGAGTCATCGCAAAAACTAACAGCTGTCGTCCTCCAGGCATTCTTTGATCTCATTTATCTGCAGATATCCAGTGGCGTTACCATTTGTTTTGTGTGCATAACAAACTATATTGAATTTTTCTCAAATGTGGATGAAAATGGCTGGGTTATTGGCGGCATCCGACCACAGAACTCATAGAACTAGAAGGCTAAAATAAGTGGAAGGAATTGATATGATTCATAACCACATGTATAGATGGGACACACGTAATCCTGCGCATATTATCAACAACATTGCCAGTTCATGTACTTCTACGAGAATTTAATATACTGGCATTATGATGTAATGTATTACCACAGTTTATAACTAAAGAAACAGTTCGCTCACTTGGCGTCGGCACTTTGATATTTATGTTCCCGTGTATACACTGCGCAACTCTGGTTTTTATCCTTCGCGCATACCGCGTGTTACTGTGTTACTAATACTGACATTTTTCGTATACTTCGAAGAGCGATAATCGCGTACAATCTTCTGCGCATCCTGAATTCTTTCCCTGGAGTGGATGTTACCTTGGAACATGCATTTGGGCCAAGTGAGCTAACTGTTTCTTCAGCTATAAACTGTGGTATTACATTATATTCTCATTAAAAGATCCGAAACTACTCGAATATCGATTACTCAGGATCCTTAAGTTCTTTTGTCATATGTATTCAGAAGATAATATACAAGTTAATTGGAGCACGTAATAACTGGGGGAATCGTAATAAGAATTATGATTTCGTACAAACTCATTTGGCAACGCTGTTTACATCAACACCTGTTATTTCGTCTGACGACATTTTAATTCAGAGCCGGTCTTGCGTCTGTTGTTAATTTGTGTTCTTGATAGCATATTTGATCTACTGACTTCTAGAAATCCATTGGGCAAATTCTACAAGGTTCCAATAAAGGAAGACAACGAAGATTTCTGGAATCCTTTTTTTGAAAATGCCTTAGGATACTTGAAAAGTCTCAAACTACTGATGGTGGACTCCAATTTTGGATTTCTCCATCACAATAAATTTAATTATTGGAATGTGTGAAGAGTACATTGACAAACATTAACATGTTGAAATACATGTTAACTTAACATTCCAAGTACTAATGTATTTTACAATAATAATGATTAACTTTTCAGGGAAAGAAATGGTTGGAATAATAACCCAACAGCATTTCAGTTTTATTACACCGAAGCTGATGTTGCAACACGTTATAGAAAATGTATATGGAAATTGTTTTACTTAGGACAATACTTCCATTTCAACAACTTCCCAGGAAAAAATCCAACCTGAAATAACACTGCATAGGAAATGCCTCCAATTAAAATATATAATTTAGATATAAATGAGAGGATTATTGACAATGAAGAATTTCAAGGAAGATTCAATTCCCTCCTACATTATCCAACTTGACAGAAAATGTTGATACATTGCAGGTTTTGTAGTGAAGAGCATAAAAAAGTGTAATGAAGTGTAAGGTGTGCCTTTCCGTACTGGAAGAAGAAAGAATAGCAAGTGCAGATCTTGATTACTTCAAATATTACATAGACAACACAGAACTGCCTCTTTTTCTGGATTAATCAAGACTTCTGCAGATGTTGTGAAGTGTTGTATGTTTACAGAGAGAACAATCAAGCAAATACTGGAAGAAAAAAAAATGGATGTTTTTGTAGAACTATTTTGGGAACTCTCTTCGAAGATAAAAACATTGTTTTCTAAATTAGATAAGCATGTTTTCGATATAGCTATATACGAGATGTACCAGAAAATGAAAGTGATAAAATGTATTATACAAATTTACGGTAAAATACGTTACCATAGTGTTTCTTGGTTTCAAGCAGAAAATGTAAGGAAAGAACTGAATAGGAAGAAGCTATCAAAAAACATACAATTATACTTTTTTTCACATCAATAATATTATACCAAAAAGTACTAGTAACTTAAAAATTGATGAAGAATCAACTTCATTAGTATACCTCTGATATACTAAATTTGAGTTGTCCATTGGATGACAATGAAATATTCCCAATGGTTTTTTATGAGTGCGCGCGCGTGGGTAATGAATTTAGGAGTCTTGTCTAACCGACAAGAAGAATCTCCAAGCTAAGGGACGAGTCTCAATAGATTGCAGCATGGAAACAGCTCTAACAGATGCAACACCTTGCCAGGTACGCGACTCGTCTACAGACAACTTAGAGTTCCAATATCCCACGGATATTAGTTTCGCACTACCGCCCGCTCGAGCAAAGTTTCTTGATGACTTAACATTTCTTTTCGATAGCCCATACAGGTTTCTCAATAAGCACCAACTTTTTTCAAGAATAAATTTCATACTTCTTGGGACGACACGCTATATTCATAGCATTCACATTTGAATTCCCCAATATTTTTACTTTGTGCCAAAATATTTTTTAGGCACTAAATATTGTTTATTATTTTAACTTCAAAACTGCAAGGGAGAAGTGAATTGTAATTGTCTCCATCATACCTACCCATTCTCTTGAAATGATAATCAAAGAATAAAACTAAATTATCTTTGAAATTAAATATTTCATCATGTGAAATACTGCATACAATTTAGTTCATGTCAAATAAATAATCCAGAGAATGGGGAAGTGAACTTCAACAATAGCCACTGAAAATAATTCTTTTAAATAAGTTTTTCTTCCCGAAACCTTACGATATTGGGTTCAGAAATACCTCATAATTTCAGTTGCACTCCACTATTCAATTCGATCTCAAGTACACCCATCTTCAGAAAGTTCTCATGGTAAAAGTCAATATGTTTCAGTTAAGAGAGGTTATAAATTTCACTGAAACCCCCCCTGTCATGGCATGTTTTATTGCGCATGCCCATGTGTGTACCATGCGGTACAGTAGGGCTCGTTCCAGCAAAACGGTATTGGCCTTCTAGTTCTATGAGTTCTGTGACGTCACTTTGCAGTAATAATCGAAACGCTTCAGTCCGCGTCACAGTGACAAAATACAGAAAATCCCAACGAACATTATAGGTGAAATTCACGTCATTTCGACCTACGAATAAGTCGGCGAAAAAAAAATTTGATGTAATATTTACGTCAGATTTACCAATATGGGAAAAATATGGAAGTAACAAGTCATTTCGCCCAATAGGTCGAAGGTATAAATAAGTGAAGGACCCCGCACTTTTTTTATGTAAAGTGACGACCGGTCAAATTTTCTGAAACATTAGTATGTTGTTGTACTCGACCTAGTAGAGCTCGTCCAGTATTGAAAAGACCACTTTGGCCTTTCCCTACCTAACAACCAATTCTTCTCGAAGATGCCCGAACTATGGCTAGTAATAGAAATTCCATAGGCGTACCAAATTATTTGGTATAGGCGACACAAGAGAAGTAGAGAACTTACACTCCTATATCTTCTGAACGGAAAAAATATTTTTCGACAAATCTGCCAGGGGGATATAGATATATTTGTATAAGGAAATTTGAATAAGAAACTGCACTACCTATTCATTAATCGAACAAACCTAACCTTTCAAACGCTGCATGCCAAGACACTGGTGAAGATTCGCCGTAGCACTGCAAATCGTGTCCAATCGTGTTTGCCCCCTCTCTACCTACCAAACGGTCGTTTCAATACTGGACGAGCTCTAACCAAAAGTGTTCCCAACTCAATCCTATGACTAGTTTTCTAGAGAGTGTTAAAGTTTAAAATTGCCCAGTTTTTCGATTTTTTTTCTGTGGCATACACACGTTTACTACATGTTTTGGTAATACATTAGTTAAACATGCAATCTGAAATATTTATAGTTTTTTGCAAAATGGCGTCAGGGCAATATAGTATGTTGACGAGAAAATATTGCACAGTACACATTTATTATACAGGATGTTTCATAGATAGAACTAAAACATAAATTTATTTTTAAGGAGTAATTCAAAACCCTGTACTTATGGATGCATTTTTGGGAAAGGTGATACCACTAACCTATGTGTATCTCTAAGCTACATTTCAATGTTATGTGGAAAATTCACAACTGGGAACATTTTAGTGAAACAAGCTGACAATGATGCTGACGTTCTCATAATTGAAACAGCAATAGAACAATTCAGTATAACAGATGAAACTATCGTTGTTGGTGAAGATGGTGATTTGATAATACTACTGACTGTACGAACTCCAATTGATAAGAATTGAATTTTTTGAACCTGGGAAGGCACAACAACAAACAAAAATTTATTAATCGAACAGTTTATCTACTTATCCAAAATGTCAAAAATCATATCTTATTTTTACATGCAATAACTGTCTGCGATACTACATCATCAATTTTCAAAACGGGTAAAACAAAAGTATTTGAATAGTTTGAAAAACATGATTCAATTGATTATGCAGAAGAATTTAAAAATATTGATCCTTCTTAACAAGTCATTATCACAAACGGGATTCGCTTACTTCTTGCTATATATGGAGCTCCAAAAAATTGTTTGTTTAGACAAGTATAGATATTTAAGTTTTGTAAAAAATGAACGGAACAATGAAAGAGTACAACTATCTTGTCCGCCTCCAACATCTGCTTCTGCTCATCAATACTCATATGGAGAATACTATCAAGTTCAAGTGTGGCTAGGCAATGAGCTGGACCCAGAAGACAGGGGTTGGGAATTATTTAGATAATACTTTGGAGGCAATTCAAACTTTACTCCAGGAAAACTTTTCAACAGCATTTTTTGAATTGCAAGAAGGGTTGCTGTGGCTGTAAAATAGTCGGATTATTCTGTTCACCAATTGTCAAGACCAGTCTTGCTCCAATGTTGAATCGAATGCAACAGATGATGACTCTTATGATATCTGCATCTTTCTCAGAACAATTCACAGATATCCAGCAAAAAGAAGTAGATGAAAGTGAACAAGACATTACTGTTGAAGTAGCATTTAAAGATTATCAGTCAGACTAAAATTTTCCCAAAATTAACAATAATTCGTTCCACTTTAATCATTTCCAAAAGTACCATTTTTCAATCAATAGAATATTGTCTGATAAAACCAAATCACAATAGTTCGTAGAGTACGCCAACCGGGAAAACTACGTTGAAAAATATGCGCCAAGTACACTTTCTCACATTTCCGTAATGTGTGCATATTATGTAGAATACGACTTCTTCAACTTTTGGAATAGCGATATCTTAGGATTGGTGATTCGTAGGAGAAAAAGTGTGGATACAATTTTTGTAGATAATTGCATGATCTACCGTTTACGAGAAAATGCAAAAAACCGATGCTTTTGACCTTTGACCTTGAATAATTTTTTCAGCAGACGTAGGATCAGTGAGGATTTTTGATATTTTATTTGTAATAGTGTACCTGGAACCTGTACCAATTTCCAGCCTTGTGCCGATTATTGTTAATTGAAATTCTTATTTCGACTGGGATATAAGGAGTGATTTCTATTAGGTATTTTGATTATGGATTCGATGCATTTTGGAGATTTATTGGTCTGGACTATAATTTTCACAACCTGAATTATGGCTTTGAAGTTGCGAGAACTCCAAAGAAAAATGATTTTCCAGTAATAAGTGAATCTAGACTTCTTAAAGATAATTTGTTTCTCTGCTTGGTACAATTTTCTCATAATATCAATTGGGATGTGTTCCAGAAAACCTGACTCAAATTTTATCTTTGTTCATTATCTTAAAATAGTAATTGAATTACATTTAATTGCTCTAGGCATCAATAACCGTCAATATACTTCCTGATATCTTTTTTATGTCATTCTTATAATTGGTTCAAGGATAAAAAAACGGAGTATTCTCAGTATACAGGAGGTAGTCTAACCTCTTGCATATCCGTGATTGACGATTGTATAATGCCATTTTATAAGGAATTACAGTGGTTAAAAATCCGAAAAAAAAATTGGGAACATATTTTGTTCTTTGTAAAATTCGACAAAATTTTGGAGTGCGTTTTCCGCCTAATTTCACCTGATTTCACTTTGACAATTTCCGAATGCAATAATAATTTAACACGACATTTGAAAAATTGTAGAATGTTGAACTGATTGTGTGGTAAATGTACACACTGTAGGCTGCCTGAGATATTCAATTTCAAAGTGGAGAAAACAACTAACCTTGTTATATCCAAACTGGTGATAAAGTCAGAACTAGTTGACTTCATACTCTTCTTTAAGGCACATAATTATCAGTCACTTGTAGAAACAAACGATACAAACATTATTGAAAAGGGAAACATTCACAATTTAATATTTTTTTATCGTGACCATTGTATGCACTGATTCCCCTAGCTAATGAAGGAATTATCGTTCAGTGTTGCCAAAATGATCGATTTTTTCTGAAAATTATGATACAAATATTAGTTTTCGGAAATAAAATAAAAAAAGGCAAAGTACTTTATTTTCATTCAACATTCTCACAAGCTATTCGTGAAAAATTTAATTTAGATAGGAGCATTTTCTTCTTCAATATGTTCATAAGATGACATTGTAGTGATAATTTTGTTCGTGAAAATTATGGCATTTACCATTCACACTTTGAGAGGCTAATGAAAGTGAATTTACTGTATCACAATCGATTTCTAAGATCTGTTTTGATTAAATTCACTTGGAAATATCCTTTCACAGGCTGCATTTGAATGGGAAATCACTAACTAAAACAAAATTTCCCAATTCTTTGAACTTGTTAACATCCGACATATCATGAATTTGGAAGATTTTGTACCAGTATTCATCAATTGAGGTTTAATTTTTAATAAGTTCATTATTCTGACTGGCAATACAGCTATTTTGGTATAAGTTCAGAACTATCATGTGATAAAATTCTCAATTGAATATTCAATAGAAATATTTTTCTATGAATTGAAAAATCCGCGATGAAAATGAAGATAGTGACTGAAGTTTTTCTTTCAGTCGCAGATGATCCCACATCTGATTTTATGAACATCCTGTTCATATTTTCAAATAAATCAATCTATCATGTGATATAATTTTATTCATACTAGCCAGTTTTTTTCAAATACCACCGCAACGTACAACAAATTAAAACACAGGTACTTTGCATTTGTAACTTAAAATCTAAACACAAGATCGACATACCGATAAGGCCAGTAGTGAGTTTCACCAATACTCCAGTTTCAATTCTAGCCTCTTTCATTTACAAACTTATGAAACAGTTAACTTACTTCAAACCTACATTTTCGGTAAATAATTCTTTAGATTTGATTAATAAACTTACGAATTTAGATCTACCCCAAGATTGTCTAATGATTTCATTTAATGTTAGCAATCTCTTCACCTCTGTTCCAAAAATGGAAACTTTACCACTAGTCAACGAGGCTCTAAGTCTTGCAAGAGTTGATGACAATTGTACTACTTTTATATTGACCATTTTGAATTTTTGCCATTCACAAGATTTTTTTATATTTAATGAAAAATACTATCAGCAACCCGAAGGTCTTGCTATGGGTAGTTGTTTATCCCCTTTTTTAGCAGATATTTTCATGAACAATTTAGAAAATAAATTCATTGTCACGGATATTAATCCTGAAATTCTACATTGGTACAGATATGTTGATGACTGTCTAGTGTTTGTGAATGGCAATATTGAGAGTGCTCAAAGTTCATTAACTAAAATTAATCAAATACACCCTAACATAAAATTCTCCTTAGAAATAGAATCAAATAATAAAATAACTTTTTTAGATCTTACAATACATGGAAAAAGTCACTCTGTAGATTTCAATATCTACAGAAAACCTACACAAACTGATCATGTGATACCTAGTTTTTCGAATCATCCCCATCAGCACAAAATGGCTGCCTTCAATTGTTACATTCACAGACTCTTAAATGTACCTCTTTCTACTGTTGAGTATCAAACAGAAATGAATACTTTGAAACAAATAGCCTCCAACAATGATTATAATCCTAGCATTATCAACACTTTGATTCAAAAAATAAAAAATGAAAATGAACATAACTTATGTTGAAAAGTGAAACATTCTCAATTGAATATTGATAAAAAGATTTTTCTGTGAATTGAAAAATCCACGATTAAAATGAAGTTATTTTTTGTGAATGTCCAACAGAAAACAACTACTTCCCTGGCTAAAGCCACGCTGGACATTGAACTACATCTGATAAGTATTCTGAAAAGGCCCTAATTCAAAAGAAAAAACTGAAATTGAAAATTTGCATTTTCATTCAGATGGTTATTCGATTTTCTATTCCAGTCTTAATTAAGAACTCATGAAGATGAATGAGGCAAAGAAAAATATGTTCCATAAGAGAGTACTCACCAGAAATCATTCGTAACATTGACGCAGGAGAGACATCGCATTCACTAGGTCTTCAATACATTTTTGTCGACGAAAATCTATTTCACGCTTCCACGATCATCAGGAAGACCGGAAGAAATGGGAAACACATTTTCAAGAAGCAATCTCACTTTGCAAAGATGGAAAAAGTTAGAATCATTTCTTTTGGAGAGACACTTTGAAATTAGTGTTTTCTGACATTGAAACCTGTCATGGGGTATGATAGATTGATTTGTTGAAAATATAAACAGGACGTTTATAAAATCAGATGTGGAATCATCTGCGACTGAAAGATAAACCTCAGTCACTATCTTCCATCGTCAAGATAACCTCTTGTGGGGTATTCATGTTGAAAAGTGAAACATTCTCAATTGAATATTGATAGAAATATTTTTCTGTGAATTGAAAAATCCACGATTAAAATGAAGTTATTTTTTGTGAATGTCTAACAGAAAACAACAACTTTCCCGGCTGAAGCCACGCTGGACATTGAACTACATCTGATAGATATTCTGAAAAGGCCCTAATTAAAAAAGAAAAAATCTGAAATAAAAAATTTGCATTTTCATTCAGATGGTTATTCGATTTTCTATCCCAGTCTTAATTAAGAACTCATAAAGATGAATGAGGCAAAGAAGAATGTTTTCCAAAAGAGAGTACTCACCAGAAATCATTCGTAACATTGACGGAGAGACATCGCATTCACTAGGTCTTCAACACATTTTGTCGACGAAATCTATTTCACGCTCACGATCATCAGGAAGACCGGAAGAATGGGAAACACATTTCAAGAAACCTGTCATGGGGTATGATAGATTGGAGACACTTTGAAATTAGTGTTTTCTGACATTAAAACCTGTCATGGGGTATGATAGATTGATTTGTTGAAAATATAACCAGGATGTTTATAAAATCAGATGTGGAATCATCTGCGACTGAAAGATAAACCTCAGTCACTATCTTCCATCGTCAGATTCCACATCTGATTTTATAAACATCCTGTTTATATTTTCAACAAATCAATCTATCATACCCCATGACAGGTTTCAATGTCAGAAAACAATAATTTCAAAGTGTCTCTCCAAAATAAATGATTCCAACTTTTTCTATTTTTGCAAAGTGAGATTGCTTCTTGAAAATGTGTTTCCCATTATTCCGGTCTTCCTGATGATCGTGAAGCGTGAAATAGATTTTCGTCGACAAAATGTATTGAAGAACTAGTGAATGCGATGTCTCTCCTGCGTCAATGTTACGAATGATTTCGGTGAGTACTCTTTGGAAAACATTCTTCTTGCCTCATTCATCTTATGAGTTCTTAATTAAGACTGAATAGAAAATCGAATAACCATCTGAATGAAATGCAATTTTCAATTTCAGATTTTTCTTTGTAGGCCTTTTCAGAATATCTATCAGATGTAGTTCAATGTCCAGCGTGGCTTTAGCCGAAGTATTGTTTCTGTTAGACATTCACAAAAAATAACTTCATTTTAATCGTGGATTTTTCAATTCACAGAAAAATCTTTCTATCAATATTCCATTGAGAATGTTTCACTTTTCAACATGAATACCCCACAAGAGGTTATCTTGACGATGGAAGATAGTGACTGAGGTTTATCTTTCAGTCGCAGATGATTCCACATCTGATTTTATAAACATCCTGTTTATATTCTCAACAAATCAACATAACTTATCTTATCCAAAATTCAATTCAATCGACAAATTTGTTTCAATTCCTTTTTTAAACGACAACATTTCTAACAAAGTAGCTAGTTGCATTAAAAGTTACTTTGACAACATTAAAATTTATTTCAAAACCAACAATAGCTTGAGTAGATTTTTGGTCAATACAAAAGACAAAATTGACAAACTTTCCAAAAGTGGTATATATAAGTTAAATTGTGAAGACTGCGATGCAGCCTTTATTGGTAGAACTTGTAGACCTTTGAAAGTTCGTATTATGGAACATTCAAACAGTAATAAAGTTTCTGCCTTCGGTCATCACTTAAGATTCAACAATCATAATTCTAGTACAAATAGAAATTCACAAATCTTACATGAGGTCAGTTCCAAAAATTATAATACATTAGATTTTCTTGAAGATATACACATTTGTAAAGAAATACTCAACAATAACCTTTGTCTCGACACGCAAGTCAATTGGAATAGATCCTATATTCCACTTCATAGACGTCTGAATTAAATAATATTGAATTTCCTCAGCCTTTTTACTCTAATTCGCCTCCTAATTTTCATGTTAATCATGCTAATAATTTCAATTTCCATTCTCTATGATGATTTTACTTGTATCTCTTTGCAATTTGCCAGCCTCTTTTCCAGTTTTCTCCTTACTGAGAACACAAGTCGTTCTGGATTATCACCTTTTAGACTCTGTTTTACTCCAGCTGTGGGAGTTGTGAAGTTGGGTCTAGTTCCCATTAGACTTGTATCACACTTCTCATCCCCCAGTTGCGGTTCAACTGAGCCATGGTGTACAAGGATTTTCATTTTCATTAAGGAAAATTTAAATTCATTGACCATAGACGACACTACCAGAATCATTCAATTGTTTGTTTTGATCAGGACAGGTCTAATTAGAGTTCTCCCTTAAACTTATATTCAGATACGATGACTTAAATGTGAGAATTGGAGAGTCTTGTCTGGTCTTCCTTGGAATACTGGAACATATATTTGACAGATGACAGTCCTCATTAGATTGATCATCTTCTAGTGTGTTTTCGTATGACAGGGATATTCCTTTCTTGATTCTGATATGTCCATGGTTATGTGTTCCATGTCAATCTACTTCATCGTTAAATTAAACACAATTGATCAAATTTGTACACAAAATATTGATTTTAACAAATTTTTGCAACGAAAAACAGTTAAAAAAATATTAAATGAAGTAACATTTTTGAAAGTGAAGAAAATTGAACTTTTTTTAATTTTTGCACAATTCACAAAATACTTTCTTTTCACTATGCTCTAAACAAACGAAATTTTAACAAGATTTGCACTTATTTCTAGTTTTTCTGTCTTTCTGGCGAGGACAAAAATGACGGCGGCCAGATGATCTCTCCGCCAAAGGTGGTACATGTGGGCCGCCTAACTCGGGAACCACAGTGACCATGTGGTCGCGGATGGGTTGTTGGAGCCTATCCTTATTACCAATTCTTCTACGTATTTGATCCTTGACAAGCTCTGTTCCAAGACATAGGAGAAATTTGCGCCTGGCATCTATATATGTCTTGTTCCAATCGGGATACTTTAGTTTCCATAAAATAAAGGAATTTAGAGCTGCGGTATCAAGTAGGTGACCAAAGATAACCATTGGCCATCTGTTTGTCATTCTTCAGGTAGTGTATTCCTTTACCAATTTATCGGCGGTGTCAACGCCACCTTTAGTCATATTGTAGTGAAGAACTATTTCAGGTTTATAGGAGTGGGCCTCATCACTGATTTCGTCTGTATTGTGTTCAGTCGACAGTATAATGACTGCCCTGTTTTTGTCAGCTGAATAGGAAACTAATTTGCGGTCTTTGGTAAAAACAAATTTACTTTGAGGAAATGGACGAGTTTTTGACGGAAGGAATTCTTTTGGAAAAAAAGTTTTATTTTTGCGTACTGTACCACAAAGTGTCAAGTGTTTAGCTAAGAGTTTGTTGCCCAAAGATTTAGAAGTGAAAAAATTATCCGTGGTAATTCCATATCCATCAGACAAATGTCCCACCATGTCAAGAACTACTCTTTCCCCCTGATTCTTCTCTACAGTATTATTCTGCTTCCCTGAATACACCTGGAGGTTATGGGTAAAGGCATTTGCAGCGTCACAGAGAGCCCAAAGTTTCATCCCGTACTTGTCTGGTTAGCTTGTTCGTCGGCGGTCATATAAGATCCGGGATACATCATACGTTCGAAATTTTCAACAAACATATCAAATATGCATCTTATCGGCGCTAATTTATCTACCGCTCTTCGTTCGGCTCTTGTTGCCATGTCATCAAAACGGATACATTTTGTAAGAGCAACAAATCTGTCTTTTGACATGGTCGCAGGAAAAATTGGTCGGCTATAGCACTTATCTGATATCCACAACATTTCTACTGGCTCTTTTCTAGCTTTTAGGACGCCCTGGGATAATAAAAGTCCTATATAGGCCTTTATTTCAACGGAATCTATAGGTGTCCATACTTTCTTATTTTCTGGATGTTTTTCATTCCACTTTTCATATTCCAAAATAGCTTTTTCATTTGTTTTCTCAACGATAATCTCCAGAATATTATTGGTTAGAAAAAGGGAAAACACCTCTACCATAGTTTCAAAACTTTAACTGTATTCCGAAAGCCCAAGACCTTGTCTTATAATGTTTTTACTAGTCGACTTTGTAGAATGTATAGGTCGCTTATACCAAGTCGTACCGTCTTTGCTAGTACACGCAGGCAACAAACTAAGATCGGCGACATCATAATAATCGTCTCGAGGTTCAACTGCCGCTGCATCGATCACATCCGGCTTAAAATCCATTTTCTCCAGCAAATCCTCCTCGTCAGACGAATCCTCAAACAAGGGCAAGCCATCATCTAGATCCAGATATCCTTCGTCATATTGTTGTAATTCTTCATCTGTCAATATGCTGGGGTCTTTTGGTCTCTTTCTTGCCATTTTCTAAAATCACAAAAAATAATACCAAAAAAAAACAAAGAAGACATACAACTTACCCGGTCAAGTTTTATTACGATTCCAAACACCAATAGTTGTAAATGTTTTGCCAAAACATCTCACACAAAGTCAATGTTGCACCAACAGAAGGAAAATCTTTCTATCAATATTCAATTGAGAATGTTTCCCTTTTCAATAAAAATGCTTGTTTACGACTAATTGCGAAACACCAATATCCAGAATTTGACGGAAAATGCCTGTTCAAAACTATGAAAAAAGTTTTTGCACACCTACAAGTTTTACGAACTGGGATATTTTCGTACCTCAGTCACAAAAACCTTAAAAAAAAATTGTGTTTCCTAAAAACTAATTCTGCTTCGAAAATTCAATCAAGAATATTGTCTAAATAGCATTCTAAAAAGGATATTCACATGGGCTCAACGGAAACAAAATTATCCAACTTTTCATTAAAAAAAAAAACAAATTGGGGGTACAGAATTACCCCAGTTAGTAGTAGGAAGGTTAATTACTTGATTGAATGAACCGAAAAACTGAAAGAATGTGGTGAGACGTTATCCTTGTAATCATCCTGAGATAGACACGTTCTATGAAAGTTCTCGATAGCTTGAGACGTTTATTTCGATATGGCGTTATCCGAGAACTACGGTGGGGATATATTAGTTGCTGTAAATGGTAATGCTCAGCCAACATTATTATATTTTGTGAAATAGTGAAACAGGCAGTCTAGAATCAATTTTGTAATGAAAAAAATATATGATTGTTCTCCTAAAATGGAGCCGTTTTTCACCGGTCGATTAAGTTTTGTAGAGAATTCCCAAGATTGGATAGTTTTTCCGCAGAATGCCAATCAAGTCAATAATAATGAAAGTGCAATTAATGCCGCCAGAACATAAAATTAATCAAGTTTCATTACACAGTGAAATTGGAAATGAATTAGTAACAATGAAGACAATCTACACACGGTTGGTTTGTATGGATTACGATTGAACATTTATGGTTTATTCAATAGAGGGAGTTGCCTGTTACGAAGTATGATCTAGTAATGCAAAATGTTTGGATGCCAAAAATATTGAAAACAAGAATTATCAAGTCATTATATAAAAGCGGAAATAAGTTGAAAATAGTCAACTACAGAACTATTTCTCTTATCTCAAATATTGCGAAGATCATTGAAAAACTATTAAAAGTAATGATATTGCGTTTTTTAAATGAATATAAAATTTTGTCATGTTTATAGTTCGGTTTCAGAGAGGGAAGGTCGACAGAAGATGCACCACATCAATTAACATCCAGCATCTATAATGCCTTGAATAAAAAGAAACCTACTCTATGCATCTTTGTCGACTTGTACAAAGCATTTGATACCCTCTGCCATGAAACATTGTTGAATAAACTATTAAACTATGGAATGGGGGGGAAAGGTTCATCAGATTTCAAATGATTACCTTTCAAACCGGGAACAAATGGTCGACATAAACAGAAATATCAGTGACACTGACATATGGCGTACCACAGGGAACAGTCAGGACCACTTTTATTTGTTATTTACATCGATAGTATTTTTAACCGTGAAACTCAAGGAAACATTCTTAGTTTTGCTGATAATACAGCTATTATATATGAGTCAGAAAGAAGAAAGAATTTGAAAACAAAAGCAGAAACCGACATTGCTAAAATTGATAAGCGTTTCCGATACAATAAGCTTGCATTACATTTGGATGAGACAAAGTACTTACCATTCACCTCATATTCCAGTAGCTTACCCAATATGGGACCATTATGTTACGGAATAAACTGCAAAATCCTAGAAGACCACTCTATCAAATATCTAGGTATTGTAATTGATAGACACCTGAGATGGGATTTACAAAATATAGTCAGAAAGTTAAGAGGACTTTTATACAAAATCAAATATCTGAAAGACTTTCTAGACATTAACCACCTAAAAGTTTCATACTATGCTTCACTACAGTCTCAGTTGTCTTACGGAATCATAGGATAGGGAGGTGTGAACGACTGTTTTTGGAAAAGTTGAATGTCAGACAACGATGGATACTCAAAATAATATTCGGATGAATCCCAACTTATTCAAGTGACAGTCTAGTCAAAGATGCCAACTTATGAGATGTGAGACAATTGTACTGCCTAAATTTATTAATCGATGTGAAGAAAAATAAAATTTATATTGAATTGATCGACCATAAATACAATACCAGCAAAAAACATTCCAAGATAAAAAAAAAAACCATAGGGCGACAATGCTCAGATTACTGGCACCTCACTTTACAATTCCGGAAAAAAATTAATAATCCAACCATGTATAGAAGGAAAACAAAAACCTGGATTCTCCTAATTGAAGAAAGATTTGCCATGATTTTATAAACCAAATTATTCACCGATTTCAAACTCATAAAACATCAAAATCTTTCAAATGTAAACTTAAATACGCAAATGAGTCATGCACCCGAATATGACAAATACCAATCTGAAATATTCGTCAACATTCAAATATTCTTCCCCTTCCCTACGTTATACCTTTATATTCCATGTTTTCATTATTATTACTTTTACTATTTCATTAAATTCATTTTACCATTGTATTCAATGTTTGTAATGTTATAACTGTTAGGTTTAGTCAATTCCTTCATCACATACAAGCGACAGACATAGCACTGCACATTATTATTATTAATAATTACATGAAATATAATTCATATGTTTAAGTGTATCGAAACACAGGTTACAACAATTGAATTATGTAAATGTGAGTACACTCCACAGGCGAAAACACACCCACGGGGGAGTAGCAATCTGGTGCAGAGACAAGTACATCGGTGACTGTATAGAGTATTACACAAATAAATACATCATAGAAGTAGATTTTGAAATAGTAGCTGTGACATTGAAAGAACATACCTGCGAAGCATGTATTTATCGCTCACCAGACGGTTATATTGACAATTTTCTTTCAAATTTCACATTATTTTTAAGTGATGTAACTGAGCAGTTTCATAATATAATTGCAATGTGCGACTTGAATATTGATCAACTATCAGATAGCAAAGACCACAAATCTCTACAAAATATCATTCATTCTTTCAATCTTCATTCTCACATCCGTGAACCAACTACAAATGACACTAGGAGAGTATCCTACTCCAAAACAGCCAATAGATTACGTAATTATTACAACAAACCTGAACGATCACATTAATTGTAACGTTATAGAACCGCATATTTCAGACCATAAAGGACAAATAGTGACAGTGAAGGAATTGACTGAATTCAGCAATAGCTCAAAATCTGAGATTTTAAGTTTATGCAGACGTTTCTCAGAACAAAATATGCTGAATTTTAGGCATAATTTTTCTTTGAACTGTGATCTATTTTCTGAAAACTATGAAAACATTGATTCATATTACAATGAATTTCTCGAGTATTTAGAGGGGTGTCTCGATGTTACATGTCCAAAGAAAAACATGCAGATAAAAACGTACGAAATAGAAAAAAAAGTGTGCTTTAGACCACACCACACGACTGAAGTAAAACTTCTTTAGCTATAAATTAAATAAATTAATATATGTATATACATATATATATATATATTATACATATATACATATATAAACATATATGTATATATATATATATATACATATATGTTTATATATGTATTTATGTATAATATATACATGTATATACATATACATATATTAATTTTCTAATAACCTATAATTTCATCATTTTAGTTTGGTAAATTTATTAAATTATTATTAGAGTCATGAATGATTATAAAAATAAAATAAAAATTAATTAACCTTGCTCCAATAATTTGTCTCGGTTTTTGTACATGATCTATGGTGGGATTTTCATCATCAACTTCCATTTGATTATTGTCATGTTCAATCACGATGTCACCAATTATTTGTAATGGTGAACCTCTACAATTAATTATTTTATTATTTACGTATTAGTTAAATTTTATGTTATCCTATTTTAAAAATTTGCTAAAGTAAATTGTAGAAACGCGAGGCCGAAATACGGAAGAGTTACAAGGAGAAAGAGAGAGAGAGAGAGACAAGAAAAGCACAGAGAATCAAACGCGCCCCAATGTCGAGAGTAGAATGCCGCGTATTAGTAGAGTGAGAAAATAGACAAGGAGAAAGGAACGCTGCCAGGAACTAGTATGAGATAGGCACTCTCCTTTGTCGAGACCGTTCGCCTCGCCCGATCACACTTCTCGTAACGCTCTCGTCACGCATTCCCAGCTTACTCCCCAAGTCAAGCGTGCCCAAAGAAGTTTTATTCAAAAAAACCGAGGATTGACGAAAAAATCGATAAAATGACTTTTTTATATTATGTAGCAAAAAATTCAAATGACGCAGATCTGATGACGAGCTATAAAATCTATAAGAAATATCAAAAAAAAAATAGCCAATATAAAAATCGAGGAAAATACAAGTAAAAATTACAGAATCCGATAAAAAAAATAAAGCAATGTGGAAAATTGTGAATGAAAGAACGCAAGAATGCAAGAACGAAAGAAAATAAATTAAACTGAAAATTCATGATGAGATAATTACAGACAATAAGGTCATTTGTGATTCTTTGGTTGATCATTTTGTAACCATAGTACCAAAAAAGTTACATAGCCATTTTGGCGGACATTTACCTACATCTTGCTCAATTCCCAATAATGTTAGTTAGAGTTTCTTCACTGAACCTATAACCGAAAATGAAGTCATAGAAATTATAGATAGTTTGAAAAACAAGTATTCCACTGGATTTGATGAAATCCCTATCAAACTGTTGAAATATTTTAAATCAGTTATATCCCAACCTATTGCGTCCTTAATCAATTACTCTTCTGAAACTGGAAAATTTCCCGATTCTCTAATATTGGGAAAAGTGATTCCACTTTATAAAAAAGGGGATGAATATAGTGTTGAATACTATCAAAAATTGCTGAGAAGTCTTTTGCAACTAGAATATATTCTTTCATGGAAGACAATAGAATATTTACCAACTGTCAATATGTCTATTGGTCAGAAAAGTCGACCGAATTAGCAACACTCGAATTCACAAAACAAATATATTCGTGTCTAGATGAGGGTAAGAAAGTTGCAGGTTTGTTTTTCGACTTAACTGCCGCTTTCGATACTGTAAATTCGAATTTCCTTGAAGAGAAATTAAATGAATTAGATATAAGAGGTAAAGCACTAGAATGGAGCTTCATATCTACAAACTAGGCGAATCGCAGTGAATATAGGTTCAGAGACTTCCGAAGAAATGGAATTCAATGTCGGGGTAGGACAAGGTTCAATACTTGGTCCTCTACTCTTCCTTATCTTCATCAATGACTTACCACAATCTGTAACTTCTGGCGATATTTACATATATGCGGATGATATGTCAGTAATCATATACGCCAATAATTTAACAGAATTAGATACTGAAGCAGATATAGTAATCACGCAATTCAAATCGTGGTGTCATGTGAATTCTTTGATCATGAACGTGAACAAAACAGTTCGTATGCATTTCTCATTAATTAAAAAAAACATCCTGGCACAGATAAGACATGTTGAAATCAGCGACCATATACAATTTTTGGGTACAACCATAGATAGTATTCTAACGTTCCATCGTGAAATACTCGAAGAAAGAAATCAATCAACGTGATTTGACAACACGTTATTATTCACTTGCCTACTCAATATTGAGTTATAATATAATAATATGGGGCCAATCCACCGAAATTGACAAAATTTTTGTACTCCAAAAAAGTACCATTAGATTTATATACAATTTACAATACAGAGAATCTTGTAGAGACACTTTCAAGAAACAGAGAATACTAACTGTTACTGAAATATACATCTCCAAAATTTTCTGCTTCATTCATAAAAATAAATTGAAACTCAACCAGGACGTACAGAGGTATCGAACGAGGAGAGCACAGTACATTCAGAAAATCACCTTATTGTGCTGGAAGCTTGATTTATAATAAACTCCCTTCAGAAATCAGATCTGCTGCAAATTTGAATATTTACAAAAAAAAATACAAACTTTTCTAGTTGAAAAAAGTTTTGATAACCTGAATGAATTTTTCGAAAAATAACGATATTACTAAGTATATTAAAGAAAGTTTCATCAGTAAATAAATTGTGTTTTCACTTTATAATGTCTGTCTGCATGTCTGTTGGTCATGGTATTGCTAAAAAATTGATATTATACGTACATATATATATATATATATATATATATATATATATATATATATATATATATATATATATATACATATACATATACATATACATATACATATACATATACATATACATATACATATACATATACATATACATATACATATACATATACATATACATATACATATACATATACATATACATATACATATACATATATATATATATATATATATATATATATATATACATATACATATACATATACATATACATATACATATACATATACATATACATATACATATACATATACATATACATATACATATACATATACATATACATATACATATATAATATATATATATATATATATATATATATATATATATATATATATATATATATATATATATATATATAGTTTTGTTCTTGTTCTGTGATTTCTGTTTATATATTTAAATTTTCAGTGTTAGTGACAAAACCTTATGTTACTTGTAACATTTTAATGCCAAATAAATATCTCCTATCTATCATACAAGTAGGTCACGAACTAGAATATTTTAGAATATTCATCGAAAACGTTTTAATTGACATTTTTTTGTAATACATTTCGTATTAATTATAACTCGGGTAAAATTCAAAACCAGTTTGTTTTTGATAGAGTCAAAAACGACTTCCATGAATGATGGATGATAATGATGATGAAGCCCCACAAAACGATGTATGATTTCACACGTTGACACTGAGTTGATCGATCACTATCAACAACATTTTCTCGCAAAATCCGCCTGGTACTTTATTACTCATTCAGAATAATTTGCATTCATTAAAAACCGAAGAAAGTAGATATTCGACGAAAGTGAGAATTTGTTGACATTAACTTGGTAATTTTCGTGTGAGTAATGTAGTTTTTTCGAATGAAATGAAAACGAAATGGAACTTTGTTCGCACTTGTAATGTATATTCGACAGAATACGAAATGAGTTGATGAGGAATTAATTAGGTCGGGACATGATGTGGAAATAAAACCACTTTTATTACAGAGATTGATTACTAAATACAATAATACCGTTGAAAAAAACTATTTTCGCCACCAATTTTTTGTTAAAAATGACTTTAAAAATCAGTAAATTCTCCGTCCGCCTGGAGTGGCATTTCGGTAGCGTGACGCCACGAAACTGTTTCTATGTAGGTAAATTCAGTCCCGAGTGCTTTTTAGATCTATATTCCTGGTAATCAGGTCAGAAAATTTGCCTCTAGATAGATAGATAGATTTATTTGAAGCTTTCAATTTTAAACAGTTGAAAAACTCAAGTCGGACATAATATACAATATAAAAAATGTAAATGTCACTTATAACTAGAACTACATCCTAATAAAAGTAATTACAACATGTATTGAAATAGAAATTATAAATATATAAAATATCACAGTCATAGGTGTAAGATTGATTGAAAATTTTATTCAGCTGTAGTAAAATTATTTCTACATGAATTCTTGTAATGAATATGGCTCGATGTCACACAACAGATCAAAAACATATTTTAAAAAAATTTGTCTTGAGCGAGCTTCTTCAATGATTAACGGTAAATTGTTATAGAATTCAATGGATGCATAACGTGGCCCTTTCTCTGTATTTGTCAGTCTATGCTTGGGAATTATGAAATTGGATTTCTGCCTGGCAGAATACTCATGTCTGAACCTGTCTTCCTCGAAATTTGCTTTATTATCGTACACAAAAAGTACACAAACATATATGTAAATGGCATGTACGGTAAGCATTTTGATACATCTGAAAGTATCACTACAGGAATCTGTATATTTCATATTCAACATAGTCTTCAATATCCGTTTTTGCATGATGAAAATTCGTTCTAGTTGTGTACTCCCTCCCCATACTAATATTCCATATTTCAGAAAGGGATAAACAATTTCATAATATGCCGTTTTCAGTGCATCTGTTTTTAAGTGACTTTTCAAAACTCTACTTCCATAACAGTTTTTTTGCAAGATTTTCAATATGTATTTCATAGTTCAATTTGTCATCTATATAGATTCCTAACAGTTTTGTACTGGTTGAAAACGATATTCTATCGTTTCCGAGCTGAATATTCTCCGGGAAGATGATATTATTGTGCACAGTTTTAAAAATTATGAAGTCTGTTTAAGGGTAATAACTTGTTAGTACTAAAACATGTTGCAACTTTAGGAAAGTTGTTTAAAATTGAGTTCTTCAGAGTAAGGTGTCTGTTAATGAGTAGAATGATATTGGAATCGTCTGCATAACTCACAACTGTAGTACTTGATTGTTTGAAAATATCTGGGAAATCATTTATATATATATATATATATATATATATATATATATATATATATATATATATATATATATATATATATTATATATATATTTATAAAGGACCAAGCACACTTTCCTGTGGTACGCCTTTTTAGATTTCAGTAAAGCTCGAGAAGAACTCAGTATTTTGTTTCCTAATACATACTTTTTGTTTCCCGTTTGTTAGGTAAGATTTTGAGAGATCCAAGGCATTTCCTCTGATTCCATAATTGAAAAGCTTCCGAAGTAAAATGGAGTGGTCAACACAGTCAAACGCCTTACTAAGGTCGAGGAAAATACCACATGCACACGAGTCTTGTTCAATTAAGTGTTGAATTTCATCTATAAACTTGAACAAAGCCGTTCCTGTACTTTTTCCTTCAAGAAAGCCATGCTGGAAATCATTGAGCAAACGGTGTGCGTTAAAAAACTAATAATTCTGATTCATATGATCACTTCAAATAGCTTTGAAAAATTGGTCTGTAGTTAAGTCAGGTCATTATGTTCGCCTTTTTTGTATAGGGGTATCACTACAGCCAACTTCATTTGAGCTGGATAGTTACCAGATATTAGGCAAGCATTGAAGATATGGCATAGAACTGGTAATAAGGAAGGGATACACATTTTTAAAATTGTTGGTGGTATATTATCGATACTACTGGTCATTTTATTTTTCAGTTTACAGCTTGCTAGAATTATTTCCTCTTCCCTTACTGGATACAGAAATATTGAGTTGGGATTTATTTTATTTAAGGTAATTTTTCTGTTGTTACTTAATATTAGACTCTCCAAAACGGGTGCAGAATTCACAAAATGAGCATTGAAATCGTTTGCTAAACTTATCCCGTCCATATGCTTATCAGGTAAAACAGCTGTGCTGCTTGCAGTCTTATCATTGAGAATAATGATTACATTCCAAGTGGTTTTTGATTTATTGTCATTTTCTTGAATCATATTTTTGTAGTAGTCGCTTTTTGTTTTATTTAGAAGTAATTTGTAGGATTCCCGGTATTCATTGTATATATTTTTGAATTTTTCATTACCATTAGCCATTATCTGCAAGGTGCTAACTTTTTCTTGAATTTTTTTGATTTTTTCATTGAACGTCCAAATTTAGTTTTTCTTTGGCTTATTTTAAATTTTTTTCATGGGAAAAAACGTATTGAAAAAATCACAAAATTCACTCAAGAATATATTCCATTTCAAGTTAGTATCAGCTTCGCTCGAAACCTCATTCCAGGTGAGCCGTCCAATGACGACAAAGGTTCTATCCATATTCGTTTTAGAATTAGGAATTTCAATCACCAACATGGTTGTCTTATCTTCTATATCATACAAATTCATTTTACAAAGCTCTTCACGACGACAAGCGCCTGCCAAACCAATTATTAATGCAACCTCAAATAAAAAAAATTAATCATAAGGAAGAAGATTGATTAGATTTAATTATATTACCTTTGTCATTAGGTAGATATTATCTCCAGCTCCTGATAAGAAGTGATCTATTTCTTCGTTTTTCAATACTTTTGATTATTTTGGTTTTAGTCAATGGATTTTATTTTAAGGAAAGCAATAACTTTGGGATAGCGGCTTAGGTATATCTATATTATTTTTAATATTAATTGTGGACTTGACCATCGAGTAATTTCTCTAGAGGCTTGATGGATTTGAGATTTTCCCATTAAATATGCAAGAACCACTTGTTCATTTATTGTAGACCAATTCATACCTATTTTTCGACTTTACTGGTAATAATTCATAAGTAGCCGCTTAAGCAAATTCACTAATCTCCTGTGGTATCATTTCAGACTCACTTTCACTACTGATTTCCATTTTTTGGATTTGAAAAGCAAAAAAACACACACCAATGTCACAATAGTATGTAGTACCTGCTGCCTATGCCAACCACCCTTCTGTACGTTATAACCAATTGGGATTGTTTATTGTACCCCCTTTGTTTCGTATGAAACAATTCAGGCTATTATTCTTTTTATTTAGTGCTATTTAGTATTTGTTTCTGGTAACTGTGCATCTGTGAGTTCAATATGGAAGTTGTAAAGAGTGGAATAGGCAGAAGTCTTCTAGTAATACACGGCTTTAAATTTCGTTTTCATTCAGTCTTTTGGTTCATCCCAGGAATATAAATCAAAATCAGAAATAGCGACATTTTTCAAATCTTTCTTTGGACTGCCATTTTTGAAGACATTTCGGAGGTTTCTACCAATTATATAATGGCAGATCTTCCTGATAACAAAAAATGACTTAGTTTTGTGACTACGCGTTAGAAAATTATATATCCGAAGGGGCAACGTTTCCTCCGCAAACATGGGCAGAGTTTTCAAGTTCCTGTATCAACAAATTCATGTGAATCTTTTCATGCTCGATTGAATAGATTATTCAAGAGTCCACTTCCTAATGGCACCCGGATCAGACCAAATCCCGAATAGAGCCTTCAAGGCTCTACCGAGAAAAGGAATCGCTGCTTTGACCAACATCATCAACGCAGTGCTCAGGCTCAGACACTTTCCAAGGCCCTGGAAAGAAGCCACGGTCATCATGATCCCGAAACCCAACAAGAACCCTGTGATCCCGCAAACCACCGACCCATCATCAGCCTCACATCCTCGGTGAGCAAGGTGGCGGAGCGAGAAATCCAGAGAAGATCGGAACGACTAACGGAAGAACTCAACGTCCTACCAGACGAGCTGTTTGGCTTCCCACAAGGACACTCTACGGAAATGCAGGTCCTGAGGATAGTGGACAGGCTCCAAGCTGGGCAGAAGACACCCCACAGAAGCCTTTTTCCTAGATGTTTTCGAGGCCTTCGACAGGGTCTGGCACGATGGCCTAATCACCAAAATGGCAGACCTCAGAGACTCCACTCCCATAGTGGAGCTCCTTCCTACGGGGACGGTGGTGCCAATGTAAAGTTGGCAGCAGTACCGCAAGGCCCACTTTCATCTCCACATCTGTTTTCCATCTACACAGCGGACATCCCAGAGCCTGAGTACAACTTCAACAAACTAGCGCTGTACGTGGACGACACAGCACTAGTGGCCAGATCAGTAAACGCAACGCAAGTAACCCGGTACCTGCAAGAACAAGCAGACAAGCTAGAGGACTGGTTCAACCTATTGGAAATCGATATCAACGCAGACAAGAGCCAAGCCATACTATTCACCAGAAGACGAACAACACCATCAGGAAATGTCATCATGAACGACCAACGGATCCCATGGGCAAACGAAGCCAAATACTTAGGAGTCACCCTGGACAAGAGATTGACATTCAGGCAACACGTGGATCAGAGTTTCGGACTAGCAAAAGCAGCCCGAAGGAACCTCAACCCCCTCATAGGGCGCAGAAGCAGCATGGACCTCCAGTTGAAGCTGCTCCTTATCAGGACCATCCTCCTCCCAATCATCCGGTATGCATCTGCCGCATGGGGTCAATGCGCAGAAACATATAGGACCAAGATCTAGCGATTCTTGAACGTGAGCCTAAGAATGGCAGTGAACGCTCCCAGATACGTCTACAGGGACCTGAATGTCAATCCAAACTTCATAGACGACCATCTACGGAATCACGTCAACGCAACGTTCAAGAAGAAGGACACCCACAGGAACCCGGTGATCCAAGACATCCACGCAAACCCAAACCTGGACGATCCCAGGTTTAGAGAAAGGGACAAGTACACGCGACCAGTCTACCAGAACGACCGTCCACCACAGAGAGACTAGCACCCCGGCGCGTCAAATCTCAACAAAATACACGTAAGATCCACACACCCACAAACATCACACCTTACACTTAGGCACCCATCAGGTACATCACCACCATACACACACAGCTCAAGTCAGGAAAACACACAAAATCACGACAACAAGGGGTTTGAAGCACTCGAAGGCTGACTTCATACCACAGGAGGTACGATTTCAATCCTGCCAAATTGCGAGTTGAGGACCGCTCCAAGGAGGAGCGGGGAGGGGATGGCAAGTGGAAAGTAAATCTCGTTCACACATAATGTGAAGGGGATTTACTATCCATGGGCACTTAACCTTAAGGGGGGCATGGAGTGTCTTTGTTGTCTGTTTATTTGACAGTTGAGAGTAATAAACGACACTGGAGCGTGATATATTGTTTGATGTCCCATTTCCATTCCACATCTGTTGTAGAAACTGTCAAGTTATAAAAAAATTTAAAAATAAGATCTTTCACATTCTAAATTTTATATGATTTTAGTTAACATTCTAGAATTTAGTATTTGGTTTCATAGCTGCCAAAAATTTACTCTCTCAATTATTTTCAAGCTGTGTGGCGCCCAAATTAAAGAAAATAGCTAATGTAAATTGTTTTTAAAACTTGTAATAACTTTGTGCTTCCACGGATTTAAAAACAAACATATATGAAAAAGAAATGAGATAAAGGTAATCGTCTAGTAATTCTAAATAAATAAGATTACATTGAAAAAGTAGAAAATTTTCTCTCAGAGCATAATTTCAAACTTCTACCTTCAAATCCATTCAACAACTTCATCAGAAGACTAAAAATCCAGTTGAATATTCATTCTGCTTTTTCAAAGAACATTCTGCTCCTTTTTCATTAATTTTTAGCAATCCACTCATTCCTAGATTGTATGGACTTCCAAAGATCCACAAGATCGACATACCAATAAGGCCAGTAGTGAGTTTCACCAATACCCCAGTTTCAATTTTAGCTTCCTTCATTTACAAACTCATAAAACAGTCAACTAACTTCAAACCCACATTTTCTGTAAGTGATTCTTTAGATTTGATTATTAAATTCACGAATTTAGATCTACCCCAAGATTGTCTAATTATTTCTTCTGATGTTAGTGATCTCTTCACCTCTGTTCCAAAGATGGAAACTTAACCACTAGTTAGTGAGGCGCTAAGTCTTGCAAAAGTTGATGATATGTTGATGACTGTCTAGTGTTTGTGAATGGTAACTGATACTGGTCAAAATTTATTAACGAAAAATTATTCAAATACACCCCAACATAAAATTTACCTCAGGAATAGAATCAAACAATAAATTAAATTTTTCAGACCTCACAATCCATAATAGATTTCAATGTCTACAGAAGACCCACACAAAATGATCATGTGATACCTAGCTTTTCGAATCATCCCCATCAGACAAAATTGCTGCCTTCAATTTTACATCCACAGACTGTTGAATATACTTCTTTCTACTGTTGAGTATCAAAAAGAATTGAATATTCTGAAACAAATAGCTTCCAACAATGATTATAATCCTAACATCATCAACACTTTGATTCAGAAAATTAAAAACAAAAATGAACACAACCTATCTTATCCAAAATTGAATACATTCGACAAATTTGTCTGAATTCCTTTTCTAAACGACAACATTTGTAACAGAGTAGCTAGTTGCATCAAAAGTAACGTTGACAGCATTAAAATTCATTTCAAAACTAATAATAGCTTGAGTAGATTTTTGGTCAATACAAGGGGCACAATCGACAAACTTTCCAAAAGTGGCTTATATAGGTTAAATTGTGAAGATTGTGATGCAGCCTACATTGGTAGAACCTGTAGACATTTAAAAGTTCGTATAATGGAACATTTAAACAGTGATGAAGTATCTGCCTTCGGTCATCACTTGAGATTCAACAACCATAATTTCAGTCCAAATAGAAATTCACAAATCTTAAATGAGGTCAGTTCCAAAAATTATAATAGATTAGATTTTCTTTAAGACCTACACATTAGTAACGGAATAATCAACAAAAACCTCTGTCTCAACACTCAAGTCAATTCAAATAGATCCTATATTCCACTCCATAGACGTCTAAAATAAAATAAAGTTTCTCAGCCTTTCTATTCTAATTAACTTTCTACTTTTCATTTTAATCATGTTAATAATTTCAATTTTCATTCTCTATGATGATATTACTTGTATCTCTTTGCAATTTGCTAGCCTCTCTTTCAACTTTCTCCATACTTAGAACATAAGTCATTGTTTGGTTTTCTACTTTACTTTGACTATCATCTCTCAAACTCTTTTGTATTCCAACTCTGGAAGTTGTGAAGTTGGGTCAAGTTCTCATTAGACTTTCATCACACTTCTTATCTTCAGTTGTAGTTCAATTGAGCCATGAGAAATAAGGATTTTTTAAATTTATTGTCTTTGGACACCACCATAATATTTTTTTTCAATTGTATGTTTTTGATCAGGACAGGTCTCATTAGACTTCTCCCTTAAATTACGATGACTTAAATTTGGGAATTTAAAAATCTTGTCTGATCTTCCTTGGAATATTAGAACATATATTTGGCAGATGACAGTTAACATTAGATTGATCATTTTTAAATCTGGTTTTCGAATGCCATGGATATCCCTTTCATGATTCTGATATCTCCATAGTTTGTGTTCCATATCAATCTACTTCAACGTTCACTTGTCAATCACTTGTCAATCACACCTAAATAATGGCTTATGAAGAAATCGAAATGTAATTTCAAGTTTCATCCTGGCTAAGGATGTTTTTCAACATGTTTGTCATGTAACCGTACAACACTCATTGAACATGATATATTTATGATATTTTCGGCGTCTTGTACACCTGACGAGTAAGGAATCTCATTTTTCAAAATATTTCAAATTTACTTTCTCAAAAAAAAAAATTCAGTAAATTGTTCTGTATCAATATTACTTACTTACAGGTGCAGTATTTCTAATCCCAATTGGACCGACATAAAAAGTTTCGAAAAGGAATTCTCTTCCACATGACTGAACTTTTTTATGATTGTACCAGGAACGCTTTGAAAGTAAAAACACTGGTAGTATATAAATTTCATATTTTGCCGGGCAGTGCATATGAACACTCCTCGTAGTGTTCTTATTTTTATTGCCGTTCCAATTGGGATTAGAATAACTATACGCACTGATAATGACCTGAAGGTCGAAAGCGCTTTGCTACGATTTTAATAAATTATTTTATGCACGAAATACAATTTTCTTCCATCGATTGATGAATAATGACAAACTGACATGCGATTGCGTTTTGTTGAGTCAGCCGTTGTCTTATGATTCTCAATATTGTAGAGGATATTTTGAAGTTTTTTTTAATAGCCGAACAGTTTACTTTTAACGAATATGCAGATATTCTATGGAAGAGCATTCTGTGATGCTGCAGAGGCCCACCGTTCCTTATATAATCGTAACTTCATGTTCCATAATACTTATAGTAGTACTAGTTGTCCTTTCCACTTGTCATTCAAATAAGGAGCGCTACCGTGCGTACTGAGGCAGTACCACAGTTGTTGCAACCTCGACATGAGGTGCAGCTAATTAGAGCCCACAATAACCAGATTGCATCCACTGATTAACACCACTGAGCATGGATATATTTTGTAATTATGTAGGTTGAACACTAATACTTGTCAATGTAGATTAATTGTTCATTACAATGAAATTATTTACGCGCAATAGGTAAATGGATCTCTTTAGATTCTTTTAGTCGACGTACCGGAATAACGAATATCTATCAACTAGATTATGCCTGCGATTTCCCGACGAAAAAAAAGAAGGATGTTTTCTATTCAAAGCGTATATTTTTATTTTTCTTATGTATGACCACGCATAACTTTTCACTGAGTAGTTCGATTTCGATGATTCTTCCTTTTATTCGATAGGGTATACTTCGAAGTTGGTCCCAGTTGAATTTGATGGAAAAATTTCAGCCTCAAGGGTGGAAAAATGGAGGATATTTATCGTTCATCCACTGAATTTTTTCCCGTTATTCGATTTTTACCCGACGAAACCAAAAAGAACGAGGTTCTCTAGTCGACGCGTATATTTTTTTTTATGTATGATCATGAATGTATTTTTTATGTATGATGATTTTTTTATGTATGAATTTTCTACTGAGACGCCCGATTCCGATAATTCTATTTTTAGTGGATAGGATGTACTTCGAAGTTAGTCCCATTTGAATTTTAAAGATGAAATCCACCCCTAAGGGTAGCAAAATGAAGGATATTGATCACTCGCCCTCTGAATTCTGGTCCGTTAACCGATTCTATCAGGCATAACTTTGTACTGGGTTCTTCGATTTGGATGATTCTTTCTTTAATAGATAGGGTATACATCATATTTGGATTTCGAATGAAATTATCCACCCTCACGGGTGGGAAAATAGGGGATAATTGATTTTTCACTTGTGAACATTCGCACACACATATGTAGTTGACAATGACAGATCGCTACTGTCATTAGTTTTGTTCCACATCCGTCACAATCATTATATTCTATGAGAGAATGGAGTGGAAAGAAATGAAATAAACTAACCAGAACAACAAAAATAATTCATATTACAACAACTAGTAAAAGTAGATAATCATATTATTTAACTGGTAATAGTTGAAGTAATGTGGGTAAGTATTTTGGAAGTAATCGAAAAACAAGAGGGTAGTAATAAGTAGATTTCAGCCTCAAAAAATTGAAAAATATAAACTTTTTAACAAAAAATTAAACCGACGAAATACGGAACTGAAAAGTAAAAAATAAAATAAACCTTCTTAGTCTCAATAACTAAGCTCCTAAACTAATGTAAGTAACTAATTTTGAGTCGGCGCCAAACAAACAATCAACGAAGATCAATACATTACTTCGAAAAAATTATCAGAATGTCACCGTGCAACTCGATGCCATCATTTTAAGCCTTACCTAATTAATTTGCTTGTTTGTTTGGCGCCGACTCAAAATTAGTTACTTACATTAGTTTAGGAGCTCAGTTATTGAGACTAAGAAGGTTTATTTTATTCTTTACTTTTCAGTTCCGTATTTCGTCGGTTTAATTTTTTGTTAAAAAGTTTTTTACCACTCATAACTTTGTCCTGGGTTATCCGATTTAGATAATTCTTTTTTAATTCAATAAAAATACTTCAAAATTGGTAATTTTTGGATTTAAAAATGAATAATTCCGCCCTAAGGGTAGAAAAATGGGGGATTATAATTTTTTCATCTCTGAACCTAATCTGTTGGAACTTGGCTCACATATAGGTAGTTCTGACGACACTACAACAGAGTGGATACCTGGAGTCGATTGAATAGATGGTTATTAGTTGATTTCAGCCAAAAAAAGTTAAGAATAAAAACTTTTTAACAAAAAATCAAACCGGCAAAAAATTCAACTGAAAAGCAAAAAACCTTCTCAGGCTTAATGATGATTGAGCTTCTAAACTAATGTAGGTAACAAATTTTGAGTGGGCGCCAAACAAACAATTAACGAAGATCATTATATTACTTTGAAGAAGTAATCAAGACGCCGCCGTGCATAACGCTGCCATCATTTTAAGCTTTACCTAATTCAATTATTGCTAGTTTGTTTGGCGCCGACTCAAAATTGGTTACTTACATTAGTTTAGTAGCTCAATTATCATTGAGACTAAAAAGGTTTATTTTATTTTTTGCTATTCAGTTGATTTTTTCGTCGGTTTAATTTTTTGTTGAAAAGTTGTTTCCGTCAGTTTTCATATTCGGTTCCGAAAATAATAGGCAAATAATAGGTAAGAGAAGTGAAATATTCATTTTTATCCCATTCCTCCACAGACCAAATCTATCAATAACAGGAATTAATGTAAAATGAAAATCATTCCATTAATTTTTGTTTGGAAAAATTATTGCGCGAGGAAAATACATTGTCTGCGTCTAAATCGTTCACAGCCCACATCCATATAAATGGAAAAATCAAACTACTAGTATGAGTTCGTGCACCACCAACGAATCGTTTCATCTCACTAGAGGTGATTATTCACCAATTGAGTCAGTAACCAATTTTTTCTACAATCATTCTAGTTTAGAAAGGTGCAGACTTTTTTTTTTCATCTGCATCTTTAGACAAGATATATTTGAGTTTTAACAATGTTTTGAGTTAATATGCAGTGAGTTCTTCTTCCACATTTTTCTGTTCATTACAAATTTCGTGAAATTATCGCATTTTGCTTGTTACTTTTCGGTTCTAGCCTCTATAATTCGTACATTTATGAAAAAACTAGTTTTTATTTTTATCGGACCACGTCGTATACCGGGTGACACAGGATATCGGGCCACCCCTGTAACTTCTGCATTTGTGAACGGATTTTTCTTAAATTTGGTACAGTTACATTTCGGATTCGATCACATTACAATCCAATATGGCGGACTTCCGGTTTTTCTGGAAATGTCAGTTACTTTGTTTTTTGAAATGGGGCACACTGTATATTTCCACATATTCAAGTTCAACAGGTCAAAACAAGTCCAAATCTTATGTCAAATGTAATTTTTTTGAAACAATTGAAATTAAAATAGTTTTTTTATTTTACCTCGTGGATAAATGAGATTTTGTCGAAGCTATCCACAATGAGTCGCAAATAACATGAAAACTTGTTTTTTTTCTGAAAAAGTGTCACTTACTGGTTAATCAATTCAGTCACAATACATTTTGATCAAAAATTAATTTTTTTCAAATGGAACCTTTATGGGCCACCTACCTGTTTCTTTAGAACATACATTAAGGAAAAAATCATTTTTGGATTTCGGTGCAGTAACAAATTGTATAAATAAAAAAATCTACAACATGTTCATGAGTTTCCTTGCAGTTCGAATAATTTTTCAACTTAGTAAGCTGTGAAAAACAACATTTCTGAATCTTGTCAACTAATTGTGTAAGTTATACTTAAAAGCACGATAATGGTGTTTTTTTAAAATTCTTTTAGCGTTTTCTCGACTCACATCGCATTGGTATTCCAATTCCCGCGTCAAAGCGGTTGGATCAAAATCAACATAAGAGAAACGTTCATGTTGAAAAGGGAAACATTCTCAATTGAATATTGATAGAAAGATTTTTCTGTGAATTGAAAAATCCACGATTAAAATGAAGTTATTTTTTGTGAATGTCTAACAGAAAACAACTACTTCCCCGGCTAAAGCCACGCTGGACATTGAACTACATCTGATAGATATTCTGAGAAGGCCCTAACTCAAAAGTAAAAATCTGAAATTGAAAATTTGCATTTTCATTCAGATAGTTATTTGATTTTCTATTCCAGTCTTAATTAAGAACTCATAAAAATGAATGAGGCAAAGAAGAATGTTCTCCAAAAGAGAGTACTCACCAGAAATCATTCGTAACATTGACGCAGGAGAGACATCGCATTCACTAGGTCTTCAACACATTTTTGTCGACGAAAATCTATTTCACGCTCCCACGATCATCAGGAAGACCGGAAGAAATGAGAAACACATTTTCAAGAAGCAATCCCACTTTGCAAAGATGGAAAAAGTTAGAATAATTTCTTTTGGAGAGACACTTTGAAATTAGTGTTTTCTGACATTAAAACCTGTCCCTGTGTATGATAGATTGATTTGTTGAAAATATTAACAGGATGTTCATAAAATCAGATGAGGAATCATCTGCGACTGAAAGATAAACTCTAGTCACTATCTTCCATCGTCAAGATAACCTCTTGTGGGTATTCATGTTGAAAAGGGAAACATTCTCAATTGAATATTGATAGGAAGATTTTCCTGTGAATTGAAAAATCCACGATTAAAATGAAGTTATTTTTTGTGAATGTCTAACAGAAAACAACTACTTCCCCGGCTAAAGCCACGCTGGACATTGAACTACATCTGATAGATATTCTGAAAAGGCCCTTACTCCAAAGTAAAAATCTGAAATTGAAAATTTGCATTTTCATTCAGATAGTTATTTGATTTTCTATTCCAGTTCATTTAGGCTTCCTCACTTACGATCATCTCCTCCATTGTTGGGTTCTTTTCGGAATCTTCTCTCCACATTTTTGAAAAAATTTCTTCGTGGGTATCTTCTTTGTGGGTATCGTTCAGCGTATAACTGACAAGCGGCGACACTGTTTTTAAGACATTCTCCGTAAATAAATAACATATCAACTTCTTGTGAACCTATAATTTTGATTTTACATTTCTACTAAACTAATTCTCGGAAGTTAAGTAATTTTCGGGAGTTGAGATGAAAGATGACAGCGAAACACAATTAGTTTACAAGATTCAGAAATGTTGTTTTCCACAGCTTACTAAGTTGAAAAAATTTTCGAACAGCAAGAAAACTCATGAACTAGTTGTAGATTTTCAAATGTATAAAATTTGTTACTGCACCGAAATAAAAAAATGATATGTAATTTTTTTCCTCAATGAATGTTCGAGAGAGACTGGTAGGTGGTTTCATTTGAAATAAATTAATTTTTGATCAAAATGTGATGTGACTGAATTGACTCATCAATAAATGACACAAAAAATTATTTTTCAGAAAAATTCATGTTTCTCTGTTATGTGCGACTCATTGTGAACAGCCTTGACCAAATCTCATTTATCCACGAGGTAAAATAAAAAAACAATTTCAATTTCACTAAAATGAATAATGTATATTTTTATATATATATATATATATATATATATATATATATACATATAAATAACATTATTCATTTCAGTGAAAGGTTTCGAATGAGATTAGATATTGAAAAGGGAATTATTGTCAATTGAATATTGAACAGAAACATTTTTCTGTGAACTGAAAAATCCACTATAAAAATAAAGTTATTTTTAGTGAATGAGAAAACAACTACATCACTGGGTGAAGCCACGCTGGACATTGAACTACATCTGATAGATATTCTGAAACGACTCAAAAGAAAAAAATTTAAATCTAAAATTTTTATTCAAATACTTATTCAATTTTCTATTCCAGTCTCAATTGAGATCTCATATCGATGAATGAGGCAAAGAAGATTGTTTTCCAAAAGAGAGTACTCACCAGAAATAATTTGTACAATGACGCAAGAGACGAATCGCATTCACTAAGTCTTCAATACATTTTTGTTGACGACAATATATTTCACTCTACCACGATCATCAGGAAGACCGAAAGAAATGGAAAACACATTTTCTAGAAGCAATCTCAATTTGCAAAGGTGGAAAAGAATTAAAAATATTTCTTTTGGAGAGACTCTTTGAAATTAGTGTTTTTTGACATTAAAACCTGTATGATAGATTGATATGTTTGAAAATATGAACAGTATGTTCATTTAATCAGATGTGAAATCATGGCTTATATGAACATCCTGTTCATATTTTCAAAAAAAATCAATATATCATACTCCATGACAGGTTTTGATGTCAAAAACTTTTTTCCATCTTTGCAAAGTGAGATTGCTTCTAGAAATGTGTTTTCCATTTCTTCCGGTCTTCCTGATGATCGTGGAAGCGTGAAATAGATTTTCGACGACACAAAAATGTATTGAAGACCTAGTGAATGCAATGCCTCTCTTGCGTTAATGTTACAAATATCTGGTGAGTACTCTCTTTTGAAAAACATTCTTCTTTGCCTCATTCATCAATATGAGTTCTCAATTAAGACTGGAATAGAAAATCAAATATCTATCTATAGCCAGGAAAGTAGTTTTTTTCTGTTAGACATTCACAAAAAATTACTTTAATTTTATGGTGGATTTTTCAGTTCACAGAAAAATCTTTCTATTCAATATTAAATTGAGAATGTTTCCCTTTTCAACATGAGTACCCCACAAGATTTTATCTTGAACGATGGAAGATGACGACTAAAGTTGATCTTTCAGTCGCAGATGATTCCACATCTGATTATATGAACATCCTGTTCATTTTTTCAAACAAATCGAGATTAGATATATTCCATATTTTTTTAAGAAAAATTTTCGGATTGGTTTTTTAAATTTTATTAACACGATTTGAAATTGAATAATTAATAAATTTACTTAGGGATTTAAGTCTCACAAACTCCATATCCAGATGAATTATCTCTAGGATCAAGCATTCTTTGATTCTTGTTTTAAAATGCTTTGAAACCAAATCTTAATCCAAATTTCTCTCAAGTAAGCTAATTTTCCTGATTCACAGAACTTCTCAGTTCATTTTCCTGTCTATCTGTCAGTCGTCATGATTTCTACTATTATAAAATAAATATAGTGCATTATATTTGAAATATAAAAACTATAAAATGCATAATCAATTCATACTTTGAAACAAAAAGGTAGTTGATGAAGTTATAAAAAAAAAATTGAGTTTATGCAACAGTTTTCAACTGAGTCATCAAACCAATCTCATCGACTGAACAACTAAATTAAAAACTGGTAGAAGATAAAAAATGTATCCTTCCTTTTCATCATTCTTCAAAGAGGTGAATCAAATAGACATTACACTCCTGTATAACTGGTATGAATAAATAGAGGATTAAATCATATCAGCATATTCCAGTTTTTTGTAGCATGGCATTTTGTTCTTGCTTTATTACTATCATTACGCAAATCATAGATGTTGTAATCAGAAACAAATTGTATGTTTTTGTTCTGAGATATATACTTTTTTGTTTCTTTTCATTCGTTTCTTTTCATTCGTTTCTTTGCATTCGTTGCATGGCTATATATAAACACAGAAATACTGTACAGAGATAAATATGATGTGGCAAATGAATTTCAAAGGACGTACAGGACAGGGAAAAAACTCAATATACCCACTTTTCCAGTACAGCAGAGCAACTATGCTCAACTTATTTTAATTTTACCCTGTTGACATGAAAGAAAACGAAAATTCAATAAAGGACCTTAAAAATAAGGCGATGATTTGAAAGCTGAAACCATCAAAGTAATATTCTGGAACCTGTAACTCATTTTATAAATGTATGTATTGATAAGGCAGTGTACCCCTCACCATTCAAATACTCTCTAATTACCCCATTGTTCAAAAGAGGTGCTAAAACGGAAACAATCAACTATCGGCCGATATCACTACTAACACACTTATAAAAAATATTTGAAAACATAATAAAAAATGGTTAGAGTCATACTTGAAAAAATACAGCATTCTATCAAACCAATAGTACGGATTTAGGAAAGAAAAATTAACTGAAGATGCCATCCTGAGTCTATATCATAACTTCAGATCACAGAATCATTAAATATCAGCAAACTGTGACTATCTATTTTCATTGACTTGTTTGATACCATCAGTCGCCGTTTACTCTTGCATTGGTATTCGAGGCAATTGTTTGAAACAATATATACAGTGTCCGTCAAAAACTTGGAACCATATGGGAATAGTTTCTCAGATAGTTTCATTCCTCATAAAAGTTGGTGCATTCAATTTGACTAAATACGCTCAAAGCCATTATTATCAGTGGCTTACGGTTGAGCGAGAATCGTCCGATATTTAAAATTCACTATAGAGTAAAGTGACTTTACTATGGAAAACATCGAAAAAATTTATTGAAAAATTTCCCATATGGTTCCAAGTTTTTGGTGGACACTGTATACATATATGTACATATATATATATATATATATATATATATATATATATATATATATATATATATATAATATATATATATATATATATATATATATATATATATATATATATATATATATATATATATATATATATATTAGAAACTCCAGGTAGCATAATCATTTTTGCAGATGGAACAGCTATCTTCTATAGTGCTGAATGCTGGATGCAATAAAAATCTAAGGCAGAAGACGATTTTTCATATGAAAAAATATTTAGATAGCAGTGAAATTCGAAAAAACAAACTAGGTACCCTCCAGCTGTACTTCACTTGATACCCCTCCCTTCAACCAACTAGAAAGTTGATGCAGACTCAATACACATTTTACAAAAAAAAAAGTTAAATACCTAGGTGTCATTTTTGATCCGCAGCTGAAATGGAATCTCTACATAACCTATGTGACGAATAAACTGAGAAGTATTCTATTTGAATTTAGAAAATTGAAAAATATACTCCTAGAGCATCTGCGGACCGTATATTCCTCTTTAGTTGAAAGCCACTTCAGGTTGCGATAATGTCTGGGGTGCAAGTTTGAAACCGCACCTTCATTCTTTAGAAGATACACAAAGGTTATTTATAAAACTAATTCAGTCAGGATACCGAACAGACGACCTTTACAAACCTATACAAAGAATCTCGAATACAAGACATATTTCCTCTGCTCCTGCAATAAATACCATGAAGATGAAAAAACATTTACAACTTCCACGTCACAATCATGCTGCACTTTGAAAACACCATTACGTAACACCATTGATGTTGAAAACGGTTTCTCAAAGATCATACTCCTTTTTCTCACCAAAACTATACAATATCATACCAGAAAATATAGAAATATAATAAATATAACAATATTCAAGAAAACATTGCAATTGTTGATTCTCTCCAATCCAACATGCATGATCTCAAGACATTTTGAAAATCAGACATAAGTATTTGATACATTCTGTCAACTTTGATTTTCTGTACACAAATGTGTCTGATATTCTATTTGCGAATGGCTTTTATAAATGTATAATATAACTCTCATTATTTTTGTTTGCCATACACTGTATTTTACTTATATTGCTTTTATTCTTATTACAGTTCATCCAATTCATATTCAAGCTATGCTACATTTTATTTTTATTTATACTCTACATCATCCATGTCGTAGTCAACATATAAATGTATTATTTTAATCATAAAATTGTATAGACATTTCACCTCATTGATTTTACACGAAACAAGTGCATCAGCACTTATCGTTCACCAAATTTATTAACAATTTTATTATCTATTAGTTAGTTAGTTTTCATACGCCTTTTATATATTATTGTTATGTTATGTATAGGGTTAGCAACAAAGTCTACACATAACAGAAAAAGGAAATAGAAATATGGTTGGGAGCATCAGTGAAGAAGAACGTGAAGCAAGCTCGTTTGAAAAACTGAGCTGAGTATAATAGCCGGCTCCTGTTACTCAGAGGGGCTCAATTTGGTCTCAACAAGATGCTCAGCAAGAGTGCCGCTCCAGCATACGGTAGTGACTACGGGCCAATCTGCAGCACGTGCCCAAAATGCTCTGAGAAAGAACGGTATCTAGACAACGAAAGCTGAAGCAGCATTTTTGTGCCAAACTCCATCACAATCAGTTGAAAAATATAGCGTTCAGTTCTATGACGTCTGCGTAGTCAACTCTTTTAGGTATATGGGTTGATTTGAAAATAATGTTACGAAAATAAGTACAGTATGCCTCTGCGTTGTTTATCTCGCACACGCCTGACGGCTTAACGACCAACGCATTCCGATGACAAACACCGAACGATCTCGATTTTTCCACGAACTGCTTGAAGATTCTGGAAGCCAAGAACGAATATATTAATAAAATTAATTGAGTATTTTTTATAAAAACGGACCCAGTTTCGTGACAATATATCACCTGCCTGGTAACCCATTTTCATGGTTTTGAAAGTAGAAGTTTGGAATAGGGATATTGTGTGCTCGTTTCGTTTAATTCTTCAATTTATTTCTTGAATTATTTCGGAAAAAACTTTTTTTTTATCATCAAAAGAATTGGACCACAATTTGTGAATCTGGGGTTAGTTTGACAAAATGAGCATATTCAAATACAATCACGATATCTCAAATACCAAATATCCACCTTCAATTCCAAAGAAAACTTGGGGGCATACCGTATCTCGTGCTGCTGTTATATCGAATACTAATTTGAGAAAGCTATGGTAATTGTCCAGATTTTTCATTTGAAGGTCACTTGAGCTGCCTACAAAGCATTATTAGCGAAAATTCCTGCGAAAATAACATTTGAAGTTCACGACCATTTTGAAAGTGGTAATTGCCGAAAATTTGTCGGTTTTCTTAGAAGCTTCTCATTCCTAGGACATCGTTGATGATGGAGGGTCTGAAAATAATAGCCTTAGGCCATCTTTTGTTCGATGATTAATCAATGTTTTATTGCCGATAATTTGTTTAATCGTAATGAATGATTTATCGCATAATTATGCCAATATATTATCTCCACTCGTAAATCATATTGCCAAAAAATTTCAGAAGGTGGTCATAATATCACAGGTAATCTTTTTATTCTTTCAATAACCATAAGCAAATTGATTAGTTGAAAATATAAACAGGATGTTAATAAAATCAGATGTGGAATCATCTGCAACTGAAAGAGAAACTTTAGTCACTATCTCCCATTGTCAAGATAACCTCTTGTGGGGTATTCATGTTGAAAAGGGAAACATTCTCAATTAAATATTGATAGAAATATTTTTCTGTGAATTGAAAAATCCACGATTAAAATGAAGTTATTTTTTGTGAATGTCTAACAGAAAACAACTACTTCCCCGGCTAAAGGCTAAAAAGGCCCTAACTCAAGAGAAAAGATCTGAAATTGAAAATTTGCATTTTCATTCAGATAGTTATTTGATTTTCTATTCCAGTCTTAATTAAGAACTCATTCATCTTTATGAGTTCTTAATCAAGACTGGAATAGAAAATCAAAAAACTATTTGAATAAAAATGCAAATTTTCAATTTCAGATTTTTTCTCTTGAGTTAGGGCCTTTTTAGAATATCTATCAGATGTAGTTCAATGTCCAGCGTGGCTTTAGCCGGAAAAGTAGTTGTTTTCTGTTAGACATTCACAAAAAATAACTTCATTTCAATCGTGGATTTTTCAATTCACAGAAAAATCTTTTTATCAATATTCAATTGAGAATGTTTCCTTTTTCAACATAAGCAAATTATTCCACAATTTTTTTTCGACAAAGCTGTTTTGAAGTGTCGAAAATAATTGATGTGTTTTAAGGTAGGAAATATAAAATGGGTACTGCTTGGGATATGGTTCAGAATATATTAAATATATATAATATATATATATATATATATACATATATATATATATATATAAATTTCTCGGAATAAAGGTCTGATTCAGTCAATTCATATAATTTTTCTCAACGACGTTTTGACATGGTATTTGTCATCATCAGATTAAAACAAAATTATTTTATTTGAATTTCTGCGTTCGCAGCGTACGAACGTTATTGTAGGTGTGTGACTGCGAAGTCTTGGTGCCACCATCTTGAATTAATGATTTCTGACAGAAAAATCATGATCTTTGACCCAAAAACCCCCACATACCAATTTCCATTGGAATAGGGCTATAACCACAAAACATCGCCATATTGGAGCCGCCATCTTGAAATCATTAATTTTGACAAACAGCTCTTAGACATGAGCAATGATTTGTTTTGAGACGAAGATTCGCTCCAGACAAATAATTTTTCAATTTCGAAAGAAAAAATAAAAAAAGTTACCAGAGCTGGGGTTTGAACCCATGCTCACTTTCGTGAACCAGTTAAATTTGTCTGGCGCCATAGATCGCTTGGCGAACTGGAGAGATTGTAAGTGTCAAACGTATTTCGAACATGTATTACATTGTTATGGTTGTTTTTTCCGAAATAAGACCATGCAAAAATTAAGCACAACTTTTGTCCAGGCAGGCAAAGATTTATCTTATGTTTGCTCTGAGTACTAACATTTTAACAACAATTCATTCTGTTACTCGATTGACCAGATTTTCTGCAGCCCGCTCTCAGCCTATGCGGTACTGCTATACCAGCTCTCAAGCCTCTCATTTATACCTCTTTTATCAAAACCCGGGAAAAACGTGATTCTTCATTTGAGAAGAAAAGTTCAAATACCAAATTTCGTTGAATCTAACTTTAAAACTAACGGTACATTCGGTACAATCATTGAGGACATGTAATTATATATGTATAGATGATAAGTTCAAGATTCAAGGTTTTTATTCATCATTTTAGATGCACATTGAATGTGTCAATTTAATTAACAATACAAAGTGAAGACATAAAAATATAGTTGCCATCAAGAAAATAGTTCATACTCTTTAAGATAATGAAAATGACCTATTAGTAGATATTTTTGAAGTTTCTTTCCAAATTGGATATTTCTTCCTCATTCCTTGATGTCTGTGGTGATATTTTATTCCTGCATATTGAGGTGATTTTTCATTTTCAGAGTAGTTACATTTTGTTAAGTGAAAGTCATTTCTATATAATATAAATTAAACAAAAAGTCAACGCCAAATAAAAATGAAATAAAAGGTATCTAGTTCTTCAGGATCATAGATGTAATTTTTTTTCAATTTATACTAGCCAAGTTTTCAAAAATCTAAAATTAATTATGTCTTTCACCAAGCGAGGATAGTTTTCAGCGCGTTTCCGCGCATTTGATTGATTTGTAAATTGATAAAGGTAGTGCATAAAAAAAATTAATGAAATTTTCGTAACAGTGAACATTGAAACATATATATTCTGTGGATCCTGTAGGTTTGTTTATTTGATTCAAAAAAGGAAAAAAAATGCTTTGTGTTATCTTCGGAATATAACAGTGTTTATTTGCTTTCTTATACTAAGGCAAATGTTAATCTAAAGACTTTTGGTCAATACTCATTATGAATATTGGCTAAAGTAAAGTATATATGAATTTTTGAGCATCATTCGGAAATTTGTATATTTCCATAGTGGCTCTAATAAGTTGAGTACCTAGTACGGCCAGAACATTAATACAAATTGAACAGAAAATTGCCGGCACCAATGATACTACTCTGTGTACGATACTAATGCAATGCTTTCTTTAGTGGACCAAGATCATTCTAGGAATGAAGTTCAATCCAATCATAGTGCGTTGTTGTCTAGTAACATTGTGCTGAGGTTTCGTTTACTTTCCCAAAAAATATCAAAGAATTCGCCGAGTGGGTCTCGAAAAATCAAACTGAATCATTTGAGTAACAAGAGTGTTCTATCGCTACAAAAAATCCAACTGATGAATTTAAAATGAATGTCATCTATATAATATTCCTTTGGTCGATAGAAAGTTAATTTGAAATCTGTAGAACGCTTACTTTTGTATTATTTGCATTCAGTCCAGTTAAGTATAATAGAATTCGAGCGTAATTTGATTAACAAAAGGAAGTAAGCGTTCGTTCAACGATTAGATCTCGAATTATACCATTAAATTAATTTGTTAATTGGAGCAAAAACATCGAGTCGGACTGACATAGTATCGGATTATCATAGTCATGAAAATGAACAAGAATAATTATTCTTGAATTATAGTAGTTTTTTAACGAATGTCAGATTTCAACAGGTTTCCAGTATCGTGCGATGAATATTCAAAATGTACTCTGAAATTCAAGTAGGGATAGTTTTTATCGAAGGATAAGTATTTAAGGTATCCCGTATAATCTTGAAATGAATATAGATATCAATTTTCCGTTGAATTATATGAATTTAGAACCCACTGCATGTCCCGATTATGCATCAAATTTTGCACACATGAACAAATCAGGTTCTTTTGACACAACATAGTAATCTTTATAACAATTCACCACTGCCTTGTGAAGGCATGTTTTTTTTTGTACTATCGTAATCATCAAACCACCAGGACTTAAACATTTATTGAATTGAAAGATAAACGCCATGTGAAGTGGAATGAATAGAAAAATCGAATTAAACTGTTTTCTTCACATAAAAGATTCAATATAAATTGAACCAGAAAATGGTAGATCTCAGGTGAAAATCAACTACTTTCCTGGCAAATACCACGCAGAACGTTGAATGATATTCACCTGAAAATCCATGCATACCTCCATATAAATGGACATTGAATGTGATGTTTCTTTCTGATAAGCTCGATTATGTTTAATTTATGTCGTGTTCACCTAACAATCCGCATACCGGTTCCAGGCTTTTTTGGCTCTCATCAGTACGGAGTAGTCAACCAGCCAAAGGTCCGAAGAGCTCTGGCTGAAGCGAGACACAACATAACCAAAACCATCATCGAGTCTATAACACCTATAGGTACGCCGGAAAAGGAAACTTTCAACTGGCGGTACCTAGTGACAGAAAGATACACTGCGAAAATCTCCCACCTCGATAAGTTTCTAAATAAAAGATTCTTTCTCAGTAGGAGTGGCAAGCCCGACTAGCATATAGTGAAAGATAAACGCCATGTGAAGTGGAATAAATAGAAAAATCGAATTAAACGGTTTTCTTCACATAAAAGATTCAATATAAATTGAACCAGAAAATGGTAGATCTCAGGCGAAAAACAACTACTTTCCTGGCAAATACCACGCAGAACGTTGAATGATATTCACCTGAAAATCCATGCATACCTCCATATAAATGGACATTGAATGCAAATGTTTCTTTCTGATAAGCTCGATTATGTTTAATTTATGTCGTGTTCACCTAACAATCCGCATACAGGTTTCAGGCTTTTTTTGGCCCTCATCAGTACGGAGTAGTCAACCAGCCAAAGGTCCGAAGAGCTCTCGCTGAAGTGAGACACAACATAACCAAAACCATCATCGAGTCTATAACACCTATAGGTACGCCGGAAAAGAAAACTTTCAACTGGCGGTACCTAGTGACAGAAAGAAACACTCCGAAAATATCCCACCTCGATAGGTTTCTAAATGAAAGATTCCTTCTCAGTAGGAGGGGCAAGCCCGACTAGCATATAGTGAAAGATAAACGCCATGTGAAGTGGAATAAATAGAAAAATCGAATTGAACGGTTTTCTCCACATAAAAGATTCAATATAATGATCAATGTCCATTTATATGGAGGTATGCATGGATTTTCAGGTGAATATCATTCAACGTTCTGCGTGGTATTTGCCAGGAAAGTAGTTGTTTTTCACCTGAGATCTACCATTTTCTGGTTCAATTTATATTGAATCTTTGATGTGAAGAAAACGTTTAATTCGGTTTTTTCTATTTATTGAATTAATAGTTATTTGTTTACACGAAATTATTCATGATGACCCTGTATCCTTGTTCAACTCATATTGTCAAATCAGTTCATTGACAATGACAATAAAAATACCATTCAGTAATGATATATTCAATATTCCTGTTCCAAACAATCTCTTCGATCAAAATAATTTCCTGTCCTACCTAATAGTGGAGTGATATTAGATTTTAGCTTCACAAAGTTAGGGGACTGTACATTAGTGATATAAAAAGTTACCAACCGTAAAGTGTGTGCTTAATTTGTTATTTAACAAATAAGTTGCAGAATTACATTGTTTATTGAAGGTCGTGAAAAAAATTAAGAAAAACTGCAAAACTGATACCACCATTCGAGAGAATAGAACATGTAACATGAAAAAGGTATATAAAGTTTTTCTTTAAAATGAAAACTGTAAGCTGCAGAATTTCAATTATTGAAGTCGCCATTACTGTGAAACCGTAATCAGATAATTATCGTAAATTCATAAAATATCGCTTTAATTATGGATGAAGAAAGTGATTTTAGTGATACATCTGATATTCCTGTCGATGTGAAGGAATCAGTGGCAGCAGTTAGCGAAGAACTTCTACCAGTAAAGTTCAAACTACTATACGAAACAGAATATGATGCATTTGATAGTTGGTGTTCTCAGAAAAAATATCTAAGGTATCACAATCCGTCATTCTTGCGTATTTGGAAGAAAAATGTAAAACCATGAAGTCGTCAACCATGTGGTCGAAGTTTTCTATGTTAAAATCAACTTTAGCTGTTGAAAAGAACATACATTCGCAAAGGGAAGGCATTTCTTAAAATAAAAAGTACCGGCTATAAGCCAAAAAAGGCGAACATTTTCACGAGAGAAGAGGTAACAAAATTGTTGCTTGATGCTGCGGTTGAAAAATTTGTATTGATGAAAGTAGTTCTGGTTATGGGATTATCAGGCGCCTGTCGCCGGGAAGAACTTTCTAAAAGATATTGAGGACAAGGATTCTCATATAATTGTTAAAATTCTTGATTCGAAAACGAAAATAGAAAGAACATTTGTAGTTCCAAATAACAATGAACACAAATTTAATCCAGCTGAAATTGAATGTCACTGCATCCTAAGATAGCAGAAAACCCTTGTTTGTTTCTCCAGAATAGGAATGGAAAATATACAACAGTTCAAGTAGTCGGAATGAATACTTTTTCGAAAATTCCGAGTCTAATTGCGTCATTTCTTGAATTACCTACTACTGCAAAATATACTGGCCTTAGTTTTAGAAGGTCCTCTGCGTCGCTTTTAGTTGGCTTAGGGGCTGATATTTTGAGACAAACATCATGGCGATCGTCGACCGTTGCAGAAGGCTATGTGGAGCAGTCCGTGAAAAAAAAAGTGGTGATATCAAAGAAAGTGGAAATATCGAAGTCGAGAATAATAACAAGTACCAGTAACATCATACAAGAAAAGCCATTTGATTTAGTATTAACAAAATCATCGTTTGGAATTAACATACAGAATAACATCAAATGTACTATCAATATAAATATTTCGAAAAAATTAGTATAGATGGAATATGATTGTAATATATTCAATAAAAAACGATTGAAATGAGAATGATGAGTATTATTTATTACCTGTATTCAAATAAAGTAGGTCTGTAATACTTTGCACGCCGTGTAGAATTTTTGTTTTTACTCTGTTCAAAAATAGCCTATTTTTGACATTTAAAAGTCATCAGAAGTTACACATTTTTGACGTAAGTATTGGAAAAAATATTTTTTGTACTGGGAATCCATAATAAAAAAGAAATACAATAACGGCATTCGAATCTGAACCGCCTACTTGATATGCAGATGCCCTTTTCAGGGCATCCATGAATTGAATGCTGAGAATTCAGTTATTTTTTGTGTGGCACGTATACCTGTTGAGGGTGCCATAAAGTGGGCGCTAGTATTTCTCACCTGCACAAATTTGTCGCTGCTTACTCTTACCTGAGATTCGATCAAGTCACTTGAATATTGAATTTAAAAAAAATCTATATTTTCATGTTCTGATTAATTATTTTTTACTTATTTCCAAACCTACTTATATCATGAGACGTTATTGATAGATTTGACACGAAACACTCATCGGTGCCAAATTCGTTTTGGTCCGTGCAGTAGAGCTTACGGAGCATTTGAAGCAGCTTCTTTTTAACGAAAGTTTGTGGTCGACGTTAGCAATTGTACTGATATTTATCTTGGACTATTTTAATTGATTTCGAAAAAGCACCCATTGCTTTTTGGCATAGTCGTTGAATATTGAAATTATTTTTCACTTTTAAGTGGAGTGAAGAAGTACCTCAAGTAGTTTAGCCTTAAAATTATAACAAATTTTATTCCTGTATTTTTTGAAACTGGTGGTGAAATTTACTTTTCATCACCACTTGCGGAAAATTTTACTTTTCGCAACTGGTGATGAACAGTAAAACATTTGATAACGTCAACAAGTTTTAAAAAGTGTCACTTTAAATGTCAAAATCAGAAAAACATATTTTTAATCGCTAGTGATTGAAAGTACAATTTCTCTCACTAATTTGAGTTAAAATGAGTATTTTTATACAATGGTCTACGTATTAAATTGTTTTAGCACCTCCATGAACGCAAATATGCTGGGGTGGATAGAATAAAAATTAGAATCAAATCCAGAGTGGAAAGACTCACACGTATTTGTGGGAACCAATTGATTGCGATTGCCATACTGCCTGCACTGCAATATGATTTGCCTTTTCAGAAACCGCTCCTACGTTTTGATTTTTAAAATAAAGGCATCACTTTAGCACTTAAAGCACTCTTGTGGATTTTTTCACGTTCACCAGGAATTAAACACAAATAATTTTTTTCTCTACTACATAAATATCCATAATTTGTCAAGCACGAAAACTCAACAATGTTTTAATATTTATCGTTAATGAATATAAACCTGTCTTTTCTGCCTCACACGATACCGTAAAAATTATAGTTCTTTTGACCTTCGGATATGTCGGCGCTGTAGTTAGCAAAAGTAAATTTTATTTTTTCGTCAGATTCACCAATATTTAGACGAAAAAATAAACTTTGGTAGTCGAGATTTGGGATATCGAGGCAGTTTTCCCAATACGCCGAAGACGTGAATGAATAAAAAAGCCATAATAATCACCTATAAAATCAGCAATAAAGAATAACAAAATTCGAAGACGACATTTTCTTAAAATTCCATCTGCACTAATCTGGATTATTTCCAATTAACTTACGTTGAGGAATAAGAAATGTTAATATTGCGCCATATTTATAAACATTATATTTTGCAAATTTCTTGCATAGTACAGAAAACAAATCCGCGGGCATAAGCTACTACCATATATACAAACAATGCAACTTTTTCAGAAGAAATACTTTCTTCTCTTTCTCAACCTACAAAATATGCTATCGAGACATTCATTTTCTCCAATTCCTCAAAGCATTTTTATCTGTTTACAACGTTTGATGGATTATGTCCTGCCTGCCTATTAGCACTGGATATTAGGTAGATCTACTTTTAATGTATCTAATTCAACTCCACTCAGTTAAACCAATTTGGCCCAGCAGCCGCGCTCCTTATAAGGTGTGATTTGAGATGAATGGGTCCATTTGGAATGATAATGAGGGAGTTTTGTCGTTATAAAGCTATATCGAATAATGAAACCTGTTTCATAAAAAATACTTGTTATGGGTTGTAACTGAGCATTGAAACTTTTTATGTGCCTTTTATCACAATGATATCATGATACAATCATCTTTGAGCTCTAATTGCTCTCACTTTGAAGAAACCCAAATGGAGTGTTGAATTGATCTAGGAACCAAGTAATCATCATTTAAAACCTGGAATGATATTTATTCGTTAGTTTACGTTGTGCTGAAAATGGAATGGCGATTCTGGCACCTGTTCAGCGGTCGCTATGGCGTCGCGACGCTCAGCGTCTTGTAAGGTAAACAATGATGTTGAAGTTATTTTTTGGAAGCTAATACATTATTTTCATCTTTTCAACACTATTATAAGTATTTTAAAACAACTCTTCCCAGAAAATGAAGTACCACCTTATTCCTAATGAGTATCAATGGCATCTGTTCCGCAATAATTCCACCTGTCAAATATGTACTATACACCGACGATCTCATTCTCTACTGCCAAGGCAAAGAAATGGCTAGTACTTGTGCCTTACTTCAGAAGGCTCTAGATAGCATCCTCAATTGGGCCCTCAAATCCGTTTTTTTTCAACAACGAAATCCAAAGTAATTCAGTTCAGCAAAAGACTCAACCCCCTTCCTCCACAAATTAAGTCTCAATGGGGATCCGTTACAGGTGATTAGTCAACACAAATTCTTGGGAGTACTTTTTGATAAAAGGTTCACATGGAGACAACATATTCAGGAGACTAAAGCTAACTGTTCAAATCGGATCAACATCCTGAAATCATAAGCACATCACCAATGGGGAGCAGAAGAAGAAATACTAATAAGGATTTACAGATCACTGGTCCGCTCCAAACTAAATTATGAAAGTATCCTTCATATGAGTGCCGGCAAAACGTACCTTAAATCTCTTGACACAATCCAAACCACAGCATTACGAATATATCTAGGCGCTTTTAGATCCAGTCCGACGGAAAGCATCTACATTGAATCTTCTGAACTACCCCTTTTCATACGACGAGAATACAACCATTATCCTTTTTTTCCAGGATATCTGCCTACCCACAAAACCCAGTATTTAAAACAATTGACCTTATACAACCAGCTCCTAAAAACAGACCTAGAACTCCGCTCTCACCTCCTCAAATATTATATCCCATTTCAAGAAACATTAACCTTACAGTCACAACTTCCATGGAACTTTCCAAAACCCCTCAAACCAAAAAACCGCCGCTATTGAACATAAGTCTAAGTGACTACAACAAGTACGAAACACCTAAATCAATCTACATACTGATATATCACAAACAGTTCGACAAAATCCTATACACTGATGCCTCCAAAGAGTTAATGGTACCGGATGCGCTGTTACTACATCAGATAAAACAATAGTAACATACAAACTTCCTGACTTATGAGGTATACACACAGCTGAACTATATGGAATACTACAAACCTCCAGTAAAGGATAACACTAAGCTCGCCATATGTACAGACTCCCTTTCATCAATACACTCGATCAAAAACAACTACTCACAACATCCCTTAGTTCAAGATACCTGCCACCAACATCACACTAGAGGTACCTATGTGAATATCATCTTCTCATGTAGGTATCACTGGCAACGAACATGCAGACCAAGCAGCGACACAAACTTGTTCCTGCGACTTACCAGTAGAGCAAATCCATCAAGACATAAAATCAGCAGCTCGACAAACAATGATTCAAACATGGAATACAATTAACACCAATTTACGTACAATCCAAGCTACAGTTACCGCTCGGGAGATACCTTCCTACCATCCTTACATGTTTTTAACTTTTTAATTCAAATCCTACAAAATATATAGGTGAATGTGTCTGAAATAATTAATTAGTATATATAAATTAGAAACATTTTGTATGTAGACAACTTCACATGACGTTTTCCTTGTTACTGTACTGTTGGAATTATCCGCTGTCATGTACTTTTTAACTTGTGAAATGAACAAATTATTATTATATTATTATTATTATTATTATTATTATTATTATTATTATTATTATTATTATTGTTATTATTATTATTTTCGTTTTTAAACACTACCAGTCAGGCCCTTACTTCCGAAGCTCCGACCCATTCGGAAGGGCGCGCTGGTTACATAAACCAATGACCTCTCCCCACACCCGTGAGGTGAGAGATCATTGGGTCCGAGAATCAGTGTCCTGAGCAAACGTAACGATCCGAGAATGACTGCCTTCTGCATGCGGCCGGCTAGAGATTCTGCCGATTTACGGCATGCCGGTATAATTTCCAGGTTTGAGAGTAGCGTAGGCATCATTCCACCAGGGCCCCTATAATCAGAACCACTATCTTTACAGAATGGTCTGGATAGAGTCTGCGGAGCTCGAAAAGTAGACCTCGATACTCCGTCCGTTTCTCGTCCACTTTGCGCACGATATTCGTCTCGCCGGAGCCGAAAACTCTATGACGTATATCGTTTTCTGCTCGCGGTCGAAGAGGACTACATCAGGCTTGTTGGCTTGTATTTGCCTGAGGGTGGGGAATGAGTAGTTCCAATAAATTCGGCACTTCTCATTCTCCACAACGGACTCAATATCCCCCGGAGCGTAGGGCAGCACCGGTGTCTCATCAATACCGTACGAGTGTCGTAAATGATAATACAGCACTCGTAACGCCGCGTTATGACGATGGATATAGGCTGAGACCGCATATACTGTACATGCTGACAGCAAGTGCATGATGGTCTCAGGCGCTCCACGGCAGGCCCTGCATCTTGTGTCAGGGACCTCTATACCCATCACGCGGCTTCGGTAGACGAGAGTGTTGAAAACACCGTCCTGGCAAGCCATGATGAATCCCTCAGTCTCCGACTTGAGTCCACCTGACCTAAGGATGCAAGGTCAGCCTTTCCGGATAAGCCGTGGTCTTCAATGTGTTTGTAGAAGATTCCATGCATCGGCTTATCCTTGTGGGCTCAGATGTACAGTATTCTCTGCAGCTTTATGTGGACTCTCCGTCGAGCGGGCTCCAACTCGGTGACAGAGTCTTGGATATCCGCTCGGTGTCGAATACAAGACCGAGTTCATCGGCTGCACGGATTGCTGCCTTAAAAGAAACGCTCCTTTCCCCGCGATCTCATGGTCTTTGACCATGCAGAAGGGATCCCAAACTCCTGATGACTTTACAGGCTCCATCCAGCACCATCCTGTTGTGTAGACACTCCAAACTCAAAGTCCACGGCCTCCTTGTTTTCGGGAGGTACAACCGTGGAACGGACGATTTCGGATGCAAACTACGATGTAGGTGCATCATTTTGCGAAGTCTTTACGTCGATTGCACGCAGCTCTTCCAGGGTCCACTTCTGACCCCAAAGGAGTAGATTAGTATTGGAACGGCAAGCATGTTGGTGGCAGAAACTTTGTTCATGCCCGACAGTTCTGATGACCAGATCTGCCGGAGTTTCTGCTGATACTTGCCGCGAGAGCGTTTTAACCGCCACTACCTCTTGGGTGCAACGTTGTTGCACTCCTAGTAGGTATACGCCTCTCCGGCATCCAGATGGCGGAGGATGCTTCCATCTACCAGCTGGCGTCCTCTCCGTAATCCTCGCATCGTCCTCTTCTGAGATGAACCAGTGCACATTTATCCATCCCGAATTCCATACCGATAGCATGCGTGTACTCTTGCACCACCCTCAGAGATTGCTGCAGATCTCCCTCACCCGAGGCATAAAGCTTCAGGTCATCCATATAAAATAAATGGGTGACCTTATCCTTCGGTCTCCGGGGGTGCCACAGTTGTAACCACGAGTTTTTCTGAGTGCAACGGATAATGGCATAAGTGAGATGCAAAAAAGGAGGGGGCTGAGGGAATCCCCTTGGAACACACCTCTCCTGAAGATAACCTGCTCCGTTTGGACTTTGGCTCCACCTGATGTTATGGTGAAGCGAGTCCTCCAGAGTGGTATCAACTGTTCAATGCATCTCACTATTTGATCGGGTACCGCAAGGCATCTGAGCAAATGCAAGATCAACTCATGCGATGTTGAGTCAAATGCCTTGCGGTAATCGATCCAGGCCATCGAAAGGTTGCGCTTATACTGCACGGAGTCCTGCGTGATACATCTATCGATCAGCAGGTTCTCCTTGCAGCCAGCAACACCTTTCTTTGACCCTTTCTGCTCATATATCCGTTCGTACACCGTGTCAACTGCGAGGAGTATTCGCGTGTACAAAATGCGCGTAAATAATTTGTAACACGTGTTCAAGCATGTTATCGGTCTGTAATTCTTGGGATCAGACAAATCTCCGTTTTTGGGGATTAGCACGGTTCGCCCCTCGACAAACCAAGCCGGAATCTGCTGCTCTCCACTAAGCCACGAGTTGAAAACTCTGGCTAAGTGGTGGTGGGTACTAGAAAACTTTTTCCACCACAGGTTGCTCAACATGTCTGGGCCTGGAGCAGCAAAGTTCTTCGAGCCCTGTAGAGCTTTCCGAACTTCTTCCGGGGTTATCGGTTGGCGCAGTTCATCGGGATGAGGCTGCTGGAACCTCCTACAGAAGGCTCCAAACTGCGTCAGGGCTGGAGTGTCTATATTGAGTGGCTGCGGATATTCGTAAATCTCCTTCCAGAAGTTTTCCACCTGATCAGCGGTCGGCGGGTTTTCCACAACAAGCGGCGGTTTCTGGAATAAGCGAGAGGGTTTCTCGCGGAACTGTTTGTTTTCCGCGATTCCTCTCGCTCGCCGTACTAGTGACTTTTGGCAGCCACTAGCATTCGTATCCTATCAAGACAGTGTTGTTTGATGGTTAACAGCACTCCTTGATTTAATGTGTGATGGACTCGTCGCAACTTAGTTGCGATTCGCCGCACCGTTCGCGTAAATGGCCTATTGGCCACTACGTAGTCCATCACACATTGGATACGAGATGCTGTTGTCTCGCCGACTTGATTTTGCTTCAATCTTCTGTATGCGTCTCTCATGCTTTCCAGTCGGAGACGCATTATTCTGCGTATCCGCACGGGAAAGCACAAGAGCAGCGTCATACACGGCGGTGTTGATTTGCCAGATGTCAGCTTCTTCTGGAAGCGCTTCACGAATCTCCGCATCCACTCGAGCCAGATCTTGAGGCTTCAGGGGCTTCAAAGTGCGGAGCACCCTGCGTGTTCTGATACCCTCTATTGGTGGAATATTGATACCTGCCACCTCTTCGACTGGTTCGACTCGTGGCACGTCTGCCACTTCGGCCACTTCGTTTACCTGTCTAGGAGGTGGTCTCACATAGCCACGGCCACGAAGGTGGGATACATAATCCCGTAGATTTTGTTTGGAAAATGCGGCATACTCTGGGTGTGCCACGCACCACAGAGCATGCATTCGCGCCATGTATCCCCTTCGGGCGGGCTCTGCTACTCGTAGCAACGCAGAAGGCCGTCTCTCATTTCGTCTGTCCACTCAGAACGTTGTCCATAGCGTGGGTCGTCATAAGGCTGTCCGTCGATTTGGGCCCCACCACCTTGCCGTTGACCTCCATCCGGATGAGGTCGGTTGTGGGGGCCCTGTCTCCTCCTTCTAGGAACCAGAGTATGGTCCTGCGAGGGGGTTAGCCTAGCAGGAACACGGCCGACACCAGAGGAAGTATTTGCTTCTTTCCTCTCGGATGCGCTTAAGCTGCCGGTCCGATTTTGCATCCTTGGCTGGGTTAAGTGGTGGCGCCACTCACCAAGGTCATTGCTGGTGTTGTTTGACCTACCCTGCTTATTTATTATTATTATTATTATTATTATTATTATTATTATTATTATTATTATTATTATTATTATTATTATTATTATTATTATTATTATTATTATTATTATTATTACCTTCAATGACCAGGAAGGATAGGAAGTGTTATAAGAGGACTCAGAATAGGCCACTCCCGGCTCACCCATAGCTACTTGATGTCATCACAAAATCCTCCATACCTGTGAATACTGTATATATCCCCTTTATTTAGTAGAAACTAATTCATTAACAAAAGTAAATACATGGTCAATTCAGTTAAAAATACAGACACAATAAGGTCAACTCTAAATGAAATAAGATTACAATGTACAAAAATAAAACCAGTTAAACTCACATACATACATAGAAATTCATACATAATAATAAAATACTAATATACTATGTTTTCAATAGGTAGTTCTTCAAGCTTCTTCTGAATGTATTTATTGAGGAAGCTCATTGAAATTGTCTATTCCTTTGTGAAATAGAAATATGTACTATTTTTTTATATCTTTCAACTTCCATATTGTTTTTTTTCCTCATATTATAATGATGTGTTTCATTAACATTTGTTATTTTATTCTGGAGATATACAGGTGAATGTCCAATTTTGACTTCAAAAATGAAAATCAGTGTTTGATACTCAAGGAGTTTCTTCACTGGAAACCATTGAAGGGTCTGAAGCATATGTGCTATTGGTGTTGTTCTCGAGCATTGTAGAATTATTCGCATAGCACGACTCTGCATCTTTTGGAGTCTGCTTGTTTCATTTTGATTAGGAAAATACAAAATTTTCGAACAATAATTAAAATGAGGTAGTATTATAGTGTTGTAAATTATTGATTTAGACCATTGGCTGAGATACGGAGAACATCTTCTTAAGTAGTTAACTCTGTATGCTATTGTTTTGATGGCCTGGTTAGCATGTTCTTTGAATTTCAATTGACTGTCAATAGTTATTCCAAGATAAACGAATTTGTCTACATTTTCTATATCCCCGTCATTCAATCGTATATGTATGTTTTTATTATGGCTTTCATGTTTTCCTAATATCATCCATTTTGTTTTATTCACGTTCCTTTCAATAAATTTACACAACAATATTTATAAACCCTTTCAAGTGTTCATAATATCAGCACACTTTTTGACATCTTTACTACTAAAGTACAGTAGGGTGTCGTTGGCAAATAAATGAATTTTACATTCTTGTGCTATGGTAGCAATATCATTCAAATATATGAGGAATAACAATGGTCCGAAAATAGACCCTTGGGGCACACCTTTATCATTTTGCATTCTATCTGAATACATTTCACTCAGTTTTAGCCTCTGCTGCCTATTGCTTAGGTAATCCATCATCCACTTCAAAGCCATTCCTTCAATACCAACGCTTTACATTTTTTTAATGAGCCTGTCTCTATCTATCTATCACTGTGATAGTGTAAGAATCCAATTTGAATCCTATGTAACAGAGATCTCGTGTCAGTGGTCACTAGATGCCGAGACACGTTAATTATAATATGAAAAAAAGAAAAAAAAATCTGGCAGGTTATAACCGGTCGCAAATCAGTCTGGCGAATTTTCATAATTGTAAAAAAAAATATTTTTGAAGCTATTTTTTTAAATTAGGTTTTTTAGGAAATGTTGATATAAATATTATAGAATTAGTCAGGCACCTATTTGTCGGTATTGTTCTGGCAAGTTAATCAAAGTCCGCGCGTCAATCAAAGTTAAACGCTCTCGCTTGTCTCCGATCAGCTTTATGAACCTACATCTTGGGACCTATTTTTTAATAGCCTATACTTTTTTATAAAACAATTATTATAATAATAATTATTTTAAAATCAATCTGGCAATTATTTTCCGTTCCCAATGTTGTCTGGCTGAGTTATAAAGTACCCCCGAACTTCAATGAGCTACATCTTCACTGTGATAAACATAATCAATGACACATTTTTTTTTATTTATTTCTGAAATAAAAATTATGCTTTATCACAGTCGTTGGAAAAAATTCGTTAAGTTAGTGGTGAAAAAGAAATAATTATTAATTGGAAACTAAAAAGTCATATTATTGTAGTATTGCGTACCTGCATTTTTGGTAGAATTTACTACTACACATTTTCAAACATCTGTTCCTTATGTGGTTCTCCACAGCCTCCTCTATTGTATCAAGCCATGCTACTGAAATCTGGCAACGTCGCACCTTAACCGGATCACAAGAAACGATTTGAAATAGACGCCGTTATGGTAAAGCGACATAGTTAGACATACGTGTTATACTCAAATTTTATATTAGGTTTCATGGAATGTTGAGATAGTTGGATTATACGTCATGTCTTCAGTTGAGCGTGCGAAAGTGTTTTCGTGTGATTGAATATTTTTCGTACGTACGTACAAAATCAAGGAGTTTTCATGTTTTTTGTAATTAAAGATAGTGATTATTTGATTTGTTGAAAATATAAACAGGATGTTCATAAAATCAGATGTGGAATCAACTGCGACTGAAAGATAAACTTTAGTCACTATCTTCCATCGTCAAGATAACCTCTTGTGGGGTATTCATGTTGAAAAGGGAAACATTCTCAATTGAATATTGATAGAAAGATTTTTCTGTGAATTGAAAAATCCACGATTAAAATCAAGTTATTTTTTATGAATGTCTAATAGAAAACAACTACTTCCCCGGCTAAAGCCAAGCTGGACATTGAACTACATCTGATAGATATTCTGAAAACGCCCTAACTCAAAAGAAAAAATCTGAAATTGAAAATTTGCATTTTCATTCAGATAGTTATTTGATTTTCTATTCCTGTCTCAATTAGGAAATCATAAAGATGAATGAGGCAAAGAGGAATGTTTTCCAAAAGAAAGTACTCACCAGAAATCATTCGTAACATTGACGCAGCAGAGACATCGCAATCACTAGGTCTTCAATACATTTTTGTCGACGAAAATCTATTTCACACTTCCACGATTATCAGGAAGACCGGAAGAAATGGGAAACACATTTTCAAGAAGCAATCTCACTTTGCAAAGATGGAAAAAGTTAGAATCATTTCTTTTGGAGAGACACTTTCAAATTAGTGTTTTCTGACAATAAAACCTGTCATGGGGTATGATAGATTGATTTGTTGAAAATATAAACAGGATGTTCATAAAATCAGATGTGGAATCATCTGCGACTGGAAGATAAACTTTAGTCACTATCCTCCATCGTCAAGATAACCTCTTGTGTGGTATTCATGTTGAAAAGGGAAACATTCTCAATTGAATATTGATAGAAAGATTTTTCTGTGAATTGAAGAATCCACGATTAAAATGAAGTTATTTTTTATGAATGTCTAACAGAAAACAACTACTTCGCCGGCTGAAGCCACGCTGGACATTGAACTACATCTGTTTTCCCAGTTCCTAATCAAGACTGGAATAGAAAATCAAATAACTATCTGAATAAAAATGCAAATTTTCAATTTCAGATTTTTTCTTTTGAGTTAGGGCCTTTTCAGAATATCTATCAGATGTAGTTCAATATCCAGCGTGGCTTTAGCCGGGGAAGTAGTTGTTTTCTGTTAGACATTCATAAAAAATAACTTCATTTTAATCGTGGATTTTTCAATTCACAGAAAAATCTTTCTATCAATATTCAATTGAGAATGTTTCCCTTTTCATAGTGATTATATTACCTAAATGATCATGCTTCAAAGCAAGGTATGTATTTTAAAGTTTACAGATCCCAAAATGCGACGTTGCCAAACATAATAGCACGGCTTGATACAATAGAGAAGGTTGTGGGTTCTCCCTTCCCTTTTATTTTACGTAGTTCATAGATCCTACAACCTCAATTCGATGACGTTCTTATTTACTGAACATTTTTGAATACTTGCGTTCATAAATAATCGAGTATATTACAAAGTGATTAATTTTTGTTTTGTTATACATCCAAATATTATTTAAACAGTAAATAATAATGCGTCCGTTTTGCGTTATTTGTGGTGGGGTAAATCAAAAATTGAGACCTTCAACAGAAAAAACTTTGCAAATATGTCGTGATATTTTGAAAATTCGGAAAATAAACAATCTCAAGTTTAGCAATGTATCTTTGCCAGAGAGTCTTCGTGATTGTCATTGTTATAAGAATTTCACTGCTTTAATGGGCAAATATGGACCAGATGCAACTACTTCGCAAGAAGCCTCATTAGAAGGGCCAGAAAAGTAAACAAACATTTATTTCATATGATAAAAAATTATTGAGAATAATACATAAATATAAAAATTAATTTAAAAATACAAAAGCGAAGTTTCAAATATAAAATAATATCAAGATGAAATTCTTGATTGAAGCCCGGGACTCGAAATGATGGCGCATTTGCTGTTTCAGTTGGGGGAAAACCCCGAAAAGCCCACAACACCATCAGAATTCAGATCATCAACTTTCTCGTAGAAAAGTACACATGCTCCCTGGGAGATGAGAGAATCAATCTTGGAAAATACACGGGAGTCATCGACGAGGTGCCCACAATTAGAATAAGGGTGTTCGCAATATGCTGTATAGTGTCCATTGGGAATGTTGTCGCTATGATTAGATATGGCGTAGATATTTTAAAGAGTATTCATTCCATCCTGAGCAGAATATTGGTCCAAATTCAAATTTTTCATGGGAAAATTAATCACATTGTCCAATTCTATTCAATTATTATATCAATACATTATATTATTTTACTATTGTAGGGCATACATTATTTTGCATATTTTTCATAACATCAATGAAAAATTATGTTATTTATTTGACGCGTTTCCAATATATTTCATTATTTTTTTTTCCACTTACATCTTCAAACTTGAGTAAGAGAGAGAGAGAGAGAGAGAAGATGCAAAATATATTACCGTCGTTTGGAGAAGTGCTCATAAACAAAATGTAACCAACTTTTCTGCTACCAATTACGGTTGGAAAGAAGTGAATGGAATTCTGGAAATTAACTGGTTCAAAGGTGATCAGCTGCCAGCCTTCGTGAATCACACGTGATTCAACTGGATGATCAAGAAGAAGAAGAAGGTATGAATAAAATAATATTGAATTTCTAACTAAAAAAAAAGAATGGAAATTGTAATAATATTACCTACTAAATACATTACTAATAACCGTTTAAATTATTTCTAGAGGATTTCGAGGACAATGTCATTGAATGTATCGAAAGTGATTCCGATGAAGAAAGTGACAAAACTGATGATAGCAGTGACAGCAGCAATAGCGATGAAGACAATAAAAAATAATTCATTGTTAAATATTTATAAAACAAAAAAAATGGATTATGAGTTCATTAAATGTAAAAATAAAAATTTTAGTTTTATTTACAAATGCTTCATAAATTATATATATACTTCCACATTGTTATTATCCATTCATAATTTTTCCGTACGACATAATAAGACCTTTTAGTTCACAATTAATAATTATTTGTTTTTCACTACTAACTTAACGATTTTTTCCAACGACTGTGATAAAGCAGAAAAAAATCATTGAAATATATAAAAAAAAATATGTATCATTGATAATGTTTAATACAGTAAATATGTAGCTCATTGAAGTTTGGGGGTACTTTTTAACTCAGCCAGACAACATTGGGATCGGTAAATAACTGCCAGATTGATTTCGAAATAATTATCAATATTATAATTGTTATATAAAAAAGGATCAGCTATTAAAAAATAAGTTCCAAGAAGTGGCTTTGTAAAGCTGATCGGAGACGCGCGGACCTTGATTTACTTGCCAGACAATGTTAATACCGACAAATAGGTGCCAGACTAATTTTATAATATTGACAAATATCAATATTGATATTTCCTGATGTAGCTAGTTTTAAAATATAACTTCAAAAATCGATTTTTTTTACAGTTTCAAAAGTTGTTCAATAGTTAACCTCTTAAAACATAATTTTCTAACTATATTTTCTGGTCAACTTGTTTATATCTTTTTTAAAGTACACTTTTTACGCAGTCGAGTTTTTTAATTTTTTTAATCATTTTTTTATAATGAAAGTTGTGCAACTCATGAAGCTCTTTCGAACGACCTGTAGTAGTTGCCAACACTGGTATAAAAATTGAAGATTGAGAATGCCGAAACTGGACCAGATTGCACGTCATCAACGAAAAAAATTACACCAAATTTCTTCATAAAAAAGTTTCCCCTGACAGCACCAATAACTCACCGACAATGAGTCAGTGAATAATTGCCACTTACCGAGAAGAGATAACATTATTCCAACCAGTTCAGTAATCTGATAGTTTAGCAAATGAAACCGTTTCCTATTCTTTCATCTTGACCGACATTACATGCCGAGCTGCTGCCATTTTAGGTATAAATATGAACTTCAAGTATACAAATGAACGTAAACATATAGTCCGGAAGCTACTGGTGATCCAAGCTCAGTCATGATTGAAATTGTTATGAGTTTCTCGGATTTTGCTGAGAAAAAGTGAACGCAAAGCTTTGTTGAAGACCATAAATCACAACTGCACAAAGCATTACAAGGCTGATATGAAGTTGATACACCAAAACTAGGGAATAATTGAGAAAACATTGATAAATTTAAATGGGGAGATATTTTCACCATTGCTATTGAACTTAGTAGGTAAGGGATATGATTAAAATACATAACCCGTATGAACTGTCTATTTCAAACAGTAGTACAAAAACTGAGTACCGACTAACTTTGTGTATTTTATTCCTGAAAGCATCTCGTGTTTATAATTGCTAGAAGTGTGCTAGAGGTCTTGAGAATGCCGCACAGAGTATTTTTCGATGAATCATAACACTCCCACTCAAAAACAAAACCAAAAGAAATATTAATAGAAAAATTCAATCCCACATTTATTCTTGTGAGTAAGAATTTTGGTATAGGTAGTGGCCTTGTGAGGGCATCAGCCAATTGTTAGTTTTACTTCATTCTGTAATATTTGTTTACGTGGAAAATGATATTTTGGTTCTTTTATGGTTTGTGGAAATCTTCGTTATACAAATGCAGCCATTATTGTCTTTGAATATTTCATATATTCTGCTTCCTTTGAGGACGTAACTACTGAGGTTTGCCTCTTTGAGTTCCAAGAAATCGTACAGCTTTCGAAGGATAAACAATCTTCAATAATATTTGAATATATATTATGGCGGGTATAAGTGAATTTAAGGTCTATAGAACCTTTAATATATCTCAAAACTCTTTTCAGTAATGTCCAAAGTTCTTTACTAGTTTTATTTTGGTAGATCTGGGCGTGTGCATTCAAGGAAAATTCAGAATTTCATCGCTATCTAATTCGTGAAAACTTATTTTGTTTTCAATAGGCGTTTTCACAGGTTACATTCGGACATATTATATTCATTCAGAACTGGGTTCAAACAATCGATACACTAAAAAATACATAACAGAATTCACAACTAAGCACTCCAAACTCAGAGAACAACACCTTTGATGGTCAGGCTCAGAGGAGAAACCGGGAACATCCCACCACATTCTATTGAAGCAAAACATGTGAAACTGATAAGAGAATGTATTTTTACATGCAGCTCCCTAACTATTTGAAACAAATGCAAACATTCTAATGGTGCTGAAAATCTAATTTGTAAGGAAAACATCACTAACCAGCCTCATCATGTATCTGACCCAGTTGTTAGATTATCAACGTGGAGTCGAATACTCGTAAAGTCTCTTAACTGCACATGTTTATTACTTTCCATTGTTTTTGTAGTGTCCGATAAAGGTATAATCCTTCATCGTTTAGTTTCACCATGAGATGTATACAAAGTAATGGAGTCACAAGTGGCATCCGGAATATATTGGTGAGCTGGCTATAAATGATCGATGCATAGTTTTTAGATTCACGTTTTTATATATGTTGGATCTCTGTTCAAAAAGGACAAAATATTCGAAAATATTCAACTGAATTATTATATCCATGCTTCCCATGATGCATCCCTTTCCCGATATGAATTTGTCTTGGAGAACTGAAAAGAAAATGCTCTAGATCATACAATTCGTCAAGAAATGAAAAATATGATCCAGGGCAAGACCAAAGGATGAATTATGATTTGAGAAAAAAAAGAACTCATTTACGATACGTCATCAAACAGAGTATATTTTGAATTAATTACGTAGGGTTTCGGAATTCCACGAATATGTTACTTGGGTGGTCGTTGAAAATATGACCATCGAATTTCTTTGAGGTACCCGTCCAAATTTATTGAGAATAATTAGGAAAACATTAGGCAGAATTCGGAATCGGGTGAGTGAATTTCACATGTTAATAAAAAAATTTTTCAAGAAGCTGCATATTAACCAAAAATTAACACGTTTGCCGCAAGTGCCATTTTCAATAGCAACTTGTGCCAGAGAACTGTTTATTGATAAATATGTTTTTTTCAGATTTTATTATGTTTTGGGGACATATAATTTTTTTTTTCGGACAAATCAGCAAATTTGTTGCGCTGGTAAATGAATTATTCCTAATGATAAGGATCAACGTAACATTTATTTATTGCATAATTGAAAGTAAAAAACGTTATTTTTACAAAAATATATTAATTTTTCTTTGCACAGAAAACACGAAAAAACATATGAGCAATAATAGTAAGAACGAACATGAAACGTTAAAACTAATTTATTTACAAACAAAGATATGTTTCTCCTTGGCAAATACAAAATTTTAACTCAAGTGTGAAAAGTAGGTGAGACAATTTTTATTCAGAGATGAACAATCATAAATAAATAATATGTTTATTATCAGGAATCAATTGATACATAATGGAAGCATATGGATATCATATTTAGATAAATAGTTAGTATCATCGCAGAAATAGATTTCTTACAACGATCATCCACTTGCGCGATGAGGGGAGCCCTAATTTAACCCTTTCGCTGCGGACAGCTCGAGATTTTTTTTCATTTATTTTTGTCGCTTGCTGAATATACTTGTCTGGAGCACTTAGGTCCAATATGTTATACGTTTTGTGTCGTGTGGGAAAAACACGCTAGCGAGTATACAGGGTGTTATGTAAGTACGTAGCCAAACTCAAAGGGGTGATTCTACGAGTGATTGTAAGACGAAAAGTATATATACCCAGAGGTCCGGTAATGCTTTGTTTTCAAGATACATGTTGTCAACATTTTTAAAATAAATAGTTTTTTTCTCAAAATCCTAATAATTATTCAGCCGATTTTGTTGAAATATGGCAGTGTTATTTGGGGTAGTAAGGGGCTAATTTATCCCTAACTAGATTGGAATCATCATGTCCAGTGGCGTCCCGGAAGGGACCTTAACCAATATTTTTGACCAAAAAAATAGACGTCACTGATTTTTTGCGATTTTTGTATTTTTTTTCGCATTAAGCAACTGAGACTACAATTTTTGTATTTCAAGCATGTTTTACGTATCTTACTTTGTTTTTGAGAAAAAACATAAAAATCACATTATAGCATGTTCCTGGGACAACATAATGAATAATTTTAACCACCAAACCATAAAAAACTGGGGTGTACTTGTTATTTTTTTCCATATCAATAGTCGATTCTAGCCTCGGAAATTGTAATCAAAAGTAATGCAAGCAATAATTTTTTTTTATTAATCATTATTTTTTTTTATTGTTGTCCAGGATATGCAATAACGAGATTTCTATCTATGATTAAACAATTAAAATTACACAAAACTCATCTTTTGAATTTTTAGATCACCTGTTTTTGATGAAACAAAGAACGATAATTATTACTGCAGTGTTTTGAAAGTAAAGTTAGAGTGCCATGGAAGGAAAAACAATTGTTCAAACAAATTTGCCTTTGACATAACTTGCATACGTAATTATTTGATAGTAATTATTTGAAGTGTTTTTGAAAATTTTAGGCTCTAAAATTCGTTACTGATATTAGAGAATGGTTCGGTTTACAAACTCAGAAATGGCATATATGCATTTTGTCTAAGGAATGGCCCAAGGCAATTCCAGAGCGGCTAGACGCATTTATCAAGGAAGATATCCTCATCGCATTGTACCAATACACGGAAGGCTGTGCGAATCAGGCACCTTCCAAGGGTCGGCTGCTCTTATTGGGAGACATGCAACATTAAGAACAGTGGAGCTGGAGGAAGCACTTTTACGTGAAGTTGAGCGTAGCCCCCATACAAGTAGACGCAAAATTTCACAACAATTAAACATTTATCACTTTACTATATGCCACATTTTAAGGGACTTTCAACTGTATCCTTACCACATACAGCGTGTGCAAGCGTTAGTACCTGCGGATTTTCCCAAGCGAGTTGTTTATTCTACTTGGCTTTTGCAACAACAGGCAGCATCTCCGACATTTCTATCCCGTATATTGTTTACCGATGGAGCGTGTTATTCCCGAAATTTAAATGTGAACATTCACAACAATCATATCTGGGGTGAAGAAAATCCCCAGTATCAACAACAGTTTTCCGTGAATGTTTGGGATGGTATTGTGGGTGATTATCTCATTGGACCTCATTTTTCACCCCCAAGATTAAATGTTCAAGAGTATCGTAATTATTTGGAATTTGTGTTACCCGAACTATTAGAAAATGTCCCACTGGCAGTGAGTGCAGCAATGTGGTTCACGCACGATGGGCCCCACCTCACTTTAGCATAGTACCACGTCAATTTCTGGATGCAACTTATGGAGAAAACTGGATTGGTCGCGCAGTTCCACAGTCATGGCCACCCAGGTCACCGGATTTAAATCACTTAGATTTCTTCCTTTGGGGACATTTAAAGTCCCTCTTTTAGAAAATTCCAGTCAACACTGAAGACGACGTAATGCTTGCATTGAAGTTAAAGGAGGACATTTTGAGCAACTATGTAAGTTTTGTGTTACTTATTGTAATGTTTTCTTACTGAAAAAAATTGCGTACTATTTGTTTGAGTGTGGTTTTAATTGAGGGTTTTTGGGATTTCATGTTTTTTTTAATTACTGGCGTTACCACATAACAATAAAGTGATTTTTATTTTTGTCTCAAAAACAAAGCAAGATACGGGAAAATGCTAAATTTAAAAAAATCGTAGTTTCAGTAGCTTAATGCGAAAACGATACAAAAATTGCAAAAAAATCAGTGGCGCACATTTTTTTTGTCAAAAATATTGGTTAAGGTGCCTTCCGGGACGCCACTGGAGATGATATTTCTCAGCAAGTTAGGGCTGAATTAGCCCCTTACTACCCCATATAACACTGCCAAATTTTAACAAAATTGGCATAAGGATTATTAAGTTATTTAGGAAAAAACTATTTCTTTTAAAGATGTTGACAAATAATCCTAAGACGGTACCCTGGGGAACACCGAATTCAATTTGCTTGCCTCCACTCGTGAAATCATCTATCTAAACATACTGGGTCCTATTTGATAAATAGCTCCTGATCAAATTATTATCTCAGTCCATAGCAATTTCACTTTTCTAGCACCTTTTGATGACTCACTCGAAGGCCTACGCTAGGTCTACAAAAACACAGAGAGCAGGAATTTGTTTACCTATTGCATTATAGATGTTTCTGGTTAGTTCAGCTTCAGCATCATTCGTTGATTTTTCATTTTGGAACCCATATTGATATTTAGAGAGGACATTGAACCTAGAACATCGCAGAAAAGTGGCGACATCTCTCTGTTATACAAGTAACTTTACGGCAGATGTTCCTCCAAAATTACATATCTCATTCCACCACGAGAAGTTTTATCAGACAAACTCGACAGACTCAGTCAACCCAACGCTGGAATAGTTATTCGTGATTTGAGTACCTCAAGAAGTGCCAACTCCCAGGTTACTCATCAAAATTAATAAAATCTCAGGTATAAGAGCAAAATATATTATTTGGTTCGAACCAATAGATGTCTTCAATAGGGTTTATGATGGAACAAATAGATAGGTCGAGGAGGACCAATGAAATGGCCATTTCGCTTACTGGATTTGGCACATTTTTGGGTCATTTGGAATATAACGAACCGACCCAAATAACTTGAAAAGAAGAATTGAATTATATGTGCAATAACAACCGGAAACATATGAATGTGAAAGTATATTTTGTTTCAACTATTCAATCAAGAAATATTCCTTAAAGATTTTCATCCTGAATTATCTCAATACAGCTATTTTCTCATGAAGATCGCGGAGTACGATCTTCAACTGAAAAAGAATGGAGAATATCTGTGGTGAGGATCAAGTTTTTGAAAGCATAATGAAAAACCCATTCCTAACTGCATACTTATTTCACATTCAGTGGACGTGCCATTGTTTTTATAACTGTAATTGATGGTTATGAAACGCATTTTTAAATCTTAATGACTTTACAGAATCACTTATCGTTATTCTGTTCATTGTACCGAAAACATTGAAGTAATTGATTTTATTACTGGGTGTGGGTCCAATTTGGGATATTTTTCATTGAATCCTCATAGGAAAATAAAAACACCGATAATGTCACGACCATGGCCACTCAGTATTCTGATTTAATATGAATCCGCTTCATGTAAAAACAGTTCTTTCACTATCGACTCAAAATTTAAACCATTGATTGATAGCACATGTAAAATGAAAAGGAAATACAGGAGAGCAAAAAACTAGTTGGACATTATGAGTTGCTCATCAACCATTTTTTTTATTCTGAACTATGTAAAATCAAAAAATATATTCTCCAATCATATGAAACCTGAAATCCACTAGGAAAATTCTAGTGCCGAAAATTATCATGGTATCATGGTCCAGATTTCGAAAAAGGAGATTCCTTATAAGGTTGGATTAATCATCAGAAAAAAAAATCTCCCTTGAAAAATAGATTTGAATTATTCGTTAAATATTTCTACAGAGAATGTTCAGATAATACAGTTTCATTCAAATTGTCAATTTCTAGGAAAAAGTCGGATAACAGAAAAATATGGTACCCTATCGAAAGAAAAACTTTTCAATTTCAGCTACTTTCATACATGATCAAAACTATTATTTCATGGAGGGATGTCAGACAAAAATGTTTAAATCAGAAAGAAAAATAAATACCGACAGATCAAAAAGTAAATTTGACAAAAGAGGTAATAGGTGTAAGAAAACGTAAAACAATATAGCCCATATATATATATAATAATAATATTTATTCACCAAAGTTCAAATTTTACAATAATTGAAGTACATATATATATATATATATATATATATATATATATATATATATATTGTAAGTGAATAAACAGGAAGAAATCACGAAGCTTTAGTATAAAACTATCGCTTGTATGTGATATTAAACTTAAAACTAAGTAACACTATAATATACAATGATAAAAAAAATACATATTTTGTAGCACATAAGTATATAAATTTGGTAAAAGAAGTTTCAACTAATGAATGTATAAATGAAATAGTAAATATATATTTTTATACTTGTGATACTTGTAGTAAATGCCATATTTAGGCTGAATGTCGTTTGCAGTAGGTATGTTTATGATAATTGAGGTGTAGGTACGTCATATTCGGGGTGTAGGTCATATTCGGGCTTTGTCATATTCGAGTATTGTCTCATATTCTGTTTGTTGTCAGCTCTGCGTATATGCATGCTACATACAAACGATTGGTGTTCTAACTTTAATCACTTTTTGAAAGTTTGGTTGACAATATCATAAACAATGTCCTTTCGGAACGCAAAATCCAAGTTTTTATTAAGTTTTTTGTACATAATATAACTATTTATTTTTTTTATAAACTCTGGTAGCATATTATGTAGGCGAGGTCCGAGGTAATTTGAACATCGTTGTCCAATTGCTTTTTCCGATCTAGGTATCTTGTTTTGTTTGTTCCTGCTACTATAATTGTGATCGTCAGATTGAAGTTGTATTTTATTGTTTCTCACATTAACTAATAAGTTGATGCAGTAAGCCTGCCTTACGTCAAATACATTGGCCTCTTCAAATACATTTTCACTGGAATATGTAGCTCTTTTTCCAAGGATGATTTTCAGTATCCATTTCAGGTGATCATTGAGTTTTTGAATTTGAATTACGTTAAGAATAATTTTGTACCGTTTACAACAGCATTTCCGTTATAATGAGAAATTAAAAACACATTCTTGCATTTTGTGTTCAATTTCATAGTACATTCTTCCCATTTCTACAAATAATGTACACATGTTGTACTTCTCCTTATTGTTCTTATTCTTGAAAATGCAACAGTATTGTATATCTACAATATCACAATAAAATGAATTATTCATACATCTTCTATATGGTTTAATATGAAAATTATATATTAAAATTTCTATTGATAGTGGTTTATGTAATAAGTACACAAAATATGCATTGGCGGACGAATCAGAGATTCCATAGGAGCTTCATTCAACGTTTTCTGTATTAGCTTGTCAAAAATTTAACGCAAACTTCACAGATATTTTTTTGCCGTATTTATAGATTCCTTTCCTGACGACACTAGTCAAGAAATTATGTTCTTGATTTAAAAATCCACTATATCAAGGTTTTCAGACTATTTTGTTGACATTTCAGAAGGACTTGTTTTTTCTTCAGGATATTTCATACTGTTACTGAAAAAAAAATGCCACTGCATTTTTTAACTCGATTGGCTGTTTGCATGATTCCATAAGGTGCCAAAAAATCCCCCCTAGTATAATCTGATGCATCGAGAAGCGAATATCGCGACCATCTAGGTACTAATAGCTCAATAAAAGGGCGGGATATCGAAATCGAAATTAATTTAGTTTATTCAGGAGACCGAGTAAAATGGAAGGTTAGGAATCCGCTGAGGTGCGTTGTATATTTAGGCAGTGAATTTCTTATGGATTGTTGAATTGTAATAGAAGAAAAACGAGACAGATGGACTACAACGTCATGGTTGTGTATCGCATGCAATAGACAATGAAATGGATAGATTTGGAGTAACTGGACAATAACCCTCAAAAAGCCACCATAACGGAAAGACGGGAATTGGAAGGCCTAGGCCTCATCAAACTTTGAGATTTTTCATACTCATGGAGAGGTCAAATATCTAGGGACTCAAAATTGACCTCTGAAAAGTGATCAGAAAAGCAGAGAGCTCAATAATTGTAACTATACGTTTCTCTGGGAAAAATGGGCACTGAGACTACTGGCTGTACAACATGATGGTGTAGCAAGCCAAAGTGTAGCTAGATATGACATTAGATCACATTGCGAAACTATTCTCTCAGACAAATCATTCAGGAATGTACCGGGTGTGCACGGAAAGTGGCTCGCCCCTAAGTATAACTTTTTTGTTTTCGGAGATAATGGAATGAAATTTGAAGGATCTGTTTGATGCTCAAAACTGCATTTTTTACAAGTAACCCAACATCATGCAAATTCCGGATTCACCGGAAGTGACATAAACTTTGGATTTTTCAATGGGACACCTGGAATATTTTCAGTTTTTTTGTCTCCATATGACATTTAGAATACAATCATGTATCATTTGTTACTGTTTGTAACCGTTTTTTATTTTTTTTGTCTTTATAAATTCCCATCCTAGAGGGCTATGGATACGTTCAAATAACTAATTTCAGTCCTAAAATGTTTGTAAAAATACAACTTTACTGTTTTCGATCAAAATGTTTCAGCCATGTGACGTTTGATTTCAAAATGTTTATTAAATTTTTTTTTAAAATGGCAACATGGTGGCTCGTTGGGTTAGAAAAAAACAGCATTTTATTACGATCAATTTGATACCGTACTCTATTAGGTTGTAAGAAAACTTTCGATAAAAAACTGAAAATAAAACGTTAGAACTTTCGTTAAATGAAGAATCTTATTGAGATTAAAATAAGATTTAAAATCATCGAGTAGCCCGTGACCAACACAACTGAAACAAAATCATTAAATTGTTGCGGTAAAAATTGACGTGACAACATAATATTGTACATCTCTTCTACAAAGTCAATTAGGTAGTTACTGTGTACCTCATTGTTTGAAAATCATGGAAAATAACAATATTTATACAAGAACTGGAAAAGTAGATATGTAATTAGTTTTTGGAGAGTGTAGGCAAAATTCAACCGATGCTGCACGTCTCTACGCACAGAGATATCCTGATCGGCGTCACCCGACCCGGCACTATTTTCCGAAAGTGGTTCAAAAATGCGAAATGTGCCTGATAATGATGGGGACGATTCGTTTGTTGTGAGTGAAGAAAAAGAAATAGATGTTCTGCGATACGTTCAAGTAAATATTAATACGTCACTCAGGGAGATCGCAAGAGAATGTGACTTGTCGAAGTCTTCTGCAGCTAACATTTTGAAGAAACATAAATATCATTCATTTAAATATCAGCTACACCAGCACCTGTACCAAAACGATAATGCAAGGAGACTTGAGTATTGCAATTGTTTCTTTGGAAAATATTTGGAGGATGACACATTTCCATATGAAATTCTGTATACTGACGAAAGCCGTTTCACTGATTTGGGACATTTCAACAGAAATAATAAGCGATATTGGTCCGATGCAAATCAACACTTGATTGTTGGGTTGGGATTTTAGGGGATAGAATTGTAGGCCCTATAATTTTTGACGGTATCCTGACAGGGGCTAGATATCCAAGTTTCCTCACGCAGGAATTGGGCATTTCTTGGACGAAGTTCCATTAATAAATAGAGTTGGATTATTTTATCAACAAGATGGTGCTCCACCACAGAACCTGAGGGCGGTTACGGAATATCTGCATGAAACATGCAACAAAAACTGGATTGGAAATATAGGTCCAGTTAGGTGGACGGCGAGGTGAAATGGGGTTGTTTTCAATTTATACCTTTATTTATTCCTTTTAAAAAAACTTTTCAGGTCACCCGACCTTACGCCTCTAGATTTTTTTATGGGGATTTATTAAAAACGAGGTTTATGATGTACCTCCTGCCACACGACATGAATTAGAGGACAAAGTAAGCTATTCATAGAATTACACCAAGACAGTTGAGAAACGTTGTAAGAGCAACAATAAGAAAAGTTCTCCTGTGTCAACAACATGATGGAGGTCACTTTGAACATCTGGAACCCTAAAGGTATGTAAAAAGGTAGTTTCAATATAATTATTTCATTTTCAACAGGTGCTTCATTTTAAAAAAGTTCTAACGTTATGGTATTTTCAGTTTTTTATCGAAAGTTTTCTCACAACCTAATAGAGTGCGGTATCAAATTGATCTTTTCTTCCAACCTGACGAGCCACCATGTTGCCATTTGATAAAAAATAGTAATACAAATTTTAAAATCTAACGTCACTTAGCTGAAACATTTTGTCGAAAACAGTAAAGTTGTATTTTCACAAACATTTTAGAACTGAAATTAGTTATTCAAACGTATCCTCTGGAATAAGAATTTATTTCGAAAGAATAAAATAAAAAACGGTTACAAACAGTAACAAATAATACCCAAAGCAAATCAAATCAAAAAGATTTATTTGTTACTATATACACATGTCAGTAAAACTTATCCTACTATATACAATTTGAAAGATATATGTTCTTGTTTCTTCCTGGCTTCATCCAGGGGGGCACCACCCAACTTGCCATTCAGAGGCAGCGAAGGGAATGGCCTTGCTGTTGTTGGGCAATCTTCAGGACATACTAGGAAGGGATTTTTGGTTAGTTGTGTTTTTTGAGACCCCTCCTGCCTTAGCTTATGGGTCTATTTGCTTATATATAATACTCGGTTGTATTCTGAATGTCATATGGAGACAAAAAAAACTTAAAATATACCAGGTGTCCCATTTAAAAATCGAAAGTTTATGTCACTTCAGGTGAATCCGAAATTTGCATGAAGTTGAGTAACTTGCGAAAAAATGCAGTTTTATGCATGAAACAGATCCCCCAAATTCCATTCCATTATCTACGGAAACAAAGAAATTATAGTGGATACCCGGTATATAGACAAAACCGAATAGGATATCGCAGAACTACAGAATAGTATGTGGTTCATAGACGGTCCTGAGAGAAAGGATGGTGCGGGAGTGGGGGTGTTTTACACTAATCTAAGGCACTGGGACTCGATTTTTTCTACGACACAAACGAATTCCCAATCAGCTTATAGAAATATCTGAAGTGAATATTTCATCAAACATATTTACTTGTAGAACCTTTTAAAATGTTAGTACTCACAACGACCATAAGAACAATCATTTAGTGCCTGGGCGGAATTTGTTCAAAAGTTTTTTATGTTTTCTCTCCCGAATAGTTTTGGTAAAGCAACTTACCAATGAAGTAACAGCTTTTCCATTTATTGAATTATTGTCGCTAAGTACACACAACACTTTATAGCCAATCCATTCTAAACGAGTTATAATTTGAAAAGTAATTCGTTATTAATTTCAGACACAGGAGCAATATGAACAATTTCTTTGGAATTTGAACAAATTACATACATACATACATTACATAAGGATGTCGCTAAAGAATGTTTATTGTTTATTGCAGCTCCTACAACATTACCACCTTCATTATCTAAATATGGATCAATGTGAATTTCATCCATGAGTAAACTAACATATTTGTCTTAGTCTTTCAAATATATAAAGATTTTTTGTGCATATGTTGAAAAAGTTTCCGTCCCATCAATATGAGGATCAGTTAGAAAATTATTACAGACTCCTCTGATTGTTTTGGGATGGGGCAAAATTATAGGTCCATGATTTCGTGAATATCTGTATGCATGAGGACTGATTGAATATAAAATTGAACAAAGAACCATAGTGGTAGTGGAATATCTATATCGTTCTTCTAATAATGTTCACAATTTAAGTTGATCAGAAACATGATTGGCTTTGACATATTTGTATTATTTTCTTGATTATTTCCCTCATACTATTTCAACCAATGATCTGTCAGCATTTTCCAAATTTTGATAAATACTGTCAAAGTGACAGCGGCAAAATTTGCAAATCATCCCTTGAGTTTTTTTTCGACAATATCTCTTATAAACATACTTCCGTAATTGATTTTCGTAGTTAAGACAAAATAACTCTGGACATATTTTTGTCATCTCAACCACCGGCAACTAATCCTGGTCATTCTGTTATTTACCAGAATTGTACATTATTTTTGGTGTCAGTTTAGCTTATTTGAGAAATAGTCTAATCGAATATATCTCGGTCCTGCATGAAATCTCATCGAAGGAATTCATTTGTTTAGTCAATCACCAGAATTTAGATGATTTTGAATATTCACTTTGAAAGTTATCAAAGAAAAACATTTTTCATTTTGTAACTTTGAGGGCCCGTAACTTGGTAACGAAGTCTTTCAGGAACAAAAGTTATATGAAGTACTGGTGATATTTTGACCCCATCTATACATTGGGGAAAAGAGGAGGTCCAGGGACACCCTGTATAGTTGTGAAGTTTCGATGTATAGAGAATATATTGTGGAGGACCTAATATGCTACCCTGTGGAAAACCTGCGATGACTATTGTGGAGGAGGAAGTTTGATATCTATTCGAACGGTCCGAATGCTATCACAAAGACATAATGATAACAACGGCATACAGGCTCACCAAAAAGTATTTTTTCAGCCATTCTGTTTAATGTTTCCGTTTCCGAAGAATATGTTGGACAAACATCAGACAAGAAGGATAGGGCAGATTTGGCAGGAAAAAAAACACATTAGATGATTCTTATTTCAATTTGTCAAGTGTTAACGAAGAGGGTGTCGTCAACTGTTTTTCAATATTGAAAGTTTTCAATGCGGTGCCACTAAGGAGGGGTAGTTAAATTTTTTTTATATACGTAAACTTTTCCAGTATTTTTACCTGAAGTTTCATGTTCCAAATGGACTTCATATTTTATTGGACTAGTGGACAATCACAATCGCAAAGTACGTTTCTCTGAGTTATTTCATTTCACTACTGTTGATATTGAGGAGGTGAAAGAGCATTTATTAGAAATAAAATCGTTAGCAGTAGGTTCAGACATGCTCAACATAGAAATTATCCCCTCATGCTCTCCAACAATTCTGCCTTTTTTAATAAATATTCGGAATTCCTGTCTGTCAGCAGGTATTTTCCCGGATAGTTGGAAGGTGGCATGAATGACGCCCTTGCCGAAAAAAAATTAAATCACCAGTTTCAATGACTTGTGCCCTGTAAGTATTTTGCCGTGTCTATAAAAAATTTTGGAGAAAATTATGAATAAAAAAATACGCAACTGATTCCGGAAAAACTACAACGCTTATTCATCTAGATTATTCGGAAGCTTTCGACACTATTACTCATGGGCTATTATGCGGTATTTTACACTTCGTACACAGAAATAAATAAATTGTTGAATCAAATAAAATTTATTTGAATCAAACAAATAAAAGTATCGTATATGCACGACAAAATATAATCTCAAAAAGAGTAAAATTATTTCTTGGTCGATCAATCAATCAACTGAAACTAATTTGCATGAACCAAATATCTTCTTCGACCGACTCTATTCATAACTCGTTTTGGCATAAATGTTCCAACCATGTAATCATTTTGTTGAATCGAATAATCAGATCTACAGAATTTGCTGATTGCTTTAACAAAAATATTCATTCAAACAAGTATTCATGTCGAATTGATGAATTCAATATAATGTCAATTCAACAAAATAAGCTGATTTCTTCACTAAAAATATCTATTCAAATGAATGAAATCTAAGGATTGTGGCTTATAAGTAACTTCCCTCGACAAATTGAATGAAAAAATATCTCGCCTTCGGCTCGGGTATTACACAAGCAACAATCTTTCGATCAACAATTTTTCCTCCAAAATAATATTTCCTTGATATATTGTAACTGATTATTTTTTGACATTCCTAGAAACCAATGGAAACTTTCATTTCCAATCATTCATATATGTATTGGCCATTCAAAACATTATTGTGGGAATAATCTACTTAGAAAATTGATGCGGGAATAATTTGAGGTATTTTGTTTTTATCGTCTGACAACGCATGTTAACAATCTGATCTGAAATATTAATTCAATGACTGCCAACGAAAACGATAACTTTTTACGATTACTCACATCTTATAACCTCAAACCCAGGATCGAAGTCCCAAACCGTATAAATTCAACCACCGAATCAATACTGGATCAAGTATACACCAACCTTCCCAGTATTGGAAAGTGGTATGTCCATGACAATAATATATCTGACCATCGCACGGTCCTCTTTTGCACTGGGGTGAACGAAGTCAGTGATCCAAAAAAAATTTCTATTAAAAGAAGATCCCTAAATGATACTAATATCAACAATCTGAAGACGTCCCTTGAAAATGAAAATTGGGAACAGACCTATACAGCCATCGACTATGAACAAAAATTCAATAATTTCCACGATACTTTGATGTTTCACCTGAATCAAGCCTGTCCCATGAAATCTTCATCATTTTCTAAAGCAAATACCAATGGATGGGTGAATGACACTGTGAGATAATCCAGTGAAAATTTGAAAAAACTATTTTATCTTCAAAGGAATTATCCTATTCTAAAAGAGCAGTACAAAAATGCAAGAAAAAGGCACAATATGTTAATAAATACTACCAAATCTAATTATTACTCTGACATACTACTGAAATCTAATAATGTAAATAAAACTGCCTGGAACCTTATTTCAAAACTAGGCAGACAGGAAAAAGAAGAGCAAAACAGAAACATTACAATAAAACAGGAAAATGATAGTATTTCTAATCCCGCGGAAATTTCCGAAATTTTTAACGATTTTTTTGTGAATGCTCCACATGAAACTATAAAAAAAATAAAGAAGCCTTTGCTGACAGGTGAAACATCAACTATGACAAATAAAAGTCTGGTCAACAGTATGTTCATTTCCCATATATCGGAAGAGCAGGTGCTCTTTATTATAAAACATAAACTAAAAAATAAACATACATGTGGCCCAGATGAAATTTCAGGGTTCATTATTAAAAAAATTGCAAATACGATTATAAAACCTGTAACTTACCTCATTAATTTATCATTTCAAACAGGAATATTTCCATCCAGAATGAAAGCCGCGCTTGTTTCGCCCATTTTGAAAAAAGGAAATCCACAAAATTTGGAAAATTACCGTCCAATCACTATTACACCCATCATTTCGAAAATTTTCGAATATGCGATATTAGAACAACTACTGAATTTCATGGAAAAAATAAGGAATTGTGAGAACCAGCACGGTTTCCGTACTGAACATTCTACAATTACAGCTATTCACAGTTTTTACGAAAAAATTTTACTCTCCCTGGAAGAAGGCGAAGGCGCGGTTGGTGTATTCTGTGATCTCAGCCGTGCCTTTGATTGTGTTCAACATGACATTTTATTGGATAAATTATTCAGATACGGAATCCGGGGCAAACTTCATGAATGGTTTTCGTCATATCTCAAGGGACGTCTTCAGAAAATCAAGATAAATCACGTGGCGAACAATGAAAAATTGGTATTTACTTCTAGTGAACTTCCGATAGGAATAGGAGTTCCTCAGGGCTCAGTATTGGGCCCTATTTTGTTTACACTTTACATCAATGAATTACCTCTAATCCTCCCGAATGCATTTACCTGTTTGTATGCAGATGATTCCACGTTATTATTCACAGGCAAATCTGAGGTACAAATTCAAAACAACATTAACACTACTTTTCTAGGTATTAGACTTGATCAGAATGTATCCTTCAATACTCACTGTAAAATTTTAGCCAAAATAAAAATAACCCAGCAGTAGAAATAACTATAGATGATCAAATTATAGACAAGGTGGAATGCTCTACTTTTCTAGGTATTAGACTTGATCAGAATGTATCCTTCAATACTCACTGTAAAATTTTAGCCAATACACTGAGTATTAAATGTTTTCAACTAAGATCTCTCAAATCTATAATTGACATACAGGGACTCCTGCTCTTCTATTTCGGGGAAATCCAATCCAGATTAACATACGGAATAACCATCTGGGGTAGTTCTTCTGCAGTTAATGAGGTTTTTCTGGTGCAAAAGAGGATTATGCGATGCCTTGCTAATGTTCCCAATGGTACCTCATGCAGGGATCTATTCAAACAATTTAAAATTCTTCCTCTCTATGGCCTACATATATTGGAACTTTTAACATATATACACAAGCAACGCAAAACTCTGGTTAAGAATAACTCACTACATGATCATCATACAAGATCAAAAAATAATTTCCATCTACCCAATGTTCGTTTAACAGTATCTCAGAAATCTGCAGATATACTGGGACTAAGATTATATAACGTTCTTCCTGAAGAACTAAAATTGATAGAAAGAGTGCACACATTCAAAAAAGAGATAAAAAGACTTCTCCTCGCCCTCTGCCCCTATAACATTAATGAATTTTTTGATAGTTTTAGATAAAATGTTTTGTATATAATATGTAATATAGACATTTTATATCTTATCTTATAGACTTTATTTTTATATTTTTATATCTTATCTTATACACTTTATGTAAACCTTGTTTATATCTGACTTGTCCGATAGCCTCACAGCTCTATGGATCAAATAAAAATTGAATTGAATTGAATTGAATTGAATTTAATTGAATTGAATTGATGTATGTCATCAATTCGCATGAAAAGTGAGAAGTGAATCAAAATCGGTTCAGCAACTTGTATCATTGTGCGAGGAAATGTGTTTATGATCGTAAAATCAAAAAATGATCTATAGAATACCACTCGCTTGTTGAAAAGTAATTTCATCTATTCTTTTAAGTTTTTCGAATCTGCTTTTTCGATATTATATCTTTTTACACAACTATTTGGGAAGGTTCGGAAATTTACTTGATAAGCTATATAGTTTCTTCTATTCGTGGTGTAGTTAAAATAACTGTTACGATCTCAGTTTTGTATATTGTTGGGAAATTTTGTGAATGAAATATTTCTTTTCGAAGTGGCACTCCCACACTCGGCTATGTTTTTCGTCTTTAGGAAACTGAAACACCCACACTTTTGTACCGCTCGCATAATATCCTTCACAACCAGGAACACAATACTGTTGGGGTATTATGATACAGTACACAGAGTACTACACTTTCGAAGTTTGTTAAAAGTACAGAAAACGAATTAAAAAAACCATTGAAACATTCAACAATGGTTTAAATTGACATATTTTATTGACAGAACAAGAAAGAGCAAACGCGGCACCCATTACTGACTGTCACTGTGCGATACCACATATGTAGGCCTCCAAAGCGTGACGTCACTATCATTTTTCAAGTAAGCATTTTGTCTTCATTCTTTGGATGTTGTTGAATAAACGCATTCATTCTAAAAAACACAAACAACCACAAAATAATGAATCGGCGGTCACTACGGTATGTTTGTTCAATGATTCGATTTTTATGGATAGAAATTAGCAAAATTACAAGAGACAGAATAGTGAATTATAGAGAACCAAAAATATTAAAATAAATGTGACAGAAAACAACTTTCGAACTATACTGATCTAAGCATATTCTGTTTTTTTATATACATTTCTGTAGTGTGCTAAAGGGAATACATTGTTCGAAAACCGGCGCTATTGCTCGAGAAAAGCTAATATCAACTCATCACCTTTGAGTCACTGAAAAATATCAACTCCATGTCTGTATTGAAAACTGAACATTGAAAAGCCTTTCTACAAGGGCGTTGCAAAAATTAATGAGTATGCACGCTGTGAACGAATGACAACGTTAAACCAATAAATCTTAACATCAACCAATATTAGAAAATCTCAACTGGAGACTGTCAAAACTGAAGTTGTTAAATGATTCAAACATTTTCAACAGATGTCATGGCCTATTGCAAACTTTTTTCAGCACAGTCAACTTATGTAGATACTGGATTCCGTAGACCTTTTCTACTCTTCTGTTGACTGAACTGAGATATACGGACAAATTTAATTACTATTTTGGAAACTTTCGATTCAACTGAATATTTTCACATGGGGTTATCTAGAATTTTGTTACTTGTGACTTTTGATAGATAATCAAGGCTTATAGAAAATGCCCATGGAGTTTTCAGAAATTTGTTCCAGCACGTATCGATCCGCAACAAACGTTGTCACGCAAAACTCTGATCAATTAACTTCACTTTAATCACGGAAATCTCAACATAGCACGTAATCACTTGTTCAACTCTAATTGCTCTAGAGAATACTACTGAAACATCCCACACTGTATTTAGCTTGTCGTGTGGGAATATTGCCTCTTGGTATTTCCTAGGAAGTTATTTCGATGAGATTAATATGGTTGTTATGTGAAATAGAATTAGCGGCTCGAAATAACAATTATCTCCGAACATTATGTGTTGATTTTCGTATAAGTTTGGTTATCATTTGTTTCAGAAAGTTGAACATTAACCGTTATTTTTGATAATGCAATTAGTATATTTTCGGATACAATTATTTCGTTTAAGTAGTAAAAACACTATTATTCTCTTGAGAAAGTTTCGAGTTGACTTCAAGTCATCTTCAGGGCTCTCTGTACCAATAGGTTCAAACAAAATTGAAGTTATATTGAAACATTTTGAAATTGAAAGCACTCGACAAAACCAAAAGAATATCTAATTGCATTTTGCACTTTCTCTATGTTCTGCAAGAAAAAAACACTTTTCGGTAAATCTCTTTCAGTATTCACACTTTATGGGATATACAGTGCTTCTCAAAAGTCCTCTCCCCCCCCTCTTATTTCTGGAACGATTATACATATACAAGTGGAAACTGAATATTAAAGGTTGTAAACTTCTCTACTAGTAATGATAGATGACGAAATCGTCAAAGATGACGTCACAAGGCTATTGTGACCAATAATTTCAAATGGAACCCTACGGCAAGCGACACCTCTTTTAAAAGGTATCGAAAAAACCTATTCAATGATACTAATTTTGTTTGTGTTTATGGCAGTTTTAATGGCACATTAGTAAACATTAAAATTTAAATTCCATTCAGTATGATATTAATTACAGATTTAAGAATCAGTATCTACTTAAAGGAATTGCTCGAAGTGACCTCTATCCACTTCCTGACAGTGAAATATCATATTTTTAAACTCTTCTCGTACTTTTGCAAATGTGTCTGCGGAAACAGCCTCACATTCTGCAACAATACGTTGTTTTAAAACGTCAACATTGTCGGGTTCAGTGGCGTGAACCTTCGATTTAAGGTACCCCCACAGAAAAAAATCCAAAGGTGTGAGGTCCGGTGATCGAGCTGGCCATTCCGTTGAACCTCGTCGTCCAATCCATCTACCACGATACTCCGCATCCAAATACCGTCTTAATGCACCGTAATAGTGTGGAGGAGCACCATCCTGTTGGAATGTTATTTCCAAATTGTCGAATTCATCTGGATTATCTTCCAAAATTTCATGGATTAACGGTTCTATTGCGTTTTGCAACAGCTCCAGATAAACCTCACCAGTTAAATTAGTTCAAAAACTTGGACAATTACAAAAACGTCGAATTAGGGAGACTACCAAAAACGTCAGCTTATTTGACAACTATCCAGAGGCGGAGCTGGAATTTGGAATTTTAGTATTAACTGATTTAATTCATCACAGATTTGCGTTTTCCAAAAGCGAGTTGCCAAAACTGCCATAAACACAAACAAAATCAGTATCATTGAATAGTTTTTTTCGATACCTTTTAAAAGAGGTGTCGCTTGCCGTAGGGTTCAATTTAAAATTATTGGTCACAATGGCCTCGTGGCGTCATCTTTGACGATTTCGTCATTTATTATCACTAGTAGGGAAGTTTACAACCTTTAATATTCAGTTTCCAAATTTCACTTGTTTATGTATAATCGTTCCAAAAATAAGAGGGGGGAGAGGACTTTCGAGAAGCACTGTATAGATATATAGATGTTTATTGACTACGTTATATGAAAGTAACATTTGTAGCAGGTCATGAGGTGTGGACAATTTGTATGTATAAAATAGTAAAACATAGAATGCACTTAAAAAGACAAAATATCACATGAGCATAAAAACATAGCAATAATCAAGTAGGTAAATTGTTAGCGGAATGTATTAAGGAAGGCAAATTTGTGAGTATATGTCATAAGTATATGAAAGAGATTGAAGAAAATAAATTATATATTACAGGCTATAAATTCATCAACTGTGTAGAAACAGTGGTGGGAGCATATTTTCTTGCCTACTGTATTGATTATAATTTAGGTTTTTAATTTCTTCAGGTAATTTGTTATATATTCTAATATCTACTGAGTTGCTGGCTGACTTATTTAGACGATGTCTTGGTTCTCTTAGCAGATTTTTATTTCTGGTATTATAGCTATGATACTCCGCATTAGTTGGGTAGATATTTTTGTTTATATGTATATGTATCAGTGAGTGTTATATGTATAGAGAAGGTACGGACATTATTCCATAGTCGGCAAACAGCGGCCGGCAGGGATCTCTATGTCCTGCATTAGCTATGAATCTTTTGAATAATGAAAACTTTCTTTGAGTTTGGAGTATCACCCCATAGAATGATACCGTGATTCAAATGGAATTGTATGAGACCATGAAAGGCACTCGATAAAGTTTCTACGTTTGCAAACTTTTTGAGTTGACGCAAAACATACGTGTATTTGGATATTTTTTTGCACAGTTCATCGATATGTGCGGACCAGTTGAGATTATCATCCAAGGTTATTCCAAGGAGATTAGCAGTGCCACCATTTGAGAGTGTGTGATTTGCGACAAAGTTCAATGTTTGTGTTTTATTTCTGTTCAGGCAGAATAGATGATTACTATACCAGTGATCTGCTATATTTTCCACCCTATCTTCGATGTATCTAAGAGTGCGCAAGTCTGAGTGACTGTTAATCAATGTCGCATCCTTGGGGCACACCATATTTAATTTAACGTAAGTCGGATAGCTTCTTGTTACCAGAGACACACTGAGTTCATCCTGTGAGATATGATTTCCACTTATTTTATTAAAAGATCATGAGAAACACAATCAAACGCTTTACTGAGATCTACAAGTGTGATTGATGTATAAATTCCTTCTTCAAAACCGTCGATGATGTTTTTTACTACCCAAACTGAAATGTATGTATTAGAGAATAATTTTCAAAGAAGCTAGTGAGACGTTTCTTCAATATGATTTCAATTACTTTCCTAATAACAGAGACTTAAGATATCGGTCGATAATTGATGGGGTCATCAGGGTGGCCTTTTTCAAAAATAGAAATAACTTTTTCAGACAATCTGGGAAAGTACCGGTACTGAAGCATATATTTATTAAACTTGTTAATGCTGAGTGACAATATCGATAAGTTCTTTCAAAAGATTTGAGTTGATATCGTATATATCGAAACTTTTCGAGTTTTTCAAGGACTTCATTGCATCCATTACATCAATAACGGTCACTGGTTCAAGAAAAAAGGTAACATTTGGGCACGGCACGTGTCTCAAGTAGTCCTCAGAATCTCAGTCGGTAGCGGGTAAGTCTCTGATAATAGTTTCGGCCGCAGTTGAAAACTAATCAACAAATCTATCACAAGTTATAGTGCACTCTGTTTTTTGAGGATTAGAATTCCGTTGGTAATTGATTATTCTCCAAGAGTCTCTAGGTTTGTTAGACGAATTTGCGATGAGACCATTGAGCGTCTTTTCTTGCTTTTGTAATTGCAGAGCGGTATTTTTTTATACGTTCTGTAAGCTTCGTTGTCGTTTTCGTTTTTTGAGACGGCGCGGCGTATACTTGTTTTATGGCAGCGAGAGATTTTCTCATTTCTCGAAGAATGTCATCGAAAAAATTCAATGGGGGTTTGTGAATTGAATTCTGGAGAGGATTTACGAAATATGCAGAGATATAGTGTGAATCAGCCGCTGGGTTGTCGAATATGGAATTCCAATCAATAATATTGTCCCCCTCGATCGGGATGACTTGGCCAAAGTGATCTGACAAATTTGGATCGAGAATTCGAGTATTGTAGGTATTAGGGTTCATATCAGTTAATATATCATCAATGCAGCCAGAGGATCTTGTGAACTCTGAAATAGTGATATCTAGTTCAAATGATGAAATCAGACAAATAAAATCACTCAATAATGTTGAACTTCTTTCAAAATGTATATTGAAGTCGCCTAATATAATGAGTTTTTTAAATATGATAGTTAAAAAATTTAGAAGTTCTTCAAATTGCGCCATGAAAATTGGGACATCGCCGAAGCAAGAACCATAAACTATAACGATAACAGTTTTCAGATGACTCACTTGGATAGCACAGAACTCTGCATTTATTTCATCACAAAACTGAATTAAATCGATAGTTTTGAAGGATACTTCCTCTTTTACGAAAATGGCTACCCCACCATGTTTATTCACGTTTCTACAAAAATAACTTGCTAGAGTGTAAGAATGTAAATTTACACACGGTTTGATTGATAAAAAATGTTCTGAGATGCACACTATAGGAAAATTTTCACCCTTTAAAAAAAATACCAATTCATCTATCTTATTCGCGAGACATTGTATGTTCAAATGAAATATACTCACAGATATGCTAGGATTTATTTTTATATTTTGAAAATCATGGCCAGTTAATTTTCCCCTATGTGGGTTTTCACCGCATCTAAAAAAATATCCTGTGAATGGTTCTTCGGGAAAGTGAATCTTCTGACGGCTGCTACAGCATATATATATATATATATATATATATATATATATATTTTCGAGCGTATTGCGAACCCTTAATTCAAATTTCAACCCACTGCTAGATAATATTGAATTTTATCTATTAAAATAACATTAAAAAATGATTTTTTATACGTTTTTCCTTCCGCTCACCCAGAAAAATTTTTTTTGGGAATTTTGACTCATGGATTCTTGTTATAGGTATAATTTCCTACAAAAAAGCCCATTGCGTCGACTTTGTAACTCCACTGGGTTCGACGAAAAATGTCATTTAAGCTGAATTTTCATAAAAATAGCAGTTAATCACGTTTATTTGCTAAACTATTGAAGATGGAAAGACTTAATAGCTAATAAGTGGTAATAGCTATGGAATTACTGATTTAAAAAAAATTTGCCGTCATAAAATTTTGAAAAATACAATGACAAACAAATTTTTCATTACATTTTTCATAAATTAGTTATTATTGGAAAAAATAGATGTTTTCGTTGATTTTAAGTTTTAAGTGGCTTTAACAGCGAAACCATGAGAGCTACGAGAAAATTTCTTAACACAAAATTGTAAGGCATAAACCACCCTACAATTTTTTTTCTCTATCTTCAATAGTTTAACAAATAAACGCGATTTACTGCTATTTTTATGAAAATTCAGCTTAAATGACATTTTTCGTCGAACCCGTTAGAGTTACAAACTCGACGCAATGGGCTTTTTTGTAGGAAATTATACCTATAACAAGAAGCCATGAGTCAAAATTCCCAAAAAAAAAAATAACTAAGCTCCTAACCTAATGCAAGTAACTAATTTTTAGTCGGCGCCAAACAAACAAGCAAATGAATTAGGTAAGGCGTAAAATGATGGCATCGAGTTGGGCGTTGACATTCTGATAATTTTTCTGAAGTAATTTAATGATCTTGTAACGGTTTATTTGCGCCACCCTGTACACCGTTGGCCATGGCATTGGAAATTCCTTTTCTAGCCGGTCTCGAGGCAAAGGAAAAAAGCTATCGACTTCGCTCGAGAACCTTTTGTCGTTTTGGGTGTCGTATGAACGTGAGAGTTCGATAGAAATTCTGGTAAACAGTGGCAATACGGTACGACGTCTTTGCATCGTTGTATGTTCCATATGGGATGATTTTGTTGTCGAAAAAACCTCATAACATCTAAGGTCAGTAATATCAACATTTTTTGAGTTGGCGATAGCTGACAATGATTTCCATAGGTTTTTTGTACCACCCCGTAACGTGGCGTTTACAAGGCACCACCTGAGCAATTGTTTTTTTACAACGATCTATTTTGAGAAACCAGGGCCGTCTTGTGCAAAATAGAGGAATAGCTGTACCTCAACACAGAAGCCGCAGCCTCAATAATCTGCAAGTGGTTTGTCGGCAGAGCACTAGGAAAACACCATATCATTAGAAAAAACGGCATTACACCCCACCCGGCAGTGGGATAAGTACAATACTAGAGTATTCTGGGACCCTCAGTGAGTACATCGCTTGATTTTTTCTCCCTCAGAGCGTGAAAGAAAGAAAAGGGGACCAAACCCGTAAATATCAGTTTTAGCCTTTACCAATGTTACCTATTTGTCAGAAATTATATGTTTTATGTAAATTCACGAATTCTTAAGAACCCAGTGTGATCTAAAAACAGCTGTTTCTAGATAATTCCAAGGGGTACCTTGTATTTTTTTATGTGGTAGCTCGTACGTTTATTTATCAGCCCAGTCACTAGGTAGGGCACCAAAATATATAAATATATTTTGATTTATAACGATTCCTGCCGAGTCGTAAGTCGAGATTATACAAATCTAAATTTCATACCGTGTGTAAAATATTCATTTTTTATATTGTTCTTATATGCAATTTTTGTAATACACTTTATATGATTATTGGTATTTTCCATTCTGAACTGTTCTGTATTCCATTTCCCCCTCCCCGTTGAAATTATTCAACTGGCGCCCAAAAAAGGAAATAGCTTGAGTTTGAACACCTGAAAACACAAAAAAGAGAAACAAAATAATACCCACGGCCCGGCTCTTTCCTCCTCAAAGAAAGGAGTTGTCAGGCAGTTACGTTTCACTGGAAGTGGATAGTTTTCCAGGAAAGCGTTACAATCTTCGTTGATTGTTTGTTTGGCACCGACTCAAAATTAGTTACTTACATTAAGTTAGGAGCTTAAGTATTGAGACTAAGAAGGTTCATTTTATTTTTTACTTTTCAGTTCCGTATTTCGTCGGTTTAATTTTTTGTTAAAAAGTTTTTATTTTCCAATTTTTTGTGGCTGAAATCTACTAATTACTAACGGCTTGTTTTTTATTACTTCCAAAATAGTTACTTACTCACCTTACTTCAACTATTACCAGTTAAATAATATGATTATCTATTTTTACTATTTATTGTAATATGAATCATTTTTGTTGTTCTGGTTAGTTTATTTCATTATTTTGTATATCATTCCATCCTCTCATAGAATATAAGGATTGTGATAATGACACTAGCGATCTGTCATTGTCAACTACATATATGTGCCAATGTTCACAAGTGAAAAATCAATTATCCCTTTTTTTTTCTACCCGTAAGGGTGTATAATTCCATTCGAAATCCAAATATGACCAACTATGAGGTATACCCTATCTGATTGAAGAAGAATAATTCAAATCGAAGATCCCAGTACAAAGTTATGCCTGATAGAATCGGTTAACGAACCAGAATTCAGAGAGTGATTGATCAATATCCTTCATTTTGCTACCCTTAGGGGTGGATTTCATCTTTGAAATACAAATGGGACCAACTTCGAAGTACACCCTATCCACTGAAAGAAGAATTATCGGAATCGGACGCCTCAGTAAAAAGTTACGCGTGATCATACATAAAAAAAATTATAAAAAAAAATATACGCGTCGACTAGAGAACCTCCTCCTTTTTGGTTTCGTCGGTTAAAAACAATAACACTTTTAGTCAGGTAAAAAAAATATATTACCCACCTTATGACTTGTAAAGTGTTCAGATACTATTTTGAAGTTGTTTTAGCAAAAAAAAATTATCGGTCTGTGGGACACTTTGATTCGGACTACATGGTGGCACTCAACCTGTTAAACAGTGAAAATAGTAAATCACTTATATCTTATGCTAATAATGTTATGTTATCAAATGATTTACATGTATATTCTTGTACTCTTTTTCGTGAAATGAATAGATAGTTTACAGCCATCTGATGAATATATAATGAATTTTGAAAGACTGGGGCAGATATTGAATACAAGTTTGTCCCTCATCGGTACGAACCACTCACTTCGGCGCTACTGTATATATAACGGAGATTTGATCGACAAAAGTAAAACTGGAAATGTCTCTGCATACATTTTTAACCTTATTGCTCATTAATTATTGCTACAATAACTCGTTAACACGCTGTTACCTGACGAATAGGCAATAAAACGCAATCAGTGGAATCACAGCGCAACTATAAATGATATAATATTATTTCCAATTACTTGTTGATGGCAGTGGAATGAGAGTATCGTAAGAAATAAAAGAATAGAAGCTCCACACATTATTCCATTTTGTCTTGGAACATTCCACATTGGAAAATGTCACTTAGTTTTTGGAGGAGCCAACAATCAGTTGCTTATATATCATTATTTTTTGTTGGGATGTGATCAGAGCTGTGCCGAGCACTAAGCACTTTTCAAAAGGGTGAGACTGTTAGGTACTTAAGTTACTTTTTGATATAGAAATGCTGTAATAAATAATTTGGTCCAAATAAAAAAAGGGTTTTCGTATTTTTGGTTTAATCACGTCGAATTGAATCCAGAACATCAATGGAAACATAATAATTATGTAGAATGCAATGATTTGACCCGTATGATATATTATTCATGAGTGTGGCGTGTGGCATTGAATAAAGTGCACTTCGAAATGAAAACTTTATTCACATAATTATCGAATATTCTGAAGCTATCTAATAATGATCGAATTTTGATAAATCATGATTTTCGACCCCAAAAACTACTACATACCAATTTTCATTGAAATCGGAATATAAATAAAAAATCTCGTCCGGCATATTAGATCCCCCATCTTGAATTTTACAATCATAATCTGTGACCCCAAAAATCTCCAGATAGCAATTTTAAAGATTGGCCATTCAACACACGTCAGCCAAATCGGAGGCGCCATCTTGAATTCCTGAATTTTTTCAACAAAATAATGATCTCCAATTCCGAAAAAACTCTCACATACCAATTATAAATAGAATCGGACCCTAAACACATTAACACAGCACATTAAATAAAATTTCTAAAAATATTTCGAAATTGTTTTTTTACTTGAGGTTAGTTTTCAGTGAGTTTTACCGAATTATTTTAAAATCAACAAAATACGTTGCAAAGTAGACAACTGAAAATACGTTGAATCTTATAGAAAATTTAAGCAAGTTCTGCTCTATGGAATGTCTCTTGTAAGAGTAGAGGGATTGTAACAAGAAACTAGACGAAATAGCACGTTTATCAAAATAATTTTCTACGACTACAGATGGAATAATGTTTTTCTATGACTATTAGAAAAAGCGTCATTTATATGACCATTTCTTGATAAGTAATGAACTCTAGTTTCGTAACAGTAGGTAATGATCCATTACTCATCAGGTTCGAACCAGATTCATCACTCAACACTTTGAAGCCAATAAAGTAACATAAAATACTTAGGAGTCATAATAGACTGGCACATGAAATGGGACATACACATCACCTACGTTACCAAAAAACTACAATGTATCCTTTATAGATTAAGATACATGAAAAAAATCCTTCCTACACATCATCTGCTCACACTATATCATGCACTCGTTGAAAGTCATTTTCGATACGGTTTATTAGCATGGGGAGGTGCACTGAAATCCCACATTCGACCCCTTGAAATTCTACAACGACGATTCCTGAAAATTATTCTAAGTGAAAACTCAAGATATCCAAGTGATTTACTCTTTCAGGAATCAGAGGTACTCGACCTTAAACAACTATATTACTACAATGACAACATAAAGTACTATACAACAAAACACTCGTCAAACTTACCAACACGCACCTATAACACTAGACAAAGAAATAACTATAAAATACTGCAAATAACAAAGTCCGGGTGAAAACTAGCTTTTCTTACAACGCTCCAAAAATGTTCAATTCTTTACCTGAAACAATTCGTACTATACCCAACTCATTACAATTCAAAAAACAGCTGAAAATATTCATGAAGAGATCTGAAGTACGAGATTTCTCAAAATGATTACTTCAATCAATATTGACCAAGAAACCTCCTCGTTATATTTCGTATACATTTTTATCTTCCGTACATGCTAAATATGAATACGCTTCAACAAATATTGGTATTTTATTACATTTTACATTTTATATATATTTAATCTTGTATACTCTTACCCATATCAAAATTCTTGTAATAACCGATTAACATTCCATTTTATTTATAATTGTAATAAATGTCCTAAAATATTGTATAAAGTGTCCTAAAATAGTAAATAAACATTATTTTTTTAACATTATATTTTATGAAAATACTGTAGTTCATTCACATTGTTTTTTGGAGTTTATAACATTATTGTATTCACTTCATCCAAATAGATTATATGCTTAGTTTGTACTGTATTTAGGCCAAATTGAATCTAAATTTTTTTGTGTCGATGATTCAAATTCTATACATATGATATATAGTGCTTTTATTCTATATTGAATTCAAATAGTCTATAACAAATTTTATTGTATATGACCCAAATGAATATGATTCGATTGTATTTTTTCTGCGAAACAAGTGTAAAAATACTTATCGCCAACCTATTTTTTTAAATTATCCTTGTAAACCCATCTTTTTCTTGAATAAAGTTATATTATTATTATTATTATTATTATTATTAATCACAGTTGAGCATATTCATTACTGTTCAGTTGTGTTTGAATTGTTTCCATTCGCAAGTATGCCTTGAGAATTTAACAACTTCAAACTTGTTCTCAAACGTCATAATCATTGAATTGACACTTCGTTTTGTAAAATATTATAGTTTCTAACGAAAAACAAGAAGAAAAAGATGGATTCTGAAAGTGACAACGAGTGTACCCCACCAGAAATTTGTAGTGCGGCGAATATAACATCTTCAAATCTATTACCAAATAAATCCAGAAAAAAATATGAGACGATATATGCAATGTTCATGGATTGGCGGAAGAAAAATAATGTGAATACGTTTTCGGAAAATGTACTTCTAGTATATTTTTCCCAATGAGCTGAAAAATATAAATCGTCCTCGCTTTGGACACAATATTCAGCGTTAAGAAGTACCATTTTAATCAACCAAGACGTCAATATTACGTGAGTTTTTGAAACGCAAATCCGATGGTTATATACCGAGGAAGGCTCAAACATTCACCCCAGATGAAATAAATTAATTCATAAACAAAGCACCTGATGAAATATATTTTTTCAAAAGTTCACTCAACAAAATGAGAGAACCTAGTTAGGAACTTGAATAGCTTCATATCACTTTAATTTGCAAGCACCTCGGTAGCACATAGCTTAAGCTCTGGACTTTCAATCCAGTGATCGTGAAGTTTTTTTTTCTTTTCCAGCCACTAATTCAACAATTATCAAACTGTTTGAAATTGACTAAAATAACAAAAATTGGAAATATTTTTTAAGTATATTTCTTTTAGGTTGCACTGATCATGGGAATTATGAGAGCCTGTCGTGCGGATGGAATGCACTCTATGAAAATAGGGGACTTGGAAGATTTCGAATCGGCTATATTAGTCACCATACCAAACACCAAAACGAAAATTGTTCGGAAGTTCGCCATAACTGAGCCTTTTCGCCATATTTGTATTAAATATATCACGCTACGACCGAGTAATATATTAACAGATTAATTTTTTTTTCATTATCAGAAAGGTATATGCACCAATCAAAGAATTGGAATAAATAAATTCGGAGCCATGGGAAAACAAATCGCAACATTTTTGAAACTTCCAAATCCAGAACTATATACTGGGCATACTTTTCGTAGATCATCTGCCACCCTGCTAGTGGATGCGGGTGGAGACATCACTTCTTTGAAGAGGCATGGAGGGTAAAAGTCAACATCTGTGGCGGAAGGATACATAGATGATTCGATGGAAAATACAATGAATACTGCAGAAAAAATATTAGATTCAATGAAACCGTCTACAAGTACCTGCAACATCTCACAAACATTTATTGCACAGAACACTTCGGAAATGGAAATGTGAATTTGGATATAGAATCCTCGATACCGTCAGGTATGATTTCCAACTGTTTCAATTTTACAATAAATTTCATTAACAAAAAATGATTTTGTTTATGTTATAAAAATTTTCGAAATATAATTATAGATTTTTTTATTCAATAAAAACTGCCTATTATGCAATTAAATGAATTACACTCTTTCACGATTTCCTCCACAAATGAATCTTATTTTCAAATAGTCCTGATATAAGTCACAGAAAAAGTATAATATTCTGCTCGCGAGAAATAGCCATTACTCGCTAGAATGATTTAAGACGCTCGCCTTCGGCTCGCGTCGACAAACTTCATTCTCACGAGTAATGGCCACATTTCTCGCTCGTTGAATAATATACTATTTTTTTACCATCGTCGTTTGTTTTGTTTTTATATTTTTTATAATGCATATTTGCAGCACAAACACCAGCAGCTACCAGAATGTCATTAGACGCCATTTTTCATTTAACTGAACAACTTGGACAGGATACATGTTTATTAATATAATCGGCCGACTCTCCGTAGGAAAAGAAACAGTTGGCCGACAATGTTGAACCGATTTTTTTCAAGTCTGTACTTAATTTTTTACCTATAACTGTTCTAAAGTTTTCTTAATACAACATTATCATGTGCAGAAAGTCTATTCATTGAGTTTCTGCATTCAGAGAGAAAAAATTAAGCACTAAACTCACTTCGCAACGCAAAACATTTAAAACAATGCTTATATCAACACCGTAATCTCCCGAATATGCATAATATGGGGCCACATACGCGTTCAGTAGTTCTTGAGGTGCCGCTAGCCGCGTTTTCGAAAACATTTATACATAGATTGATAGGTAAGGGAAGGCTTAGTGCTTAGTAATCACGAAAAGTTTTTTTTCGTGAAATGCTCGAAGCACTAATAGACCTTTGAGAATGGTAAAAAGTGAAAAAAAATAATAGTAGGATGAAACCCATTGGAAAAGGAAGAGAATTTAACAAAAATGAAAGGAAAAATAATTTGAGGTCGGGAAGTGGAAGGGGGTGAGTTTTTAAGGATAAAAAATGGTATATCTCGATTTACGGCAAAACTACAAGTCCAATGGAAAAAAGTTGAATGTCAAAGTTGTAGGTTATTAAAAAGATCTACAACTTTTGTATCCACACTTTTTTTACATAACCTTAAAATTTATGTAAAAAATTCAAATAACCAAGTTTTTGATTTTTTATTTTTATCTTCTACAAAAAATTTGGTGAAACCTTTTTTTTATGTTCCAAACACACTGTAACTTTTTTGATTTAAAATATTTATTTTTTCACCTTATTTTGACTGAATATCGAAAAAGCACCCTAATTTTCAATCGAAAATTATCCCGTCAAAATATCAGCTTTTTCGTGGGCTTTTTGTTCGTTGAAATCTCTACTTTCTGATGGTATAAAAAAAAGTACATTACTATGGCAGAAAATGCAAAAAAACTCGAATTCGAATTTAATAAGACATCTACAATATTTTGAGAATGTTGTAGAATCTTCTTTAAATTATATGCGTAGATGCCTATTTATTGCTATTTTGAGATAACTTATATACCTGAGTGACCGCCGGAAAATTTTAGGCCATCAAAAGGTATTTCATAGAGAAGTGGGGAAGAGGCTAGGAGGGTCTGGGCCTTACTACCTGTTATTTCTTTGCATTTTCAGAGAACATTTACCATAGTAATGTATATTTTTTTTACAACATCAGGTAGTAGAGATTTCAACGAACAAAAATTCCACCGACTTTTTCAAAAAAGCTGAAATTTTGACGGGAGAATTTTCGATTGAAAATTAGGTGTTTTTTCGATATTAAGTCAAAATAAGGTGGAAAAATAAACATTTTAAAATCAAAAAAATTACAGTGTGTTTGGGACATAAAAAGATAAGTTTTCACCAAATTTCGTGGAATTTTTTTTTGTAAAAGATAAAAATAAAAAACCAAAAACTTGGTTATTTGAATTTTTCACTTACATTTTGAGATTATGTGAGAAAAGTGTGGATACCAAATTTGTAGATCTTTTTATCACCTACAATTTTTCTATAGGACTTGTAGTTTTGCCGGAAATCGAGATAAACCGCTTTTTACCCTTGAAATCTCACCCCCTTCCACTTCCCGACCTCAGATCGCCCGTAAATTATTTTCCCTTTCATTTTTGTTATATTCTCTTCCTTTTCCAAAGGGTTTCATCCTACTATTATTTTTTCCGGTTTCAAAAATTATCGACCCTGGTCTATAAGCCCTAAGCACTGATTCAAAAAAGTGCTCGGGAACATAGTGCTTGCGAGCACAAAAGTGCTTTGAGTGCTTTCACGAGCACTAAGCACAGTGCTTTGGGACAGCTCTGGATGTCATGAATGTAGAATATTTCTAGTATTACCAAATATTTGCTCTGCATAGTATTCCAATACTAGTTTGGATGTTACTGCGGGTCAAAGCGCACCTGCCCCGCCTGCTGGTCAGGTTGACAAGAGGCTTAGTGCTGTTGTAGCAAGGCTCGGCCAGTACTTTTGGAGGGTGACCACCTGCCAAGACTCGCGTTCGAAAAGACCCAAATAACTGCAGTGTACTAGCATATTCACAGCTACAGGCTCAAGATCAATGAGCACATTATATGGCGATAGATATGTCGTCCTTCGGAGGGGACGTTGAGATGGCAGTCTTAAGTTTATGGATGTTGAGCTCGCTTAGGATTTCCGGTTGGTGGGAGTGTATACACCGGCGTCGGTGTTCAGCCCTGGTCGAATAAGTAGGGCGACGTTAACACGTTGCCAACCGTCTCGGTCAATATGACCAAGAAAAAAGTTTGCTTGCAGGCCAGTGAGGGCTATTTGACCAAGAACCTCAATTCGACTGCGCTGCTGTCTCGGTCTATGTGTCATATGCCAACCTCTTGGTCTAGCGTGCAATTACCAACATATAATAACCAAGGTGGCGGGGTCGAGAAACTGCGACGTTCCAGTATTGGCAAACACCGAAAAATTGAAAAACATGAAAATTCATGATAATATTCAATTACGGGAAGGAAAAGAGAGTTAACTCAAAAAAGATCGTTTCATCAGCTTCGACGTGGAGAGCCTTCACACCAATGTCCCTATAGAGGAATCTCTCAGTATCATCAAAAGGAAACTCGAAGAAGATGACCAGCTGCACGAGAGGACTGACCTTCCCACCCACGCAATATTGGAATTACTGCAGTGCTGCCTACAGAACTCATATTTCCAGAAAAAGGACCGATTCTTCTCTCAAGTCGACGGACTCCCGATGGGATCTTCCCTCTCTCCAATCATCGCCAACATATACATGGAGTGGTTCGAGGAATTGGCTATACGGGAGGCAGAATACAAACCAAAGCTGTGGTTGAGGTACGTGGATGACACCTTCATTGTATGGAATCACGGAGACGAACATCTCCAGGATTTCTTATCAGGAATTAACAGAATCAGGGATTCGATCAAGTTCACGATGGAGATGGAAACCAACAGTGCCTTACCCTTTCTCGATGTGAACGTTGAGAGAATAGGCAATGCAATTCGCACCTCCGTCTACAGAAAGAAGACACATACGGGGCAGTACCTCAGTTACAGCTCCAACCATCCGAGTTCGACGAAGAGAGGGATCGTGAGAACATTGGTGGAGAGAGCGACGCACATATGCAACGACGTGGAGTCACTAGATGCCGAATTAAACCACATCAGAGAGGACCTCCACCGGAATGGATATCCCAAGAAACTCCTAGAAGAAGGGGCACTTTACGATCTTGGAGACTCTCAATTGTTTTTATTTTCATTAACACAATAACTGGTCATTATTCCACGTAATTATCAAACTTTTCCCCTCAATAATGAATCAATGCAAGTACCATTACCTTTCCCAGCTCCAAAAAAGTATTCATGCACTCCAAAGTCAATTTCATCAATTTTGGTTCCATTCTACAGAAAAAAACGAATCAAAAACTAGTATCAATATCTTGTACTAAGACAATGATACTCAAAGTATTGCAATACAACTTGTTATCGACCAAACTAGGAAAAACGTAATATGGGATCGCGTATTAATAATAATAATGGTGATTATTAGCTGGCGAGCTATATGATCCAAGAAGATGATGAGATTGGAAGTACTCGTATCGTATATCAATGATACAGTCATGACTAATAATTCTGGTACTCTCTTGAGCTTCGCATATGATACAGTCATCCTCTATGAAGCTCATACATGGGATGATATGAAAGAAGAAGTTCAAGACATGAATATGATGATGGATTTTTTCAACCAGAAATCCATCACCATCAACTTCCACCATTATTCTGCCATTCCGATGAACTGCCAACCTACGAGAAAATGAAAATCTACAATCATGGAACTAAAATTGAGATCAAAACAACAAATCACGTGAAGTGGGTAGGTATATTGACAACCATCTGAAATGGGATATTCATATCAAACAAACTGTGCGTTCAATCCGTGTACTGTTATACAAATTCAGATTCTTCAGAACCTTCTTGGATGAATTTCAACTCAAACTCCTTCACCATGCCATTGTGAAATCACGGCTATCCTATGGTATTTCAGCTTGGGGGATATCAGCAATGAACCACATAAAATACCTACATGTATGCAGAAAGAAGTTTTAGAGTTAATTTTCAATAAACCTCCCCAAACCTAAATTGTTGGGTCTTCACCTAGGGGTTTTGAGAGCCTGAAACAAGAGCCCATGATTGTTCTCCTAATTTTGGGAAACAAATTGGCTAAGTATTTCAACGTATTTCATAAGTATTTGTAGGCTTTCGTTTGTCAAACTTCTCATGATTATTCAGTAGGGAAATTATGATTTTTACCTATTTGAAAAATGTTGAGGTATTTTCTGTAGATGAACTGTAACAAATACATCATTTTCAGTGTTAACATTTGGAAATAATACATTTGAATTGGACAACTAAGCGAAAAAGATTGTATCCGAAAAATATTCTATCACATTCTTCTTTGCCTCATTCATCTAAAAGATTTCTTAATTAAGACTGGAATAGAAAATGAAATAACTATTTGAACGAAAATGCAAATTTTCACTTTTAGATTTTTTTCTGTGTTAGGGTATTTTCTCAATATTTATCAGATGTAGTTCAATGTCCAGCGTGGCTTTAGCCTGGAAAGTGGTTATTTTCTATTAGATAAAACAAGAAATAACTTCATTCGAGACTTCATTATTGTCGTGGATTTTTTAATTTTCAGAAAAATCCTTCTATTCAATTTTTAATTGAGAATGTTTTCCTTTTCAATATTATCATACTTCTATTGAGACAAAAACTATCGATTTTTGTGGTGATTTCATATTTTGAAGAATCTGTGGAAGTTTAATAAAAATCCGGCTTGGTCTCATATACGCCACCTTTTCCGGTTTTCCAATGATAAGCCACTATTTCCTCAAAATATACAGAACTATCTCGTAAATTTTTCCCGATTCATGTACATTGCATGCTTGTTGATCATATTTTCACCAACACGCTCATACTTCTACAACATACGTTTCCTATTTTATTAAAATAATGAATTGAACACCAAACCAGCTATTCAGTGCATGTTATCTAACTGTTCTAACCATCCTAGTGTTCATTATTCGTAATAACCAGAATTGAAACTTAATGTCGTGCCATTATGGACCACTTTTGAACCTCCGCTGCCAATTACACGGCCTCCGAGATTAGATGAAAGATTTCGCGATGAAAGTGGGTATTTTTGAAGGAAATTTCACTTTTTTGTGCGTGTTCTACATCATAATGGTTGGGTCTAACCGGCAGATCGCTATCCTTACTTTTACTTCCTCTAATGTATTCATGAGATGCATTGTGGTTATAATCAACTATGAGATTCAATTAGGAGAGAATGCAATCACGAATTGTTGTGAATGAAGAAGTGTTCTTAAAGCTATAAAACTTATAGGTAGAAGAAGTCATACGCATGATGTGAGTTAGATAATTCAACGTGGTTTCAGTTGGCCATTTTGAATAGAGGCGAGAGAAATTTAAATGATTGTACGGTAATTGAAGACGTAAATACAAGTTGAAAGACACATATCATAGACGCGGAATGAAATAGAATGAAAGCTTGTTTTCTTGAATTTATTTCATTTTATGTATATTCATATTTTTCCGAGATTCCACACCCCTTCTATCAAATCGAGGCTCTTTCGTGGGCTCTTTAGTGCACCCTTCCACTGGACTTGATAGCGAATAAGGACTTTCACTGGAAACATATTTACAGATACCGAGAGTATGTCTAGCTCTGCCCGTATCGATATAATCGAAGGAAGAAATTGGTATTTCGTGAAGAATATTCATTCAGTGAAGTCGTAGCAAAGCGCTTTCGTATGTTGAGTCATTATCGGTAAGTAATGATAATAAAAAAAAAAACAAATAAAAATTTTGAAAAACTGCAAAAATAAGGTAACTCACTCGTCAGGTGTACAAGAAGCCATAAAAATATCCTTGATACATCAAACATTGTAGAAGTTCAAAGGAGATACATATTAAAATTCATCCTAGTCCAGGATTAATTTGGATTACAAATCATTCGAAATCATTATAACTATAGTCATTGTTCAATATTGAAGTGAATTTGAAGCTTGACATAGTGCGACAAGAATAAAAAATGATTGACGTGACAGGTGAAATTTGTGACATGGAATCATAGAACTTGAAATTAGAAATAACCTTGACATCAGTTTTCATTCCAATCGGAACATAGATCTGATAATGATCAGTGTAATTTTATCAGATGTACGTCATAGATGCCAAGGAAACCTATCAAAATTATTGTGTTACCCTCCAAATACTCATAATCGAACTCGGGTATAAGGGCAAAGTCTAATGAGAACATTCCTTGCCTCAAAGCGTTAGATCGAGAAGACCAAAGAAGAAGACGAAGGAAAAAAAAGCACTCCGTGCACAAAAAATGAAAGAAATAAATTTCCAGGTTATCAATAGAAATGGCCTACTCTCCAACGATTTTTCCGTGAATTATCGCTGGAAATTTCACTTTCCATTATATCGATGAATAAGAAATAACCTCAATGGAAATTGAAACCTAATTATATTCCATAGTTAAGAAAAATTACCAATTCACATCTCGATCATATACAGGATTTTCACGATGAGCGTTAATCAGACTTTTCTGGCAAACCAGACAACGGATCGACCTGAAAATTCCACAGTGTGCATAAATCAATATGGTCTACACGCCTAAAATTTTAGACGATGCGGCGTTGCCACTTCTACTATAAAGTAGCGGCTACTTTGATTTTTCAAGAAGAACACCCTGTATATAATATCATATTATGATTTTCCATCACTTTGTCAACAACTTCATGTACTATTTCCCTATACCTATCTGTTACCGTTTAGAAGATATAAATTAATTTCGATTTTTTTTCACCAAACATGTACTTTTATAAACGCTGATAATCTTGAACTCTCTTGTACTCAGATGATCAAAATCGAAATGGAGTGGAGTGATACCATGAGGATCTTCACTTCGAATCATATTTTCATTTGCCTCACACAAGATCTTTAAAAAATGTGGAAGTCAATTTTTTCAAATGGAACACCCTTTATATTTCCACATTTTTGAGCTCTACATCCAATTTTAGATTGACTTTGTTCAGATAATCCTATTTCGGTGTCGAACCGTTTTCGAGATAAACTGTTTCAAACAGAAAATGACGTGGCTTCCTTGTATTCATCACTTATTTTTGAAATTTAACAGATTCCATTCGATGTTCCTCCATCAGTCACAGATAATACAATGAATAAATAATTATTAAAATACTCTTCAACCATCAAATGAAACTTCTCTCCAAACAATAGTTTTATTAACGCTGACACACGAACTGAAAATAATTTCATGAATTAGTTAGTTAATTCAATTGTCAGGGTATTTCAGAATATCTTCGTACACATCTCCACCTCTACTTAAACAAACATGTAATCTCTTCAAGAGATTTTCATATGTAGCGCTTCTGATTGAGTCTGGAGTTAAACTATTGAAAGCAGTTCTAACTCTCGATTTCATATCTTCCATTGTTGTTGGAGTAAACCATATTTTTGATGAAACCCCACACAAAATAATCTAATGGATTGCCATCTGGTGTTCTAGGAGTCCAACGAAAAGGTCCATTATTACCAATCCATCCGTCTTCGAAGATTTCAGTTGAAGCTTCGCTTACAGAACGAGAATTATGGGGTGGAGTACCTTCCATTCGGTACCATACACGTTCTCTTCCTGGCCTATTATTTAAAATCATTTGAATTCCATTTCTCAGTAAATCTTCATATTTTGTCGCATTCAAATTATCATCATAAAACTCGATATGAAAAATTGACCCATTCTTTACGGCACAAAATACATGAAATTGACATATTTCTTGAAAACCCCTTCGGCGAACGACATAGGGATTTTCTGGTGCCCAATAATGACTGTTGTGTCTATTGAAAACTCCATTTTTTGTAAACTTGGCCTCATCTGTCCATATGATATTGTCAGGGAAATGTTCATCCTCTTGAGTCTTGACAAGTAACCATTCAAAGAATTCCACTCTACGAGGCAAATCAGTCTCTTTCAGATGTTGGACACAGTAGAATTTATAGGGATGCCATTTGTGATTATTGAGAATGCGATAAATTGTCACGTAGGGTATACCTATCTCCCTTTCAGCCTCGTGTAGAGAAGCATTTGGAAATGCATGAAAAAATACCAAAACTGTTATGCCATTGTCATCATCATCCACTTCAGGCTTTCTACGAATGATTTTTGGACGAAAGGTTCCATTCAACCTACAGTGTTTTAGTAGATAGTCGATTCATCACATTATTATTCTGTTTCGGAAGTTCTGGATATCTTTCATGAAATACTCGGCATGTTCTACTTGCAATTCTATTGCACTCACCATAAATTATTAATAAATTCAAGAAATCTTCATTACTGTAACCTAATCTTGACATTTTTCTATTATAATTGGTATCACAATCAGTCAAAATCACCAATAAAAGTTTGACGTTTCAAAATTGGATCATTCATTTTTCCAAAGAACCTATTAAAAAATATTAATTGGCAATGTTGTACGATAGAGACACTCAATACCTCAATGCAAACAAATTGTAACTTTTTCTACGGTACATATCAATTTCGAATTGACTGATTTGAGACCGTTGAAAAACTAAATCGAAAAGAAATATTACGTAGTATAAAATAGATCTTAAATTTCAAAAATAAGTGATGAATACAAGGAAACCACGTAATTTTCTGTTTGAAACAGTTTATCTCGAAAACGGTTCGAAATCGAGATAGGATTATATGGACAAAGTCAATCTAAAATTGAATGTAGAGCCAAAAAATTTGGAAATATACAGGGTGTTCCATTTGAAAACAATTACTTCCACTCATTTTTTCATGTGAACAAAGTATCTGCATTTTTTAAAGACCCTGTATGAGGCAAATAAAAATATGACTCGAAGTGAAAATCCTCATGGTATCACTCTACTCCATTTCGAATTTGATCGTCTTAGTACCAGAGAGATCAAGATTATCAGCGTTTATAAAAGTACATGTTTGGTAAAAAAAAAATCGAAATTAATTTATATCTTCTAAACGGTAATAGATAGGTATAGAGAAATAGTACATTGAAATGTTGACAAAGTGATAAGAAATTATAATATGATATTATATACAGGGTGTTCTATTTGAAAAATCAAAGTAGCCGCTAATTTATAGTAGAAGCGGCAACGAAGCATCGTCTAAAATATTTTAGGCGTGTAGATCATATCAATTAATGCATACTGTGGAATTTTCGAGTTGATCCGTTGTCTGGTTTGCCAGAAACGTCTAATTAACGCTCATCGTGAAAAGCCCTATATAAGTGTGTAGGTACCCGTCTCGTCATTCAAACTGTTCGCGGTAAACAATATTGTTACCTGGAATATTATACTATTTTGTCTTTTTTTATTAACATTGATTCATCTAGTGTTATTCCTGTGCACCCCGTAGTTGAAACTTTTTACCCCACCGCTGGGGCAAAAAGGAACGAACGACTGTCACAATCGTTGAAATTTTACTTTGCTGTTGCATTTATAGGAGTAATGACGCTTTTTGCCCATCACATTTTTTATTATTTGGCGCTTTAAGTTCCTTGAACTTCCAGAAAACTGCAAAATGCACGCTTAACCCCGCCTAAGATGTATAAAAATGCTGTTGGGTTCACTTGTACCAATAAAATGTTTATACAAATTTATGGACACCTATGGCCTACTTGATATTGACTGAACTAGAGTTGCAGATGGCGCCGAAGTCGTTACTAGGTATAATTCATCAAATTGCGCCATCTACTAATGAAATGCGCAGCAAAATACAACTCCAAATGGCGTCCCCCAAAATTTCTGAATAATATCGACTCGGCAAAAACACCAGTGTTTTCGACAATCCTACCCTTTGTGCTGCAGAGCGCGAGTCAAACTTACATTTGTTTGAGTGAAAAAAAAATAATGACCTGGATCTGTTATAAAATGCACTTGGACCATTTTTCTAATACGAATCAATGGTTCCATCTGACCCCGTTCCTAACAACCTTCGAATTGAAAATTCGAAACAAAAGTTAAATGGTCACATATTTTCAATTTCACGGTCAATTCATCTTTGGACGAGGAGGAATCCACTATCGCATACGATATATGTAGCATGAAATGGACATGATAGTAACATAATAAGAGTACGATGATGGCTGGTGAATGTGGTGATCACTCAACTGAAAATTTTAATAGACCCACTTTTTGCTTGTTTATCGTGGTCAAAATTTCAGTGTGTTGATATGGTTCAATTAAAATTGTAATTGAATTTTTGTGGATCGATGTACGTTTTCAAGCATGAATGTGTGTTTTATAACAGAACTTCGGTTCGGAATGGAAGAATTTGCGAATGTTAACATCATCAATCATATTTTCATGGCAGAGCTATCTGCCCGTCATAATAGAATTGTTATTAAAACTGTATTGCAAATTGGGGCTATTATTTTCAAATAAAACCATATGACCAACTTCCTGCAGATTTTATCTTCGAAAACAATAAGTATATACATAAAGAGTCATTCTACAATAGATTTCAATATGACTTTTATCCCATGTATGTATTCGTTCGTCTTTTCATAGCTGGCGATGACTTTCAATGGGAATTGAAGTAACAAAGGACTCGAAAATTTTACAATAAAATAAATGAGAAATCCAACATTACAAAAAATGAAACCTTCATCACCATCCCGTATATTCAAAACCTTTCAGAAAACATTAGCAACAAAAAAAAATGCAACTATCAAGTAAGTCACAAAGCTAACTATATACATCCCTAAAAATCAGCACTCCAACCATGAAAAAATCGAATGGGATATACAGTATTCCTTGCAATGATTGCGAAAAAGTATACATCGGTATAACGTCACACCTTTTGGAAAATAGGATAGGACACAAATATTTGAAAAATCCAGCACTACTTTAATCAAACATATAATAAATGGTAACCATAATCCTAGCTCCACATAAAGGAGCCATCGAAAAAAAGGTCTGGAGGGATCCTGTCATTCAACAGACGAGACACACATCGGGATCACAGATCCCCTATACAGATGGTGCCTGGAAGATGACGAGACATCGTCGCACATCCTCACTGAGTGTCCCGCTTTGGTGCACCAGAGGGAGATCAACCTTGGGAGCATAATTCTGAACCCAGAGGATGTCAAGGAGATTCAGCTGAGGAAATTGCTGAATTTCATCAAGGAAATCGGCATGCCCAGCTGATTCTCTCAGAACAAGTGGGCGCACAATGGGCCCAAACAGAGAATCTTACGTGCACGCAATTCTTCGGAACCGGCTCACCCTGTGCGAAGAAGAAGAACCATAATCATAGTTTCAAAAATACCAAATTCTAGATGTCGAAATGAAAAAAAAAGATGTATATATATATATATATATATATATAGTATATAAATATATATATATATATATACATATATATATAAATATATATATATATATATATGAACGGTGGAACAGACAAAGGAAACCCCACCCAAATTTATCACACAATTTTATAGAATATCATCATAAAAACCAACACAAATCCCAAAAACTTCAAAACCGAAAATATTCAATCTCCAATCGCCCCTACAATACACATAAATGAAACAAATCAGATTCAACGCCCAATCAGCGAGGACTTCGTGCCCAAAACGAAAAAACACGAAATATACTATCAACAACACATCATCTCAAAACTCAACTCACTACACCAACGTTGAAAACATTTTAGGGCTATACACAAACATTCAATCGCTACAACATGAGGAAAAAGGCAAACATTAATCAGATGTTTTAATTTTTAATAAATAATAATTTCAAATCTGTCAAGGTACGTCACCGAATTGATATCATAATAAAATATATTCTCATCTATTAAAATTGTATTCAAGAAAAAAAATATGAATAATAAAAAATTGAAACTGTCTCTAACCAGGGACGAAACGTCTTACACAATCGCATAGACCTTTATTATAAGAATCCAAAACCGTAATGAAAAACAAAAAGTATTATATATATATATATATATATATATATATTTATATATATATATATATATGTATATATATATTTTAGTGAAAGATAGTCGTTGCTGACTAGTTAGGTGTAACAAATTGATTATTGGGATATGCAGCAGAAATAAAAAAGTGTACTCTTTAAAGTTTGTCCAAGCTTTCGGAATGTTTTATTTCCATCCTCAGGGATAATCTTTGTTGAGATTAGTTTCTATGTTGTTTATGAATGTTCTTCATGTAAAGTACGGTGAAATATAAGTTCTGAATTTGAAGTTGGCAACACATGTTTTGAATCGTCAACTAATTATACACATTAAAATTCATTGAAACGTTACTAATTAAAATATAAAAAAAATTAAAATATAAAGTCTGAAACATGTGTGTCTTGAAAAATTACAATTGTACTTTTTCAAGACACACATGTTTCAAACTTTATATTTTTAATTTTTTATTATTTTAATTAGTAACGTTTTAATGAATTTTAATGTGTATAATTAGTTGACGATTTATAACATGTGTTGCCAACTTCAAATTCAGAACTTATATGTTTTTACTCTTGGATCAATTTCTTTGTTAAAAATTTCAACGTTGTTAGTGTCAAACTTGTATTGATTTTATTTTTCGAGTTTGGATAAGGCTGTAATGTCGGTTTTTGAGTATTTGTGGGCTTGTACTCGTTTCTGCAAATATTGTTTTGTTTGACCTATATAGGTACTTTGATAGTCTTCACACGGTATTCTATATACTGTATGAGTTTGTTTGTGTTTTGGTATTTCTGTTTTTAATTTTGAATAAATGGTTTTGTTCGTATTTTTCAGTCGGTGTGAAATAGTTATGTTGTGTTTTTCTATTATTTTATTAATTTTATTCGATAGTTTGTCTATGTATGGTAAAAGTATGCATGTTTGTTACAATAAAAATGATAATAAAGAAAATAAAACAGCAACATACATACCTTTACCATACATAGACAAACTATCGAATAATATTAATAAAACTATGGAGAAACACAACATAACTATTTTACACCGACTGAAAAATACGAACAAAATCATATATTTAAAAGAAATACCAAAAAACAAACAAACTCATACAGTATATAGAATACCGTGTAAAGACTGTCAAAGTACCTATATAGGTCGAACAAAACGATTACAGGCCCAAAAATACTCAAAAACCGACATTACAGCCTTATCCAAACACGAAGAAGGAAATCAACATAAGTTTGACACTAACAACGTTGAAATTTTGACCAAAGAAAGGTATCCAAGAGTAAGAACATTTCTCGAAATGATACATATTAAAAAAGATTCCAATAGCATTAACAATAGAAATGATATATAAAACTTAAGCCAGATTTATAACAACCTTTTTTAATTTTGTTTAAAGTAATAATAATGAAAACTGATCTTTACATGCTGCCGTAAAATAGAGTCCGGCTTATATACCAGAACTCAATACAAACAATCTGGTGTACTTATGAAGAGGGTAAAAATGCATGAAAGATGAACAAACCATTTCCGATAACTTCGACTCCGCAGATACACACCTACAATAACGTTTGTACGATGCGAACGCAGAAATTCAAATAAAATAATTTTGTTTTAACCTGATGATGACACATACCTTGTCGAAACGTCGTTAAGAGAAATTATATTAATTTACTGAATCAGACCTTTATTCCGAGAAATTGAAAAAAAAAATATATATATATATACATACATATTTGGTGTCGAAATGCCAACTGAAAACCATGCATATTCTATTATGAATTGGTTTTGAAAAATAGTACCTCACGAAATATTGTTTTTCATTGGCGAAAATTCTAGCGAAAGCATGTTTCACAATAGTTTGTCTTCCTTGTAGAACTTTCCGTAGAATTTAATTATAAACAACAAATCACCAATGTCCACCGAAATTCAAACCCCGGACCTAGATTCTCATAAGAATCTTGGATACAAAATGAAAAATCCTCAATGGATGAAAAAATTATTGTGAGTTTCTGAAAAAATGGGAAGGAAAAACATTATGAAACATTACTGAGTTTTCTTGTGTTTCGAAAAGTCCATAGGGAGACTGGTTTCTCATTTGATATGCTCTACTAAATCACATTATTTTCCATCAATACAGTGATCTCTAATTTCCAGCAAATGAAACGTGGAGATATTTTTTTTGGAAAGCAGGACACACAATACATATTTTACAAATATATCGTGAGAGTGCCGTAAAATCTTCGAATATATCAACATCTTTGAACTCTGTTAAGTACCGTATTGTTGACTGACTTACCAATTCATTCAGTAAAAATAACACATTCTCCGTCGCCTTATCCAACACAATATGTCAATATATAAAACAATCAGATAGTGATATTCCACATTGAATTCAACGAAACAAGTTAATTTGATATCCATGAATCAAAAATACATAATATTTTTCCATCAATCCCCATCACTACTGATATCAAAAACCGCACTTGCCGCGACTATAACAAAAGTCTTGAAGATGCACTCCACTGAGCAGAAACGTCGATATATCGATAGCACCGACGACGAATAACACCTGGAACCTTGAGCAGTATCTCGAGGCCACCGGCACTCGCGGAAGGAGAAGAAGAAGAAATGTTTGGAGTGTAAAAGTCTTAACGGAACGACTAACAGGTCGGTACGACCTCGACAGATATGTTTGTGTGTGATCCAGTTGGATAGTACTCTCAAGTTCGCGGATATGTCGATGAGCATGTCCTCCAGTGGTGGTGCGCAGTGAGAGTTGACGGAGAATAATAGACGGGGTGGTTTTAACTCAGACGACCAAGAAGACAGAATTCCAGAATGGATGAAAAAAAATCCTGCTAATTTTTGGGGGTGATGATAGATAAAGAACTGAAACGGACTGATCAAGTGAAATATATATATATATATATATATATATATATATATATATATTTATATATATATATATTGTTATGTTAGGGAGGACCAGTAATATATTTTGAAGATGAAAAAGAAATAATTACATAAATAAACCACAAAAATAATAAATACTTAATAGTTAGTAGTTCATAAGATATTGTTTTTACATTTTTTTGAGATTATATTCCCTTTATGAAGCCCCTGTATAATATTGATAGGTAAAAAAATATGCAAATACTATAATGCAATCATTTTCATACATTGTGAAAATGATTACAACCTATAATTGTTTAAAATACAACAAAAAAGTCTAGATTTACAAAATCATTCTGAATAAAATGTGATCAACAAAATTATAAGCTTGAAACATACAGTATATGAAATTGTATCTAACTAGAAATAGCCAATGGAAGAACAACAAACTTCTTGATGACAATAGCCAATCAGGGAACAGGATGGTCAGATAAAAGATTTGAAATTGTGGAAAAGTAAGAATTGAGAAATGTCAAAAATAATTATCATCAAATATTGTATTTAGTTTATAAGAAATGTAAAATATATAAGTTCCTAAGTTCTCTCAAATAACACCAAAATAATCAAAGTACGACAAGAAAGTGCGTGAGTTTGAAAATTCAAATAAAATGGACAAAATAGAAATGGTATCCAAGGAATGAAAAAACAATGCTGAGGAGATTGAATTTTTTTTTGAAGAGAAGCCAGGTGCAAAATTTGAATGAAAGAAATTTAGAACTTTCATTAATGAGAAGATAGTTTTTCAACAATAAAAAACCAATACAACTTCTGAATAATCTCTATACAAAATAAACAAGGATAAAAGAAGATTACCTTTTTTGGTTATCCACATGAAACTTGTCCAAGCTGATTTCATGGATTTTGGAGGGTTCCTTTTGAAATGGTTAGTTCCTGAGAGGAGGATGAAATTGGAATTCAGATTATGCCAGGTATTGCATCAGCGACAGTTCCAGCTCCAGGTATAAACTTTTAGTGCACATCACAAACTGAATCACTTTACAACGTTACTCGTATATCTGAAGAACTCTATTTTATTTTGGTATTGAACTATAAAAGAATTCTTCCAACCCAAAAGAAAAAGTAAGGTTATGTCTACAGTATTCATCACTGTTTCTCATTATTTTCTATGAAAATTTGTCAATTGATCATAGTATAAATTATCTATCGTAGGCCAGGTTAATATAAGTTTTCCTGAATAAAGGAAATAATTGTTTTTGATAATTTTTTGGTTTATTTTCCACAATGATATGCTAATAGTTTACTTATAAACACTGAACTGAGAATATTTCGATTGACATCAAAACAGGCAGTGGCTCTATTGCCAGTACCGGCTACTGAGGCGAAGGCGTACCAACTGAGATTGGTCGTGGTAAGAAAAGTAAAAATAATTGGCAACAACGTGGCGAGAAAACAGTAACGTTAGCTGGCAATTATTATTTCATATACAGGGAGAAAATATTTGTGGGGCAATAACAATAACGTGGGGTAAATTTTTAAACAATTATTATTTGAAAGCTATTATTATTTCATAACAATTTGTCTCCCAACGAGGAGCGAAAATAATTAGCAATTAATATTTCATAACAATATATATATTTTTTGAAATGTGCTATTTAAGCTTTTTCATTTGATACCCAACACGGCATCTTTAAAAAAAATTTACCTCATGACTTTATGTCCTCTGAAGGGCATCATATTCAATTTCGTGTGACGTCAGCGGACGATCAAGACGCTTCCAACGATACCTCATTTGTCAAATTATGATAAGTAGTTTAGAAGTTATGAGGAAACAGATGAACATACAGACATACCCACCTCCTTTTTGCTTCGCCGTAGTCGGGTAAAAAATTACACCTCTTGCAGACAATTGTTAGGAATTATGACTGTTCATTGTGCCTACATATACAGGGTGTTTCAAAATTGAATGCTGATCCTGTAGGGCTATAATCCTTGGTTGATTTTGAGAAAAATTCTTCATTCGAACATAGGTCCGCAACCGCTTTATTTCTGAGATACAGGATGTCGAAATTTAACAAAAAAATCAGTTCTTCCCCAATATCTCTTCAATTTTGGTACATGCAAAGTACGCATAATAATTTATTTTTACATGATAAAAGATTTTTTATTTTTACATGATAAAAGATTTCTTAATTTCCTTCAGTGGCGTCCCTGTTAACATGCCCTCCCATATTTTTGATCAAAATAATGATACGCCACTGTTTTTCCAAATAAATACTATTTCTGTAATTGTCCTCTATCTTCTAATAAAAATGGTTTCCTGCTTTTTTTCTGTCCGGCGCACGGTTTTTGAGTAAGAAAATAAAATGCATTCATTTGCTTGTCCCTATGCGAAATCAGCCGTTGAAGAGTAGTAGGATTATCTTGTGGGCTAGAAACATCTAGTATGCTAAGAACACATTTCGTTATTTTCAACATAAACAATGTTGACACTTCTTCAGCTAGATACGTGATATTATTTACATTATAAAAATTGGTTTATTAAAAAAACATGGTAAATTTTACAAATACCGAATTAGCGGACATGCATTACTTGTATTGGCTTACTGACGAGCGCTTCCCAAATACATCCTGATGCTCGTGCGATTTCAAGCACCCACAGAAGGTTATGTGAAACAGGAAGTTTTGAGCCAAATCATCACTTGAAAGGAACACATCGGACTGCAAGAACTACAGCAATTGAGGTAGCTCAATTCTTCTTGCAGTCCGTTTTGAATTCAGTTGACGAAAATCCTGAAATAATTATGAGGCAAGTTGCCAATAATTTGAATATCGCCCATATTCTAATATGGAGAATTATTCATGATTATTAATTATATCCCTATCACATTCAACGGGTTCAGGCTCTACTTCCTCGAAACTTTCCATTACGAGTGAATTTCTGCCAATGGTTTCTCCAAAAAGTTACCGAAAATCCTTTATTTGACAGGGAAATTTTATTCACGGACGAAGCTAGTTTTAATCAAAACAGGACCAGAAATTTTCATAATAATCATTCTTGGGCCCAGGAAAATCCGCATGCAATCGTGGAATCTCATCACCAAATGTCTGGGCTGGAATTATTGGAGATTACCTAATTGGACCTTTTTTTTACCACGCAGATTAAATGGACATAATTATCGCCGATTTCTTGAAGATAATTTGCCAATTCTGTTGGAAGATGTTCGTATTTTAATGCGAAATCGCATGTGGTTTATGCACGATGGTGCACCTGCTCATTTTAGTGATCTGGCACGCGAAGATCCTCAGTCTCGAACAGTCTTGATTATTTTCTTTGGGGACATCTTAAGACTTTGGTGTACAGTCAACCAATTCTAACTGAGGAAGAATTGCGAAACCACGTAATAGTTTCCTGTGAAGCAATAAGGAATACTCCAGGAATTTTCCAAGGAGTACGCGAGTCAATGACAAGGAGGGCTGAAGCGTGCATATTCGCAGGAGATGGACATTTTGAACGGTTAATTTGATTTTGGTATTTTTTGTTCATAATAATTATGTTTTTAGAAATAAAAAAATTGTTTTTATGCGTACTCATTACAAAAACTGAATAATAGTTACCATAAAATCATTAAATCTTGCCTAGATCCTTTGGTTACCACAATTGTGAAATTAAAACTAACAGAAAAAATTGAATAGGGACAAGCGAATGAATGTATTTTATTTTCTAAATCGAAAACCGTCCGCCGGACGAAAAAAGGCAGGATACTATTTTTATGAGAAGATAGAGGACAAGTACAAAAATTTTTTTTTTTTGAAAAAAGACAGTGGCGTATCATTATTTTGATAGAAAATCTGACAAGGCATGTTAACAGGGACGCCACTGATGAAAATTAAGAAATACTTTATCATTATGCATACTTTGCATGTACCAAAATTGAAAGATACATTTAGAAGAAGCTTGAAGGAATACCTATTGAAAACATAGTATATTTTATTATTATGTATGCATTTCTATGTATGTATGCAAGTTTAACTGATTTTATTTTTGTACAATGTTAATCTTATTTTATTTATAGTTGACCATTTTATGTGTGTATTCTCAACTAAACTGACCATGTATTTACTTTTGTAAATGAATTAGTTTCAACTAAATAAAGATAAATATATATATATATATATATATATATATATATATATATATATATATATATATATATATATATATATATATATATATATATATATTATATATATATTGGTTTGGGCAGTTCTTGAATCCTGTTTGTTATGTTAGTTACATCATTCCTAGGTTTTTGGATTCTTGAAAAATTATGTCGTTTCCTTAAATTTATATATTTTGAACAAAACGTTACGCTCCTTATTGGGAGCTTTTTAAATTTTTTTACTTATATAATTATATGATTGTTTGGTAATCTGCAAGGGAATACATTGTTAATATGATATTTAATTAATTATAACCTGCAGGTACGTACCATGCCAAACATTTTATTAAAACATAACATTTTCTACCGTTTAATGATTGTGTGGTAGTGTTTTGGTTTTTTTGTATCGGCAGTGGTGTTTATAAATGACTTGGTTCATTTTTCCTGTGGTTTTGTTATTCATTTTTGAGTCCTTTGATGGATGTATAATTTACCTAATATGGCAAGTGGATATTCTATGTATGTGAAATGTCAAATGTTGGCGAAACGGAGAGGACGGGTGTGACGTGTTCGTGAGTTTGGGTTTTGATTCGTCCAGGGTTAGTTGGTTTGCGCATGGGTGTTGATGTTTTTCTCTGTTGTGTTTTGGGTTTTGTTTGGGGGAGATAAGTGTAGTTTTATTCAATTTTTATTTGGTGTGATTGACTATAAAATTTATTTTTTTCAAGAATCCAAAAACCCAAGAATGATGTAACTAATATATATATATATATATATATATATATATATAGATATATATATATATATAAATATATATATATATATATATATATATATATATAAAGTGGAAGGAATTTAATGGACATAGCCCTATGAGTACCGTAGACGTTTGGCTCCAATCGTATGTTGGAATGCAGGTGAACAACTTCCAAATCAAGTAACAAACAGAAGCCAGCTCATTTGTGATTTCGGTCACAGACCTTGAATAGGGCAACAACTCAACTCACCACGGAGGCAGCTATAGCTACCGGTGACATCCAGTCCAGATATATATGAAGAGGTATATCGGACTTTAGAACAAAGTGGAAGAATTTGTCGTTTCACCAAGTGTTGTTCATCCTTGCACTTTCCACCGTATGATGAGGCCGAGAGCCCGACACGTGTCTAGGTTAACATTCCATGAGTGTAAGTCCATTAAATTCTTCCACTTGTTCTCTAACAGTCCTCGATAAACTTCTTCATATATATATATAATATATATATATATATATATGATATATATATATATATATATATGATAAAATATGCAAAAAGTATCAACCTAATTGAATTTAATTGTTTATTCCTGGTCAATCCTTTTTGATCTTCGACCAACTTCAAAACCTCGAAATTCTCGTGTGTAACTAGAGCAAGTAATATATAGTCGAGCTCATGTGTGAGTAATCCATGTTAGAACGTCATTCATCTTTAAATTCAGTTCCATGTTGGTGACGAAGATGATGATGGGGTTATTGTGATGTATGCAAACAGTATCTATACAACCATTGAATTTAATTATTCATTCTTGTCAATCCTATTTGGATCTCGACCAATTGAACATCGAAATTTCAGGGATTAGCAAGTAAATATAGATGATATAGTGGAGATTAACGTCTGTAATTAGTTTGAAACAATTTATTGGCATTCAACGAAAACCACAACTTGAAACTGAAAATAAAATGTGATCGCCGGATCGACCTGGGACTTCGATTTCTAGTGAACGTTACCGTGAGCTACAGTCCATGTTAGGAACCGGCGATTCACATCTTTAAATTCAGTTCCATGTTGCTGACGAAGATGATGATGGGGGTTATTGTGATGTATGCAAACATTATCTCCACTATATATTATATATTACTTGGCTCCAGTTATACACACCAGAGAATTTCGAGTTTTGAAGTTGGTCGAAGATCCAAAATAGGATTGACACCAGGAAAAAACAATTAAATTCAATTAGGTTGTATACGATACTGTTTGCATACATCACAATAACCCCCATCATCATCTTCGTCACCAACATGGAACTGAATTTAAAGATGTGAATCGCCGGATTCTAACATGGACTGGTAGCTCACACGGTAGAGCGTTCGACTAGAAATCGAAAGGTCCCAGGTTCGATTCCTGGCCGATCCACATTTTATTTTTCAGTTTCAAGTTGTCATTTTCCGTCTGAATGCCGAATAAATTGTTTTCATAGATAATAATTACAGACGTTAATCTCCACTATATATTATATATTACTTGGCTCTAGTTATACACACCTGAGAATTTCGAGTTTTGAAGTTGGTCGAAGATCCAAAATAGGATTGACACCAGGAATAAACAATTAAATTCAATTAGGTTGTATACGATACTGTTTGCATACATCACAATAACCCCCATCATCATCTTCGTCACCAACATGGAACTGAATTTAAAGATGTGAATCGCCGGATTCTAACATGGACTGGTAGCTCACACGGTAGAGCGTTCGACTAGAAATCGAAAGGTCCCAGGTTCGATTCCTGGCCGATCCACATTTTTATTTTTCAGTTTCAAGTTGTCATTTTCCAGTCTGAATGCCGAATAAATTGTTTTCATAGATAATAATTACAGACGTTAATCTCCACTATATATAAATATATATATATATATATATATATATATATATATATATACATATTTCTTCTATTTGTAATAAAGACTTCAAATATAAATTTCAATGACCCCCAACTTGAAAATTAACGAAATTCCTATACAAAATTGAAATCCCAATATAACTCGCATTTCACCCTTTTAGGCTCAAGACCAACCGGTAAACCTGCTGGGAGTTATCATCATGAAAGCTCTTAGCAGAGTGGAACAGTGGTGTTCTACCGGAGGAGTCAATCCAGAAAAAGCCATGCGTACTGTCTACAGACTCCAAGTTACGGGCCAATGGATTGGATTATGGACTCTCCAATATTTGGAACGAGGGAAAGGAGGGCAGTCTAATCCCACAAATGGAAAGAGATAGGATCCCGCCGCCGGTTCTGAATTTTAAAGAAGGATCAAAAATCACCATCTCCATGAGGGATGAATGGAAAGACGCTGCGCCCGGCAGACCCCCTGTCTACGGATCAACCTGGTATACAGATGGGTCCGGCGCAGAAGTATACAAGGAAGGTGCAAAGAGAGAAATCTCAATTCCTTTAGGCAAATATGCCTCAGTGTCCCAGGCCGACGTATATGCTATACTCACCTGCGTTCAGGAAAGCCTCGACAATAGAAGTCGAGGACCTATTCTCATCTACTCGGACATCAAGGCAGCAATCATGGCGATAGGATCAAACAAGATCACATCCAAATTGGTGTCCGTGTGTGGAATGACCATAGAAAGTTAGCAAAAAGCAAGGAAAGTCAGCCTCATATGGGTACCAGGATACACAGGTGTTCCTGGAAACGAAGAGGCAGACATAGTAGCCTAGATTGGATCAGGAAAGACTCCGGTCGGACCGGAACCAATCTTGGGAGTACCCAAGCATGGCCATCTTAAACATGGAGGGACTGCTGCAGAAGCAGTTCATCAAAACATAGCAGGAGGCGCCATGCATGAGGCAATCAAAGTTCCAAATAAAAGGGCCTTCGCAGAGGCTGTCAAGAGAGATCCTGTCACTCAACAGACAGGATATCAGGACTGTGACTGGGCTCCTAACGGGACACATTCACCTGTACAGGCACATGTAACTCATTGGGATTACAGATGATCCCTTATGCAGATGGTGTCTGGAAGATGATGAGATATCGTCGCACATCCTTACTGAGTGCCCCGCTCTGGTGAACCTGAGAGAGATCAACCTGGGTAGCATAATTCTGAGCCCAGAAGATGTCAAAGAGATTCAGCTGAGCAAACTGCTGAGTTTCGTCAGAGAAATCGGCATGCCCAGCTGATTCTTAGATCACGTGGGTGCACAATGGGCTCAAGTGAAGAGGCCTACGTGCTACGGTTTCTCCGAAACCAGCCCACCATGTGCACAAAAGAAGAACAAGAGGTGAACTTCCAAAAACACCAAGAAACGTATTTTTATTTGAAACAAAGACCCTCAAATACTTCCTTACTTTGAAATTAACTATACAGACTTTCAATACCCATTTCACCCCTTTAGAGTTGTATTTGCAGAAACCTTGGAATACATTTTTCTTTATTTGTGAAGAAGAGCCCAAATACCAATTTCCATGACTCTTATATAGTAACCAACTGTACTTTCACTTTCACCCCCCCTCACACCCACCTTTCCATACCTTTAGGTATTGAATATCAAAAAAATATGCTGTACAAATTTTAGCTCTTAGGACAAGCGGTTTGATCAGTCAATCAGTGAGTCAGTTGGTCAGGACATGTAATTAAATATGTACATATTACCACAAATACGAGGTAGCTGCTGTGAACCGTTGACGAAATCCCTCGACTGCCCTCCGTTTCCATCAGTTTGATTAATTCCGGGCCTCCATTATTTACTAGTGTCATCAGAACTACATATGTGTGTACAATATGTGTTTCAACAAAATCGGTTCACAGGAGTTAAATCAATAAATCATCCCTTATTTTTCTAACCTTAAAGGTTTTTTTTTTCAAATGAGACCAACTTTCAAGCATACCCCATACAATAAAAAAAGGAAAAAACCCAAAAATTCAGTGAGTGAATTCAACCCCCATTTTCCTACCCTTACTAGTAGAATTTTGTTTTCAAATCCGAATGGGAGCAACTTCGTAGAATACCATATACATTAAAGAAAGAATCATCAAAATCGGACCACTCTGTAAAATGTTATGCGTGGTCATACATAAAAAATATACGCGTCGATTAGAGAACCTCTTTTCGTTAATAAAATTCGAATGTTCTACAGATGTTCACAATATCTGATGAATATGTCTATAGGACGTATATGGAATCACATTGTGTTATTGGCCACTTCAGGATTTGATAAGAACACAGATAACATCGAATATCTGGTAATCGCAAATGACCAATTTCGTATTCATAATTGGGACCGGTAATTCTCGTATCATCAGCAATGATTTAGATCTTCATCTTCGCTTGCCCGGAGTATATCGGAATCGAAACTTCCGATAACATCTGATGATAGTTCGCAGAGTGTGCCTGCGGTCACGATTCAGCCGTTATATCTTATTTAGAAACCAGTAGCTATCTATGAATTATAGGTAAGCCGTTGTTTTGTCTGATGCTTGGTTGTGTCGATGTTATTATTGCCAGTCAAGGCACTTATTGATTTATTGCTTTGTTATCGTCTATGACAGTTAGATTGATTGTTTCATCCGTCATCAACTTTCTCAATTCCTGAAATGGTCTGATCTTATACGGACGTCGAATTCTCACGGGTACGGAAGTTGCTGTAAAAGTGGAAGGCGAATGCCGCAATTCATATACTACCCGTTTTCTACAAGTGCAGTGATATTATTAATCCATTTTTTTACTGTGATAGAAAAGATTACAGATTTATTTGTGACAGATGGACAGAAGCAAAAAACAGATTACGGGCAACCCAGTAGGGGTAGTTGGGGTACATTGATACGGTCTATATTACTCAAAACTGTAAACATATGAGAGGTTCATCAATAGATGGCTCTATAAGTTTGAAAATGAATACGTGCCGTCAGTACGTCTGCAATGGCCACTTGATTTACTACGAGTAATCACGAATTTTTCGTTCTTCGAAGTTTAATAATAATAATAATACGTTTATTGCACACCACATTTTATAACATTTAGGAAAACAAAAAATTATATATAAATCTGTAGGTAGGTATGTGATGAGCAAATGGCCTTTGGTTCAGATTGCTAAGTTACCTCGCATCTGATCTTCCACCAAAGCCTTCATTTCAGAAAGTCATGTTTATAGGGCTGAGAAGAAGGATGAGATCAGCGAAGTGATGGCGGAAAAGAGAAAAAGAGAGAAAGATTGAGAGATAGAGAGAGAGAGAGAGAGAGAAATGAGGCCGGGAAAGTGCACATTTTTAACATTTCATCAGATTCTCGATGTGGGCTTCGTTTGTATCACTTTAGTTGTGCTGAGCAAAAAATAAATGATTTGTTTTTTTGAAGGTACTGATCGTTAGGTCGAAACAGTTGGGGTTCCAGGTGTTTATGTAATTGATTGTATCAGATATATTATATGAGAATGAGCGCTTAAACAATTATTTTCTGTGAGCAGGAATACTCAAAACCAATTTCCTTCTTAAATTCAAGTTGTGTACGTCAGTTCTATATGTTGAATGATCATGTTAGTAGGGGGAATTTTTATACTTGATGATTTTAAAGAAAGTGCGGGCTGTGTGTAGGCGTCTGCGGTTGCTCATGTTGAGCCATTTTAAATCTTTTAGTTTGTGATAAATTCTTATACCAAAAATTAGTCTCATGCATGAATTTTGTAGTTTTTGTATACGCCTCATGTCATTGCTATCTAAACAATTGTGATAGACCACATCGCAGTGATTAAAGTGGGACAAAACTAGTGAATCGCATAATATCTTTTTGACCACAGTACTTGAGATTTTTTTTTGCGGATATATCAATTTCAGAGATGCATAAGCAGTTTTGAGTTTATAAGTGACATGTTCAGTGAATCTAAGCTTAGAGTCTATAATAAGCCCTCAATTTTTAGAGTGAGACTTGAAATTAATTTTGAAATCTCCAATTTTCAGATCAGAACTTTTTGCCTCCTCGCAAATATTTTTGGTCCCGGATATCACAGCAACTGACTTGTTGGGATTGATTTTCAACATATGATCTGCAGATACTTCCAAAATTGCATTCAAGTCACTATTGATACAGTTTACGGCCTCTGCGAGATTTGGTGGATCAAAGGAGAAATATATCTGAGAATCATCTGCGTACAAATGGTAGTTGCAGGATTTCAGTTTTTCAGTGGAAGTGAATGTGTGAAGGGTGTGAAACAAAGGTCCTGAAATGCTGCCTTGTGGTACCCCTGAATTTATTTTCTGCCAATTCGAGAATGTATCACTTAGAGTAACCTTTTGTCTTCTGTCATGTAAATAGGATGGAATTAATAATATAGGTGTATCACTGAATCCAAAATAGCGCAACATAGAGAGTAGTATTCGGTGATTTATGGTGTCAAATGCTTTCAAGTAGTCTAATAATATCAAAATTGTTACTTTGTTTCCATCGAGAGCTCTAGAATTTCTGAAAATACTGAAACATCTATGTCTTTATTTGTAACAAAGACCTCATAGACCAATTTGTATGACCCTAACTTAAAAACTAATGGAAACCTCATACAAATTTCCACCACCCTTTCACCCCCTAAGGCGTTGCATTTATAAAAACACTGAAACATGTATTTCTGTATCCCTTACAAAGGCATGAAATACCAATTTTCAGGACCCTGACTTGAAACTAACGGAACCTTCTACAAATTTCACCTAATTTCACCCCTTTAGGGGTTGAATTTCTAAAAACACTGAATTACATATTCCTTCTATTTGTAACAAAGACTTCAAATACCAATTTTTATGACCCCAACTTGAAAACTAACGGAATTACTATACAAACTTCCAATCCCAATTTAACCCCCATTTCACCCCTTTAGGGGTTGAATTTAAAAAAATATTGTTATTTGTAACAAAGACCTCCCAAATACCAATTCTTATGATGCTAACTTCAAAACTAACTATACAAACTTTCAACCCCCATTTGTTGATTTTCAGAAACACATTTTTCTTAGTTCATGGAGAAGAGCCCAAATTCTAATTTCCATGACTCTTATTTCAAAACCATCTGTACCTTCCCCTTGACCCCCTTCCTCACTCGCCGTTTCAGCATTAGGAATTTTAATCTCTAACATGGTTGTCTTATCTTGTATATCATCCAAATTCATTTTACAAAGCTCTTCACAACGACAAGCGCCTGCCAAACCAATTATTAATGCAACCTAAAATAAAAATATCATCATCATAAGGAAGAAAAGGAATTAGATTTAATTATATTATCTTCGTCATTAGGTAGATAATATCTCCAGCTTCTGATGAGAAGTGATCTATTTCTTCTTTATTCAATACTTTTGATTTTTTTGGTCTATAGCCAATGGATTTTTTTTAAGGAAAGCAATAACTTTGGGATATCTATTTTATTTTCAATATTAATCGTGGATTTAAGCATCGAGTAGTTGCTCCAGAGGCAAGAATCAGTTGTTCATTTATAGTATGCACATTTTTATCATTGCTCCAGTTTTGAAATAAATTGTAGACCAATTCATATACACACACCAATGTTACATGACAAGCGCTGTCATAATAAAATACAAAGTTCATTTTATTGTCAAATCCGCCTACATAGATACCCAAAATCGTCCCGAAAGTAATAAGAATCGCCCCGAAAGTAACAAGAATCGTGCCGAAAGTAAAGAAATCGTTTCGAAAGTAAAAAAAATTCTCCCGAAAATAGCTACCTTCGGTACCATTTGCGTGAAGTGGTACTTTCGATTCAATAAATCATAGCGAAAATTTCATTTCCGAGACGGCTGCAGAAAAAATATCAAAAAATCTGATTTAAGAATTTGTCGAACTTTCGATCTGACCAATTTTCTGTAGCTTACCTGACTTTGACGCTATTTGCTACCATTTATAGCGGTTGAAAGGGGTAGTTTTAGAAATCCCGTAAAATTTTCAGAAAAATTTCCGCGGTTCTTTAAATTGCATATGAAAAAAACTGGATTCTGCGGGAATTGAACTCGAGACTTTTCGATAAGTCCGATGCGCTTACCTTTGCGACATGTTGTTGGCTCAATTATAATATGGTTTAGTTTTATTTTTCAAGGAGATAACTTCTTTTTTGGGCATTAGCCGGGAAGGGGCGGTTGTTATGCCACTAACCTTTCTTTCCATCTTCTGCCCATCAATGTTACTTCCATGAAAAATTTCCAAAGTTATGCGTGGTAGAATGGGTTACCAAGTAAAAATTCAGTGGGTGAACTAACAATCATCCCCCATTTTTCTACCCTTAGGAGTGGATTTCTTTCCAAATCCAAATGTGACCAACTTCGAAGTATAGCCTATCCATTAATGAAATTATCCTCAAAATCGCATACTATGTAAAAAGTTATTCTTGGTCATACATAAAAGGAATATACGCGTCGTCTAGAAAACCTCCTTCTTTTTTTTTTCGTCGGTCAAAATATGAAATTAGGAGAAATTTCCAACAGCTGGCAACAACAAGTAATTATATGAAAATACACTTTACCGACGGTTGGTGGCGGCGGCGATTAAAGGAAAAAAATATATCTCGTAGAATAAACGATTACATGGAAACATTTGATCTAATGACAAAGTGTCAATACGGGTTTAGAAAAAACCACTCGACAGAAACTGCAACGTTCAACTTTGTGAAACAAGAACATGATATAATCGATAAAAATAATAGATTAAAAAAACTAAAAAACACGCTTTCATAGAAAACCAGACTAAAAAAATTGAAAATAAGAAAAAAATTATTTTATTCAAAAAAATGCGTGGGGTGCATGGTATTGCCTCGGCCAACCATTACCTGTGATCTGAGACATTTCTTACTTTACTGCCCTAGGTGTGTAATGTACTATATAATTATTGATACCATGCACCCCACGCTTTTTTTTAAATAGAATAATTTTTTTTCTTATTTTCTATTTTTTCATTCTGGTTTTCTTTAAAAGCGTGTTTTTTAGTTTTTTCAAACTATTATTTATTTCCTACTTTTTAGTGTGGTTTATTTATAAAAGCGTGTTTTTTTAGTTTTTTTTAAACTAATAGGTACTTTTATTATTTTTTGCGAATTAAAAAGTGGAATAATCTTATCAAATTAGGTAATGATAATCTCCGACCCCAAAAACCCTCACATACCAATTTTGAATAGAATCAGACCATAATCACAAAACTTGGCCATCTTTTGGAGCCGCCTCTCAATTTTTCAATTTCACAAAGAATCATAATTCGACCCAAACCCCAATACCAATTTTGAAGCCAATCGGACCATAATCACAAAACTCGTCCGCCATTTTGGAGCCGCCATCTTGAATTTTTCAATTTTCACAAAAGAATCATAATTTCCGACCACGAAGACCCTCAGATACCAATTTTGAAGCCAATCGGACCATAATCACAAAACTCGTCCACCATTTTGGAGCCGCCATCTCGAATTTTTCAATTTCGACAAAGGAATCATAATTTCCGACCACGAAGACCCTCAGATACAAATTTTGAAGCCAATCGGACCATAATCACAAAACTCGTCCGCCATATTGGAGCCGCCATTTTGTTTTTTTTTTTTTCCACACAAAAGTTCTTCAATGCATTGTCACCAGAATTATGTACACCTGCCAAATTTCAAATCATTCGACCATGGAAGTGGGTCAAAATCGCGCTCAAAGGAGTCGGTTACAAACAAACATACAAGTGAAGCCAATATAAAGCGTGTAAAAAAAGGTTTTTGTGGTAGGAATTTTTTTCGATTCAAGTAGAGCCTTCGACTCCTAGAATATTGAATTTGTATCAGAAAAACTATTCAACCTGGGTATTCGATGGAACATTAATCAGTTGATTGTATCTCCCTTGACATATAGATATTTTCAGGTGAAACAGAATGACAAAATGTCGGATAAGTTCCCTGTAACAAATGGGACACCACAAGGCAGTGTTCTCGGGCCACTGATATTTCTATTATACGTCAATGATCTGCCTATCAACATAAGTAACGGGGCGATATACCAGTTAATCAGATGACACTTCCATCAGTCTTTCGAGTGAAACATCAGTATAAATGATTAACCTCGTCAACTCAGTCCTACACGAATTTGATGACTGGTGTTATAGAAATAGACTCATAATCAACCTGAGGAAAACAGTCTGTATGGAATTTGCAAATTCAATTCATAGCATGCATGATTTTGAAAAAAATCGGATTGAATCCTTAGTATTAACGAGCTTAACAAAATTTTTACGAACGATAATTGACTCACATTTCACTTGGCGATATCATAAAGAGTTCACATCGAAGAAGCTGAATCAATCGTATTATCTCATTAAATCCCTAAAGAATGAATTAGATACTAAATCAGTTTATTTTGCCATGTTCATTTAATTATTCATTCATTCAATTATTTACTACAACATTGCTGTCTGGGGTTCAGCTTCTGAAATAGACAGAATTTTCATAAAACAGAAATCATTACTGAGACTGATCTTCAATCTAGATTACAAAACGTCATGTAGAGAAATTTTTCAACAAAATAAAATACTAACTGTTGCACGTATATCCATGAAAATAGAAGGAAACTAGAATCGAGATCAGAAATCCATAATTACCATACCAGGAATAACAATATGCTTACAACCCAAAAACACCATCATGCAAAGTATGAAAAGTCTCCTATGTTTGTTGGTATCCGTCTCTATAACATGTTGCCAAGCGATATGAAGACACTGTCATCTCCAAGTTTTTTCAGAACAATTCAAACTATTCCTGACAGAAAAATGTTTTTACACAGTAGATGAATTCACACTTGAGGTTGGTAATGCGGGATCACTTTCATTGTGACGAATTTATTTCAATATATTTTAATGTTTGTTTATTTTTTCATTCAAATTCTATCTATATCTTTATGTATACGTTTGTTTCACAACATGTATCACATTTCATGCGCTACTGATATTCATATGTGTAAGTTCAACTGACCTGACCTGTTAATGTGTTTTCATGTCATTTAATATTATGAATTTTTTAATTTTACAATAATCTAATTATTTTTTACATTGTATTTATATGTTCTTCAGAAATATGACCGTTTCCATTTACATAATGTAACTCAAGGATGAATAAATCTATCTATCTGTCTATCTATCTATCTATTATGGAGTGCGGAGTTGCCAATTATCACTTTTTCATATGAATTTTGATGACCAATTATTGGAAAAAATATATATTACTAGCATCCCATTGTTTTCCCGTTTTTTCGTTATCCCCGTTATCCCGTTTTCCATATTGTATTCCCGTTTTTAATTATATCAATCGTTATTCTCGTTTTCCCGTTATTCCCTCATTCTGTCATCCCGTTTTCCCGTTTTTTCGTTATCCCGTTATTCCCGTTATCCCGTTTTTTCTTAATCCCGTTATCCCGTTCTCAATTTATCGTACTACAATTATTATATTCGATTGCCATCTTGCAACCCTATTGCAGATCTGTAGATAAAATAAAAAAACATGAAAATCGCGATGGAAAAATAGGGGTTAATCGTAGAAGGGTGAAAATTCAGGGTTGAATGTATTTTTGAATGATGTATCATAAAAAATAAAAAATAAAATTACCAAAAAAATTAAAACAAAAATTAAGGGGTGGACCACCCTAAACATTTAGGGGGATGAAAAATAGCCTATCTCTCAAGTTGGAAAAAATTACACATACATGCCAATTTTCATCGAAATCGGTTGACTTGGTGAAGAGTTCACTGGGAACAAACATCAGGACACTGGATTTATATATATTAAGATAAGATTTTGGTTAGTCTTCTACATGCCCTTTCATGCATCGCATTATTTCCGAGTACACCCAGTATAAACCAGTTATGACCAATGGGTCAATATGAACCGTTGTTAATGAAACCGAAAGAGGTACGGCGACCAGTTTAAACTATTCAAAGGAATTAATGAATATTTTTTCCTCATTCCCAATTTTTATGTTCGAAACTAATAATTGATATTGATGGGACTAAAAACTGTATCGAAGGACGTATGTGTATATTGGTGGGGATCATATACCCTGGAGGCGCGTTCTTCAAGCGCTTCCTTGATTTTATAGAAAGATACCTGATCCTAATAAGGACATAGGACGTTTCTGTTAACATGACAATATCGTATGAGTTATTTCTTCAGTCTTACCCGCATGTGTGGTTCTGGTTACATTAATAAATGTCATATGAGAGGTATTTACCCATTTTGTAATGTATTATTATGTACATACTGCAGAGATATATTTCTCATTATATCACTTCCTAACCAGAAATTGACCGCCTTAAGATTGCAACATTGAGTTATAATGTGACTGGAGATATTTCAAATGACGATGATGACCGTCATTTTATAATACTTATATTCTGGAAAAAAATCATAATACTATAATATTTGTAACATGTGTCGACTGCATAATTCCAGTGATGGATTATTTTGAGGTATATTATCTCTGGATAGATTGTTAGGCCAATCAATAGAGATTTTCTGCTCTATTGATTGTGTGACAAAAATACTTCAAGGAAACCGACTCTGCCATTATACGGAAGACTGTTCGTATATCCTGTTATGTTTACTACTCGCAAATGTCATTGCTTGATTTGTTATAAACATTTGAAAGCGTTTTTTTAAATTTTTCATTGTTTTTGGCTTGTAACTTGAAAACTAATGAAGCAATCTCGATACTTGCAATGGACGAATTGTAGCAAATTTTAATGCAAAAAAACAAATTTGTAGAGCCTCTGTTAGCGCTTCTTATGGATCGATAATATACAGGGTGTTCCATTTAAAATAAGGAAGATTCTGCAAATTTTTATTTACAATATGTGGCAAGCTGTTTTTCATACCCTGTATATCACAGGTCGATTTCAGATATATCGTTTGAGAGAGTTACCAATGTAGAATATTTGACCAAAAACAAATTTCAATTGGACTTGGCACAACTTTATAATTTCAAATATCCTGAGTGACGAATATTGAAAAAAAAACTGTCATGCTAGAAATCTCGAAAACCTTCAATATTTCGAAGTGAAGATGAACATAAAGTATCTTTTATTTGCTATGTAGAAACCGAAAAAGAGATAAAAAATATGGGTTGCCATTAAAAAAACACAATTGGGATCCGCCCAGGGGTTCATCTGTAGATTTGGCTATTTTTAGACTTCATTTAGCCGGAATTTCCCCTATTCTGGGTGCAATTAATTTTAAAAAATTGAACACCCTGTGTGACCGACAATTTTTTTATTTTGTCGAGTTCGAGCAATAAGGTAATATTATAGAAATATAGATTCCTATCTGTTTCCTAAATAGAGATATGGAACACCGCGCTACTGTTGCAGGACATATATATATATATATATATATATATATATATATTTATGACAATTGACAAAACAACAAACCACACAATATTGAAAGTTTTCCGTTAAAACAATGATGCAACAAGATTTAACACCGCCCCGAAATCCAACTAATGTTGGTAACAAAACACAATCATGGTAAAACCAAGATTCAAATGTTTTTAATGTTTTCAATAAATTTCACTGAAGACGCCCCCGAACGAGGGCGAAACGTTTAAAAAAAATTAATTTTCTTCTCGTTTTCATACAATCGAATCTGAAACCCAAGAAAACTCCAAAAATACAATCACCAAGATTCAATAACCCACTATACCCAATATATATATATATATATATATATATATATGTATATATATATATATATATATATATATATATATATATATATATGAACTTTCGAATTTATGGTACATTTGAGCTATGGGGACTATGATCGGCGATAATAAATAATTTTTTTATGGAATATGAAGTCCATAAAGCAACAACAATGGTATAGTTGATGTAGTCTTCTTGGCTGTCGATTAATAGAACTAGAACTATATATGCATATAGAGATTTCGCGTTTTTTGACAAAATTGAGTGTTTTGAAATATAAATGTTGTCAATAAATAAAATTATTCTCCAACAAGTTGCATAAATACCCAATTTGCAACTCGTGACACCAAGCACGGAAACCAACGGTATAAGATGTCTCTCATCAATCGATGGAACAAGAGCCCAATAAATACCTAATGAATCCCGTAAAGGAAGACAGAAGAAAGGAACAACCACCGGATCTATTCCTCATACCCGCACGTTCGTTTCTGAAGATTTGTTAAATAGAAGGCTCTCTGAATGGTTGGAAGGTATTTCGGAATTGTGTCCTTTGAATACTCTTCATTCCTAATGCTGAAAGAACAATGTTACGTGTCATTGTTGAATTATTCCGTCAGGGTAGCAGAAACGGATTGATATTTCCGGAAAATTTACCGATAACTTGAACAAAGATGATAGTCAATAGACCTCAACAATAAAAATAAAATTATATATATATATGCAGTGTCCGGCATAAAGGTCGCAGCATATCAAAAACTTTTGTATTATTGATTTCTCAAAAAAAAACATTCGTGATAAAAACCTCTGTTTCATCCCAAACCTGAATTGCAAACACCAAAATTCAATTTCATACGACCCTATACGAGGGAGATAAAAAAGCATGCTTTGTTTTCAAAATACTATGATCCCATCACTTTATTTCTCACGGTAGAATTCAAATTCATGGGGAAATATTGTTCAAAATCGAATGTTGATCCAGAAATTTGAATCATAGCCACCTATGACCAATATCATATTTCAACTTTTTTCCCCATTTTTTCTTCACCGCCCAGTACAACATAAGGAATATTATGCTAGACGAATGGTATATTGTTAGATATGATGATATCACTCTCTGATTGTTTTTTTCATTTCTCCCTCCTATCGGAATATCACATTAATTGAATTACGTGACAAAATTTCACAAAATCTTGCTGCAAATAGTAAATAAAACTGAATTGTCTCCAAGGTATGATGCCAGAATGCCAACTAATTCATTTTCACAATACAAATAACATTTTTTGAAATAAACATGCTTTATTCTACGTGGAGTCCTCCATTCTCAGTACACTTCATAGTACGGCGGTGCATTGCATCATGAACATTTGTTAGTATCTGGGGAGCTATTCCCCGAATACAATCCCTGATAGTACTCTTCAAATGACGTATATTTTGAAATGGTCTTCTTGAATATACCTTCTGTTTGAGATATCTCCATAGGAAAAAATCCAAAGGAGTGAGGTCTGGTGACCGGGCGGGCCAAGCGTTATTGGAATATCTTCCAATCCATCGATTTGGAAATGTTCCGTTTAACCACCTTCTTACTTCTAGCGTAGAATGAACGTATGCATCGTCTTCGCAAAATACATTCCAGGTCTCATGTCCAGAGGAATATCATCTAAATAATCGGAGAGAAACGTCTGCAGCATTCTTAAGTATTTGGTTGTCTGGAAAATACTGGTCCAACAATAATGTCATCAAGAATTCCGCACCAGACGTTAACTTTGAAGTGATAATGGTCTCTACAATGTATCCTAAAATGGGGATTATCATCTGCCAACCACCTGCAATTCTGGGAGCTGACTACCCCATTTGATGTGAAGGTTGACTCGTCACTGTAAAGAATTTTTTTCGAAAACTGTCTATTATCTTCCATCATAGACTGAAACCAGAAGAAACAGAAATCCAAGCGATTACTCGGATATCTCGGTTTTGAAGTGTGTATGAATTTTGGTTATACGGTTTGAATTTATTATTACCTAGAACTCTTCTCATTGATCGATCGGATATACCAAGATTTTCTCCTCTGTGATAATGAATGACAATCTTTGATTTTCAATCGTAAACAGCTCAATATTCATTATGTGTCACTTTGTATTTTATCAAAACCGAACCAGATTCCCTGAATGTTTTCGAAATTCTTGTAATTGTCGAATTATGAACGTTTTTACCTGGATATCTTTCATTAAAAATATTGGCAGTGTCTCTACAAGTATGATAATTGTCACCATGTATCATTACAATCTCCACTCTCTCCTGTATACTTGGTCGACCAGCCATTATTGCATTGAAAAACTACTGAAATTACTCTACAGATTTGTGATGCATCAACAATGGTTCGTTTATAAATGAATTTGTTTTCAAAGCCAACTGTGATCGGCAAATGTTCTGTATCTCAATCATTCACAGTAAAATTCAAAGTATACAACTATGGAAGCTGGGTATTGCTATCGAAGTCGATTGTAACAACTAATGATATTTAGAAATTCATAAATGATACGAGAATAAATGTTTCGAGTGGATTAAAACCTTAATTTTGTACGTTGAATGCTGCAAAAAATGCAATCAAATATTGTTGATGCATTCTGATATCTTGCTTGAAAAAAAAACTATACAAAAATTGTCACATTTTACAATCCCTGATTGTTTGGAAAAAATTATTGGTAGTATGAAAATAAATTCATTTTCATTCTGGCATCATACCTTGGAGACAATTCAGTTTCATTCACTATTTGCAGCAAGATTTTGTGAAATTCCGTCACATAATTCAATTAATGTTATTTTCCAATGGGAGGGAGAAATGAAAAAATATTCAGAGAGTGATATCATCATATCTAACAATATACCATTTGTCTAGCATAATATTCCTTATGTTGTACAGGGCGATGAGGAAAAAATGGGAAACAAATTTGAAATATGAAATTGGCCATAGGTGGCTATGATTCGAATATCTGGATCAACATTCGCTTTTGAACAATATTTCTTCATGAATTTGAATTCTTCCGTGAGAAATAAAATGAAGGGATCATATTATTTTGAGAACAAAGCATGCTTTTCTATCTCCCTCGTATATTATCGTATGAAATTCAATTTTGGTGTTTGCAATTCAGGTTTGGGATAAAACAGAGGTTTTTATCATGAATGTTTTTTTTTTGAGAAATCAACAACAAAAAAGTTTTCCATATGCTGCGTACTTTATGCCGGACACTGTATATACTACGATTATACCTATGATCATTACTGAAATTCGTTAACACTTTCTTTCTTAACGTTCTTGTATGAATGATCATCTTCAATTCGACTCAATTTTCCGCCTTCAAAGATATTTCTTTTTTGACTCATGCAACAAGTAGGTATGAATAATAGGTGGCTTTTTTTGTCTCAACGACTGACTGACATGTGTTACTTCTTTCAAACCAGCAATGCTATTATTCAGTTACTAATCATCTAAAAAGTAATACTTTTTGATAAGTGAACCTTACTATGTTTTAGTAAAACAGCCGTTTTTATGATTTTCAAAAATTCATATCTTCGAAACTAAACACAGAAACTTGCACGTGTAACTTCTATCGACTTGTACCACAATATTCCAAAAAAATTTCAAAATTGGCTGAGAGCCATTTTCTCATGTATTTGGTGCGGGGTTCTTTGGAAGTTCGTCACGTATTATATCTATTTTGTGTCCAAATTACAAGATGGATCTGGATGAAAACTCTATTTGAAACAATGTTGTATTCGAATCCGCAGAAGGGTAAGAGGTGAAAACAAGCTAATTATTAAATCAAAATACCATTGTTAATTTGAGATTAAATTGAAGGAAAATATAGGTTTATCAAATGAAATGACTGTATTTTTTTTTCAAATATTTGAATTTTGATAGTGACCCCCTCACTCCATTGATAACACTTTTGATCTGTAGGTCATTCCATATGTTGAATTTTCACACCAGATATTTTTCTGCTGCACCTCTGGATACTTTATCTATTGTGAGCGGTATAGAAGCGATAGAAATGAATGTTATTTTTTTGTATATTGTTTGTTGTATGAGTGTATCGAATTGGAAAAACTTATTTGCGTATTACATTTTTTTCTGCAACTTCTTTCAATTACTTCCAGTTGTGCATTAATGTACAGAGAAAACAACAGGGCCCAAGTACTGTACCTTGGTGTTCATTGGAGACCTCATGATGTCATTGAGCTGAAACCATATGATTTGAGTTTTTTTAACAATGTTCCATGGTGAACTGTATTTTCCAAACTCTATATATACATTTAGCGTATCTATATAATAAAAATGAATCTTGATTCCTTGTAAGCGCAGAACGTTAGAACGTCTAGACCGATTTGGCAATTTTTTTATGTATATTTTTCGTGAAGGCCCGAAAATGGTTGATATGGAAAAAAATCGGGAAAGTTGCCAAGAATTGTAAAATTGGGGTATATAAGGAAATTGGTGAAGAAAAAGTCTTTCATTACCAAAGAGGAATTAGCTGAGCGGTTACATTGTCGCCTACCAAGCAGAAGGTCAGAAAAAAATTTTTTCTCAATTTTATAAAAACCGATTTGAATGTTCGTTATACTCCAAATATGGTTTTTGGGAAAATGGAGGATTTTAAGAAAAATTATTGGAAATTCGGGTATAGACAAAAATTGGCGAAGAAAAAGACTATCGAGTCATTTATCACCAAAGAGGAATCATATCCGCTGTTACATTGTCTCCTACCAAACACAGAAGAGGTCAAGAACGATCCTTCAGAGTAACATGTTTTCATAAGAAAGAAGGATGCATGATTTGCCTGGAAAGTTTTCTAATATATTCCAATAATCAATATGGTTTCAAAGGAAAGAATGAAAATAGAAACTTTGTCCTGGAAAAGTTTAAACATATAATTCCAATATACGTGTTTTTAACAAAAGTAAGCAAAAAATAAAATAAACCTTCTTAGTCTCAATAACTAAGCTCCTAAACTAATGTAAGTAACTAATTTTGAGTCGGCGCCAAACAAACAAGCGAATGAATTAGGTAAGGCGTAGAATGATTGCATCGAGTTGGGCGGTGACATTCTGATAATTTTTTTGAAGTAATTTAATGATCTTCGTTGATTGTTTGTTTTGCGCCGACTCAAAATTAGTTACTTACATTAGTTTAGGAGACTAAGAAGGTTTATTTTATTTTTTACTTTTCAGTTCCGTATTTCGTCGGTTTAATTTTTTGTTAAAAAGTTTTTATTTTTCAATTTTTTTGTGGCTGAAATCTACTAATTACTAACTGCTTGTTTTTTGTTTACTTCCAAAATACTTACTTACCCACCGTACTTCAACTATTACAAGTTAAATGATATGATTATCTATTTTTACTATTTGTTATAATATAAATTATTTTTGTTGTTCTGGTTAGTTCATTTCATCACTTTGTATATCATTCCATCCTCTCATAGAATATATTTATTGTGATAATGACACTAGCGATCTATCATTGTCAACTACATATGTGTGCCAATGTTCACAAGTGAAAAGTCAATTATCCCCTATTTTTCTACCCGTAGGGGTGGATAATTCCATTCGAAATCCAAATATGATCAACTATCTGATAAAAGAAGAATAATCCAAATTGAAGATCTCAGTACAAAGTTATAGCTGATAGAATCGGTTAACGGACCAGAATTCAGAAGGTGAGTGATCAATATCCTTCATTTTGCTTCCCTTAGGGCTGAATTTCATTTTTTAAATTCAAATGGTACCAACTTCAAAGTACACCCTATCCATTAAAGAAAGAATTATCGGAATCGGACGTCTCAGTAGAAAGTTATGCGTGATCATACATAAAAAAAAAATATACGCGACGAATAGAGAACCTCCTCCTTTTTGGTTTCGTCGGTTAAAAATGAATATCGATTATTTCTGAGCGCAACACGTGAGAACGGCTGGACCAATTCGGCTAAGGTTTTTAGGGAACGAAAGGATTTTTAGAAAAGTTATTGGACATTTCTTTGTTCTGGAAATGTTTTCAGTAATATATAAATATATAATAAAAATAGTTATCTGTATGTGTTGGTAAGCTCATAACTTCAGAATGGCTGCACTGATTTGTCTATTTTTTTTTGGAAAAACGGAAAGATGAATGGATAAACGGGATAACGAAAAAACGGGATAACAACAAAACGGGATAACGGGATAATGGGTAAACAGGATAGCGGGAAAACGGGAGAATAGGAAAACGGGAAAACAGAATAAGCGAATAATGGGAAAACGGGATAACAGGATAGCGGGAAAACGAGATAACGGAAAACGGTAGAACGGGAAAACGGAAAAACGGGAGGAAGGAATAACTGGAAAACGGGAAAACGGAATAACGAGAAAACTGAATAACGGAAAAATGGGATAACTGGAAAATAAGATAACAGTAACAGAATAACGGAAAAAATGGACAGCTGACCTGTTTGTCTCTATGAAGTGGAGAACCACTGTGAAATTATCGTCAGTCCATAGCTCCATATATTACTACCGGTTCAAACCATTATATTTATTCAAAGACCAGCACATTTTCTGCAAATGTCCATAAGACTAGTTTGGAAAATGAGGTAACGGAAAAACGGGATAACTAGGTAACAGCATAAAGAAAAAAAGGGAATAAGGGAAAACTGGATGACGGGAAGAAGGCAGAGTCCAAGGCATAACCTAGATGGAACAACTCAAAAAAAAATTGGAAAATTGAAATTCCACGCGACGAGAGTTTTCTGGGAAAAAATAGGAAATATAGAAAGGACCCCGCAAAATCCTTATGGAAAATGGCTCTCGGCTAAATTCGCTGAAACTCTGCAAAAAGATAGTATTCGGTATGCTGATCAAAAGTCTCAATGGGCACAACCCTCCATTTTCAACCCCAGACCCCCTACAGCCCCCCAAAGCCCCCAAAATACTCTTTCCGGTGTGTTAATGCATAACAGTTTCAATTCATCTTCAAAGCGTTTCCTTTCACTGCCTACTCCTTTCTCCAACCGAATCCTACATTCTACCCTCACCACACCTCGCCCTCACCCCCACACCCCCACACCCCACCCAACCCTTCATTAACGCCCCCTTACACACTTTGAAGGTTAAAGATTCTTTAAATTGTTTCATTTCAATCTTTTGCAGCTTTTTATATATATATATATATATATATATATATATATATATGTATACATTAGGCATTTTTTTCTGAATGTAACATGCTATTGAAACAGGCCATAAAATATCATTCGAGAAAGCATAAGTTTTACATTCAGAAAAAAAATTCTCTGAATGATTATTTCTTGAAATGATTGATTAATCCAATCAAAATATGAACAAAAAAACAAATATCGAAAATCTTAGTAGTAGTAGGAGTAATTTCAAATCTTTCAATGTCCACTTGAAACATCAATGCTATACCACCATTCCGACCAATGTTTTCATATTTTACGTTTTCTTTTTCTAAAAGTTAATGCTCGTCAATCAACCACTCACATTACTGTAAGTACTCCCTTCATTTTAAGCATTTTTTCTCAATAATGTAATTTACATATTTTAGGACCCTGAAGAAGTTTCAAAATTGAAACGAAAGCTTGGTCCAAAGTATTAAAGAGTTTTTCATATTTCAACACTTTTGCTGACTGAAGATCCCCGTTATTCTCCACTGTTTATATATATATATATATATATATATATATATATATATATATATATATATATATATATATATATATTCGGGTTGTCGATCAGGTTATCGACGTTCTTTTGCAACTTTTCCTTGGGTGCGCGCAACAGTCCTATTGAGGATAGTTGCCGAATATTCTCTTTCTGTGTTTTCGTTGAAGAATCTTTAACCTTGAAAGTGTAAAATGGGGCGTTAATGAAGGGTTGTGCGTGGGTGAGGGTAGAATGTAGGATTCGGTTGGAGAAAGGGGTGGGCAGTGAAAGGAAACGCTTTGAAGATGAATTGAAACTGTTACACCGGAAAGTGTACTTTGGGGGCTGTGGGGGGCTGTAGAGGGTCTGAGGTTGAAAATGGAGGGTTGTGCTCATTAAGACTTTTGATCAGCATACCAAATACTATCTTTCTGCAGAGTTTCAGCGAATTTAGCCGAGAGCCATTTTCCATAAGGATTTTGCAGGGTCCTTTGGGCAGGACAACGTCTGTCGGGTCTGCTAGTATGTGATATTCCTGTGAAGTCTACTCGAAAATACATTCGTCCCTTCAGCGCATTTGAATATTTATTTTTACCTCAATTATATGTCTCATATAACGATTATCGTCATCATTATCTCAACAACGATTCTGCGTGGGGGGCTCAAATTCATAAATATTCGATTGAGCAATTTCTAAATTGGTCTAAATTTATTTCGGACTCTTTTAAACGCTCTACTTATCGAATGTCAAGAACCCACTCGTGTGTATGTATTCATTGATAGTTCTTATGGGGATATTTTCCATATTTAATATCCACTAAATCGTCTGAACTTTCTTATAATCACGCCATCCATATAGCCTCCAGTGCTTCCGTGCATCGAATTTACATACTAATTTTCTCGAAATACCACAACATAATTATAGTAATAGAAGTAGTGTAAAAACTTGAGGTATTCCATTGATCATTTTCAACATCTACGATTGGGATAACTACATAAAATGTTATTTGCGGTTTCCTCAAAACGGGTCTCTGTCTTGTTGAGGTTATCACATGCAGGATGTCCCGCCATTAATAATAAATTGATTGGTGTTGAGGCCTGTGCACTAGTTAGTGAAATTAGATGAGCAAAAAACTTGAAATGTCATTAACACTGTTTTGTAGGCGATAATAGTTGTGACTGTTTCGTTGCCCTATATCGCAGAATTGTATACAGTGTTCGCCATTAAGTTCGCAGCGACTGAAAATTTTACTTCAGATTTGTTTTTCTGATGTGGATTCCACAGACATATCACTCTATACTACTCAACACCGGTCACCGGTCAACACTGACTCCTATAAAGGACACTTCGACAACACAGCTCTGTCCTAATTATTTGGTGCCATTTCAATGAACTACTTATAGTACAAGATCTCGACTAAGATCGACATCCCACCGTGAAGAGTTCAGAGAGTTCCTTGCAAAGCACAACTTGTATCTGATAGAGCTAAGAATTAAAGTACAAGCAATTTTTGATAAAATTGCAAATATGGATTCCAGTCTTGATATGCTGGAAAAAACCCTACAAGGACAAAATGAGAATATCCAAAGGATGGTCACTAGCGGAAATAGAAGATTTTGCAGAGAATTACATGATCGTTATAAAGATCGCCAAGGATGGAATACTCCAGCAGACAAATCTAAAGTTGAATGAACAAAAATAGACGAATTTCAGCTTCCCGGTAAATCCGATGACGGTTTTGAAATACCGAGAAAGACCAGGATAGATTTTAGGAGAACAGTTCAAACTCCAGAAATTTCTATCCACAATAGTTTCAAAACGTTATCAAAAATAGAGGAAAATCATATGGAGGAAGATCATATGGACCAGAAAACCCCTATTCTGATCGAAAAGGATGTGAGACCATCACCAGTGGTAATTAGAGAAAAAGTCAAATGGCCAGTTATTTGTAAAATATTAAAAAATCACAACATCAAGTCGGAAAAAACATCAACACCAAAGATGGCATTCAAATGTTCATAACAAGTAGTGGAATGTACGACAAATTCCTACCTCTGTTAGAACAAGGAAACATTGCCTTTCACACATACGGCACACCTGGCAAAAAATAAATGGGAGCAATTTTCAAAGGAGTCCCAGAAACTCTATCACCATCTGAGATAGCTGAAAAACTGAAATCTAAAGGATACAATCCGAGAGTTGTTGCTAGATTCAACTTTCGTAATGGTTAACCAATGCCCATTATTCTCGTAATTGTACCGGGGCAGGAGACCGGTATTAAAACGATAACAATTGAAGAAATTCGAGTCACTTTCGAACACCACAAACGTAAACGAAGAACTGGACAATGTTTTAACTGCCAGAAGTTTGGGAACAGTGCCATGCATTGCAAAGCTCCATCTGTTTGTAGGCACTGTGCAGAAAACCACGAATCTAGAAATCATCAGAAGAAGTCTGAGGTTCCAAATAAATGTATAAATTGTGATGGGGATCACAAATCGAACTATTACGAACGCCCGATGTTTCCCAAAAGGGAGAATGAGGAAAAAGCAGTCCCAAAAAGGTACAGAAAACCATATAGGACACCAGAGAAATCTGAAGAAAATAATAATCCACATAATGTTGAGGACACGCCACTCAATAACATGCTTTCTGCTCTGGAAGAGCTGAAAGAACTTTTGAGGAAAAGGCCAATATTAGCGGAGATGATTTTGCTTAAGAATTTCCCAGGACTTCCAGGAAATAGAGATTAGAATGAATTCTCTATAACAGCCGTTAGGAAAGAGCGCACGAGGTGATAGCACGAACTACCAGCACTCAAAAACTCAGAACAACAGCGTTGTCACACAGAGTTGAGAGAGTAAAAGGGCCCAAGCTCAAATGTAGACAATGCCCCCAAATAAAAAAAAATTAGATCGGCATTCCCTTATCCTTTTTCCTGATTAAATATATGTTGTTCACAATATTATGTATAAGTAAACACAACGTGTTAGGGTTGCCGCCTGGCAAGGCTATTTTCAATAGAAACATATATTTTTTCGATAGTTACGGTCATTCTTTCAGTTGAAAAATTTAGTACCATTCGATAGTAAAAGACGTACATAAAACGTAACGTTATACTTGCCAGGTGGGAACAGGTGAACTGGTATCAGTAATTTACTATAATTGTTTTTCCTAATCAATTATACATGAAAATGTAGGTATTTCATTGCGAACACGCTGGGTTGCCTTTGCAAAAGATGGCAGATCTTAGGTTTGTCGTGATTTACAGTCGAATGAATACGCAGAATAGCAGCTACGCGTAAGACGGTTGCCGAGTAAGAGAGAGTGCGCATGCTCATTAGGAATAAAATAATAAAAAAAATATTTTAAAAACAAGCTTCTAATCAAATGCGCTAAAAAGTGAAAAATAATTGCTTTGTATGTGTGACGTAGGTTATTCCGTTAGTTACAGATTCGAAAGCTTGTCGCGCAAAGTTTTCAGTTAGAACATAAAAGTTTTTGAATCTATATCTCACGGAGTAACTTACGTCACACAACCAACCCAATGTAGTGAAATGCCATCGACTTCAGCGAAGACAAATTACCAATATGAAAAAATATAAGTATCTACAAGTTCTCTAAGAATGTTTCCCGATAATTGCACATTTAACTTTTATTAATAATTTCTTATTCCCATGTAATCGAAGCAATAAAAAAATGCACATTTTTTTGTATCAATGTTCATTAGAATATGGAAAAGTATAGAATGCAATTCGCACAAAATGGCGATTTCGCACTCCTCTGAATTGCAGCCCAAGCCTTTGGCTCGTGTTGAAATCGTTCACACTCGTGCAAAATGAGCCTCATTATGAACTTATTCCATAATACACTATTCCTCGGATTCATTAGAGAATAGAATGGCATAAGACAACTCATAATCAACCGTCGGATACATTAAATTGCTGTCCACCATGTAAGCCTGTTGCATGCTATTAGTAGTTTGCTACAGACTTTGTGATGTCATTTTCCTCTCTCCCCATTTATCTCTCACTCTTCCTATTTCTCTCTTTCCGGTAGGGTATAGAGAGGAGGTTGACCTAGGAAAATATCTTTAGCTGATGTCTTGCCTGTCTCTATGAGGTGGAGAGCCTTGTCTGGATTGTCAGTCAGTCCATAGCTCCATATATTACCACCGTCATATTTATTCGATGGATTCATTCAAAGAGCGATAGATTTTTTGCAAATTAGTCCCTAGGAATAGTCTGGTTTTGCGATGAAAAAATATTTTTATTATCTGGTCATCGACAGCTTCCAATATTATTCTTTATCGACAAACTCTTGTTTTTTCGAAGCAGGTCATTTTCAATTGATAGAATCATTGATTGGAAGTCATTCCCAGAATGGTGGGACTTCTAGTGTCCAACAGCAATCCATGTAGCTTTATGTTAGCCTGTTGCTGTTCATACTGTCTTTTTGTTGTACATCTAGACTTTCTCTATATGCAGGCGATGAAGAACATGTTGACCAAGATAAAAAACTAATATAGGTACTGATTCTGTGAACTGAGGCCCTACAGCTTTTGTCCTTCGAACAAAAGCTCGGTGTGTGACCATCATACCATTACATATTGAATGGATTTGTGTGTACACTACAAATTGACAGAGTCAATATGTGATTAATCATGCCCGCACCTGTAAAAAAAATTGAACTATATATGAACCAACAACTATCCGCACCAAATGGTTCTTTTTTCGGAGGGCACCCTTATCTCTATCCTATCTATTTAATGATAACATTGGAAACAGCAGCCTTCATAAGGCAATAGTTTGGCTAAGTTTCAACCTGTGCCTCATGGAATATTCAAGGAATATCTAAAATTTTCCCCACCAGCACATTCTAGGAATATTCCAAAGAAGATATGTATATCCCTGGCATATTTAAGAATATTCCAATATCCCAAAAATAATATTCTATGAATATTCATGGAATATATAGAATATATATATAGAATCGGTTCACAGATGAAAAATTAATAATCCCTTATTTTTCTACCCCTAGGGGTAGATCATTCCTTTTCAAATCCAAAAATGACCAACACTGAAGTAGTATACCATGTCATTTAAAAAATAATAATCCAAATTGGATAATCCAGTACAAAGTTATGAGTGGTAGAATCTGTTAACGGCTAAAAATTCAGTGAAAACGATAAACATCCCCTATTTTTCTACCCTTGAGGGTGACATTTTTTCCAAATTCATATTAGACCAATTTTGAAGTATACCCTATCGAATAAAAAAAAAATCATCAAAATCGAACTACCCTGTGAAAAGTTATGCGTAATCATACATAAAAAAATAAAAAAAAATATACGTGTGACTAGAGAACTTATATAAATATAAGAAACTGACATTTGTGTTCTTCCAAAATTGGTTGAGTTTCGCTCAACAAAATTGGTCAATTGATTTTGAAGTATTCAAATTACCAAAGACTATATACCTTTTGAGTTGTTGAAGAGTTTCATCAATATCCGCGAAAATGCATAATGATGAAATATTGGAATGCGATGAAAAAGTTCGGAAGTCACTCACCAAGTTGAAGGAATCTGGTGGATAATCCACAATTCAGCACTCACCTGAAACAAATACAAAATTCATTATTTTTAATGATTAAAAAACTTCCTCTGGAGAAAGAGTCCAGCTTTTTCCAACAGAGTGAATTGTATGTCATGCCCCTTTCTTGCTCTTTCTCCTTTTCTCTATCTAGTAAACGATTGGGAGAATGTTGTAATGAGGTTTTCGTCAATTTCTACAGAGTTCCTTTTTTTTATTGGACTTTAGTATATCAAGTGTCTAGACTGGCCACTTCTTATGGTCGAATTTCCGGTCATTAACTGAACAGTTTCCAAGAGTGTTTCGATAGTCTGATTAACAAGTTAAAAAACGAGTTAATTCTTGTTTCCGATCAAAAAAATATGTGCGATAGCTCATTCGATTCGGAGTGACGTCTAGAAAAAGGTATTTCAAGCATTCATTAGCACATAAAAAATTGCAATTGTTATTAACAAAATAAGATGAAAAAAAAAGATATTCAGTTTTTCGTTAAGAACTCAAAAACTATTAATATTGAAAAAAATTGAAAAAGACCCCTAAAGAGGAGGAAATTTCCCGGAATTCTATCTCCATTATTTATAATTTTTATTCAACGCCTAAAATAGTTATCCGCGCGGCCGTTACGGCATGGGCGCAACACCGCTGGAGACAGTATATCACATAAAATAATTTTTTTATAGTATTAAATAGCAATTGATTGAAAAAATTATTGTGTCGTCAGAATACTTGAAAAAATGAAGCGTCATTTTTATGACGACTTGTCAAAAAGTTATACGATTGTTAATTGACAAATTTTTATCGTCATTTGTTGAGAAATTGTTTATGAACAAATAGACAAGCATAATTTAAAGAAAAAATGATTTCTTACCATTTTATTGTCAAGACGAAATGATGATTGAAAAAAACCTCAAATAAATTACTGATAATTTTTTTAATATTTTGTTCGTTTAAATAATTAATTAGGAAATGTTTTTCTCTTCAAAAATTATTAATTGGCATTTCTCTATAGGTGAACAAAAAAATTTTTTTTTCATCAATTATTTCATTGTTTAATAAGTTACCAGTTTGTTACAAACAATTTGTCACCCTCGGTTTATTTTTTCCTGGAAGTAAAAGAAATTACAAAAAAACCATAAAAAAAAAAAATTAATTCTAAATTTAAAAAAAACAATTTTTTTTCAGTACTTTGTTATATATGGCTGTTTTTGTATTTTTTTTTTACTTTCAGGAAAAAAATAAACCGAGGGTCACAAGTTGTTTATAACAAATTATTAACTCAATAAACAATTAAGTTAATGATATAAAAATAGTTTTTTTTTGTTAACCCATATAGAAATACCAATTATAATTTTTAAAGAGAAAAAAATTCCTCAATTAATTATTTAAACAAACGAAATGAAAAAAAAACGATTATATACTATTAAAAAATGTATTTAAGGTTTTGTTTTTTCAAATCATCATTTTGTCTTGACAATAAAATGATATATTTTTTTTTTATATTATACTTGTCTATTTGTTTATAAACAATTTTTTAACAAATTAAGTGAAATTTATTTTTCTTACGTTGATTAATTCCATTGTTAGATGCAAAAACAGGTGCATAATTTTTTTAACAATATTTTTTTAATATTTAATTTTTTTTCATTTAAAAAAATTATAACAAACAAAATATAAAACTTCAATAAACTTTTATCACGTGATCTTGTTAAGTATATTTCTTTATTTATTTATTTATTTATTTATTTAATGGTCATGAAAGATACAGACAGGCAAAAGTCCACTAAAGTACGTACATTATTGAAGTTAATTTTACTTATATACTAATACTAATACTAATTTCAGACAGCAATTGAGACAAAGTAACAAAGATAAAGTGGTTTTTTGTTAGTTGTTTGCTTTTACTAATTTAAGCAGAAATTCTTTGATACATGAGTCGTTTCAAAGTGGTCACGAGAAAATGCATATATGAATAAGAAGGGCTCCAAGAATAAAAATTATAAATAATGGAGATAGATTTCCTGGAGGCCTAACTTTTTTATTGGAAATTTCCTCCTCTTGAGGATCTTTTTTCAGAAGTTCTGAAATATCAATAGTTTTTGAGTTATTAACGAAAAACTGATTATGTTTTTGTTTTTCATCTCATTTTGTTAATAACACTTGCAATTTTTTATGTGCTCATAAATGCTCGAGAAACATTTTTCTAGACGTCATTCCAATTCGAATGAGAAATCGCACATATTTTTAGGACTGGGAACAAGAATTAACCCGTTTTTTAACTTGTTAATCAGCCTACGAACATTCCGCCTTCATGAGAGATCGATATGAAAAAACCTTCAATTGAAACGACCTCGATGTTCCATTTTTGTAATGAATATTAACACCACATAAAAACGTGATTGATTCTGAGAAGCTCATTCTGTATAAAGAGGGATACTCAGAACCGTTCAAATAATTAACTGATAATTTTTGTCGGCATTGATACCCGTTTTTGTGATTGGAATTGGATTTTGGTTATGTTTAAAATTCATATTCGATCAACTTAATTCAACAAGATGTTCCGAGTATAATAGTAATAATAATTCATCAACCATATCATAACAAATCATGACATATCATATACAGTTTGAAATATATGATAACACCCAGAAAAGCTATCGGGGAGCTTGTCTATGGAAATTTTCCAATCTATAGAGAAACAATTGAGACATGAAGAGATGAAGGCGTTATGTTACAAAACTTTTGAGTAAAGTAAGGTCAAAGTTTTTTTATGTAATTTTTCGCATTCAGGACAAGCTGAGAAGAGGTGTGCAAGTGATTATCAAATATCATACAATTTCACTCAATAACGATTCATTAATGTGAAAGAGGGGTACATACGGAAAAATCTTCATTTATGCAAAAAAAAATAAGGACTGAATATAACACTTTCTTCCACTCCATTTTTTTGGGTAAAAAACACTATATATAAGTTAACATAGATATACATTCAAAAATTTGTTTGCATTCATAATATATAGATTATAAAATAAAAACAATAAATGCAGTAAAAATTTAATGGATTTGAATGAAATACATGCAAATCATTAACAATACATTTAAATTCAGTAAATTCATAGACAGAATTCAAACTTTTACCTACTTTTTAAATAGATTTCACAGTTTATAATTTTCAGTGAGCCAGGTAATAGATGTCTCAACCTTGAAGCTATATAAATGAAATATATTTGGCCTGTTGACTTATGTGCCCGTGGTAATATTTCATTCGCTACTAATTTACTCTTAGTTTGGTATTTATATTTATGTCCAATTGAATTAAACAGGGGCCTATTATAGGTAAATCATAAAACGGTTCTGCAATAAAGTTTTCTCAACACAATAATTTGAGCATCACTGAACGAAAGATCAGCAGGAAATTGTGGTGTTTTTTGCAAATGAATTCGTTCCCAATCTATTATAACATATTTTACCTACGACCACTGTAGAAAATAGGCAAAAACACACGACACCCATCCTCAGTAAATAGCTCATTACGCAAGGTGAACAAATTGCACAGTTTTCATAAAAAAACGCAGTTTGAATATATTAAAATTTATACGTTAAATTAAGCGGAACATTTAATAATTCCGCAAGTAGGTCACGTTCGCGCAATCGCCCGTCAACAGCGTAGTCAACTGTCAAAATCAAAATAATTTAAACTTTTTTGAAATACAAATAAATTCTAGTTAATAATTATAAGACACATACTGTTTAAAAAAAAAAACCTACATATTCAATATGTCAAGTGATAGTGAGAACGAAAATTGAACTCCCCCCAACGTCATGGCAATGACAAAAATGGCAACAAATGATTTACCGCCAAGTAAATCCCGCGAACGCTACGAAAATTGTTACAGTAGATTCATGGACTGGAGACGAAAAAATAAGGTGAATTATTTCTCCGAAAATGTTTTGGTAGCACATTTTCAACACCTATCGGAAAAAATGAAACCTAGCTCTCTATGGGCCTTTTACTCAATGCTTAGATCGACTCTAAACATAAAAAACAACATAAATATAGAAGCCTATTCCAAGTTAATAACGCTATTGAAAAGGAAATCGGATGGCTTTAGAAGCACAAAATCAAAAATTTTGACTGCCAAAAATATTCAAGATTTCCTCGAAAAGGCTCCTAACAATCAGTACTTGTTTATGAAGGTAAGATATGTCCACTAATACTATTTTCCACACTTAGTAGTAGTAATTTGTATTTTTAGACTGTTCTTATAATTGAAGAGATATGAATATTGAAGATGTTGAGGACACAGGAAAATCCTTCATTATTAAAATTCCAAATACAAAAACCAAAATTCAACGTCATTTTGTGATCTCTGAGCATTTTTATTCTAGAATCAAAAAATATTACACTATACGCAAGACAATACTAAATGAAAATTTACCTTTTTTTATATATGAATGGAAAATGCACCAAACAACCCGTTGGAATAAACAAATTAGGCAGTATACCAAAAGATATTGCAAAATTTCGTAAACTATACAGGGAACTATTTTCGCAGATCTTCGGCAACTATTTTAGTCGATGCTGGCGGGGATCTATTGGATTTGAAGAGACATGGTGGCTGGCAATCGTCTTCAGTAGCAGAAGGTTATGTTGACAATTCCTTAAAATACAAAGAACTCACCTCATCGAAAATATCCTCCGCTATTTTACATAATAGTTATACAACCTCAACAAATGAAAATATTACAATGTCATATGATTCGATACATCGAAATACTTCTAATATATTTAATAATTGTACAGGAATCATGAATAATTATAATGTTCCTAATGTAAATTAATCCAACGTAGTAGTAAATAGAACGAATTATATCCTACTAGCAGACCAGGCCACGCGTTGCTGTGGCTAAGGTTTTTGTTATATACTAAAACCCGACAGACGTTGTTCTGTCCAAATTTCTATGTTCCCTAAAATTTTTTTCCCGAAAACTCTCGTACGCGTAGAATTTCTTTTTTCTATGTTTTCCTTTATGTTGTTCCATCTAGACTATGCCTTTGACTCCTTCCGCTTCCTGTTGTCCCGTTATCCCGTTTTTTCTTTATCCCGTTATCCCATTTTCCCGTTATCCCCTTATCCCCTTATCCTGTCATCCTGTATCCCGTTTCTTCGTTATCCCGTTATTCCCGTTATCCTGTTATCCCATTTTCTCATTATCCCGTTATCCCGTTTTCCCTTTATCCCCTTATCCTGTCATCCCATTTTCCCGTTTTTTCGTTATCCCGTTTTTTCTGTATCCCGTTATCCCGTTCTCAATTTATCGTACTACAATTATTATATTCGATTGCCATCTTGCAACCCTATTGCGGATCTGTGGATAAAATAAAAAAACATAAAAATCGCGATGGAAAAAGTTAATAAAATATATGGACCATGATAAATATCAACAGAACTGATAGACATTGGCAACTATTCAAAACTTAGAGCATTCCTAAAAAGAAAATCAAACGGATACAGAATAGAAAATTTTCTCCACTGCTGAAATTTATAAGTTTATAAAAAACGCTCCTGATGACATTCAATTACTTGATAAGGTAAGTTATTATATTTTCGAGTAAATTGGCTCAGCTTGAAAAAAATCACGAATACATCTTCCTTACTTATATCATGTCTGCACCCTCGATGACATTAAGCAAAGTAGCTCAGCGGTACAATTCTCGCGCTTTTTTCCCTTTCACTCGAAGTTGAAAGTTCGAGCCCACACAGTGTATCAATTTTTTTTATTCAATGGGTTATTGTTTAAATTTTTTTTTTCAGGTCCTTTTAATCATGTGGATTATGGGTGCTTCTAAAAGGGATGAACTTTACAAAATGAAAACAACAGATTGTAGAGATTTGGGTTTCACAGCAATTCTTGTACAAATACCAAATACAAAAACCAAAGTTCCAAGAAAATTCACAATAACAGGTGTTTTTTATGATATTTATAAGGAGTACAGGGAGCTTCGTCCTAGACACGTTGGACAAGATTATATTTTTCTAAATTATCAAAAAGGAAAATGCTCAGTACAAATAGTTGGTATCGATAAAATTGGTTATACGGGAAAACGAATAGCTGAATACTTGAAACTTCCAAATCCTGAACTATACACTGGTCATTGCTTCAGGAGATCATCAGCAACAATCCTAATAGACGCTGGCGAAGATATCACCTCACTTAAGCGACATGGAGGTTGGAAATCAACCACAGTTGCGGAGAGTTATATTGACGAGTCAATGAAAAATAAATTTGACATCGCCAATCAAATTGTGAGTTCGATTAATAAATCTGAAAACCTGCCATCCACTTCAATGTCATATAATTTTGAAAATGAAGAAATATCAAATGTGCCATTGCAATGCCCAAATGCTTCACAGATCACATTTAATCATTGTAACAATATAACTGTGAATGATTTGTTGAAAATATAAACAGGATGTTCATAAAATCAGATGTGGAATCATGTGCGACTGAAAGATAAACTTTTTGGTGAGTACTCTCTTTTGGAAAACATTCTTCTTTGCCTCATTCATTTTATGAATTCTTAATTGAGACTGGAATAGAAAATCAAATACCTATCTGAATGAAAATGCAAATTTTCAATTTCAGATTTTTTCTTTTGAGTGGGCCTTCTCAGAATATCTATCAGATGTAGTTCAATGTCCAGCGTGGCTTTAGCCGGGAAAGTAGTTGTTTTCGGTTAGACATTCACAAAAAATAACTTCATTTTAATCGTGGATTTTTCAATTCACAGAAAAATATTTCTATCAATATTCAATTGAGAATGTTTTCCTTTCCAACATGAATACCCCACAAGAGGTTATCTTGACGATGGAAGATAGTGACTAAAGTTTATCTTTCAGTCGCAGATGATTCCACATCTGATTTTATGAACATCCTGTTTATATTTTCAACAAATCAGTCTATCATACCTGATGACAGGTTTTAATGTCAGAAAACACTAATTTCAAAGTGTCTCTCCAAAAGAAATGATTCTAACTTTTTCCATCTTTGCAAAGTGAGATTGCTTCTTGAAAATGTGTTTCCCATTTCTTCCGGTCTTCCTGATGATCGTGGAAGAGTGGAATAGATTTTCGTCGACAAAAATGTATTGAAGACCTAGTGAATGCGATGTCTCTCCTGCGTCAATGTTACGAATGCTTTTTGGTGAGTACTCTCTCTTGGAAAACATTCTTCTTTGCCTCATTCATCTTTATGAATTCTGAATTGAGACTGGAATACAAAATCAAATAACTATCTGAATGAAAATGCAAACTTTCAATTTTAGATTTTCTCTTTTGAGTTAGGGCCTTTTCAGAATATCTATCAGATGTAGTTCAATATCCAGCGTGGCTTTAGCCGGGGAAGTAGTTGTTTTCTGTTAGACATTCACAAAAAATAACTTCATTCGTGGATTTTTCAATTCACAGAAAAATCTTTCTATCAATATTCAATTGAGAATATTTCCCTTTTCATAACTGTGAATATTGCGAATAAGTAAATTTAAGAAAATTTGAATCAGACTATTGTGCAGTTATTCAATATGTTACCAATTTGTCAATTGTAAATGGAAATGTTCTATACAAATAAAATTGAAGTTTTTGTTTCTGTTGAAAATTCATTTTACTATTTTATGTTAAAGCCGTAGAAACAGTATAGTGTATAACTCACACGGAATTTTCATTTCCCACTCATATGATTTGCAGCATGAGCCGTAGGCGAGTGCTGCAAACATCATACTCGTGGGAAATGAGTATCATTCCGTGCTTGTTAAACAATATACTATTCTGATTTGTTGAAAATATAAACAGGATGTTCATAAAATCTTTCTATCAATATTCAATTGAGAATGTTTCCCTTTTCAATATACTATTCAATTTTTCAGATACTCAATCACTTTCATTCCTGATTATGTAATGCATCACAAATATTTTCCAATGTCGAGAACGGTTTCCCACACGAACGACGCTGTTTCAGCATTACAGATGCCACTTATCTCCATTACATCGTCATCGATTGCTCTCGTCGATTTGCATCAGATTTACCTGCCCGGCAATCGATTTTTCTAAGCGGAATCAATTTATGGTAATTTGATAGATTTTCTCGAGATTGGGTGCTATTCAGTAGGCGATTAGCTTTATTGAAAACATGTGTTACACCATTCAAATTGATTGTTCGGAAATTGATAAAGCCAGGTGAACTGATACCACATGATGCACGGGTAATTTGTGAATATAATTTTAATGGTGGGTATGATATAATCGAGCGTTTTGTGAGATAGTGTTCGGTATTGGAGAAGTAAGAGTGCAACATTTATTTATTCACTTTCTCAAACAAGTTACAGGAACTTCATTACATGAGGAAGAAATAGATTCACTTCAAACTAGTAACACCGAAAAAATAGCATAATATACCATTTTAGAGCAGAGAGATTTTTTTTTTAATTTTAGAGATAGGTTAATATGAATATTTATGTAATTCAAAATTTTCTTTCATCGATTTATGTAATTCACCACAAAACTTCCAAGGAGAAGGTTCTAAACTAAGAACCATAGTTGTTTTCACCATTGTTGTGCCGGAAGAACAATGGTTTCTTAATGAAGTGCGCAGTATTTCGAAAAATTGTTTTAGTCCAGTTGAAGGAGAAATATTTTGGTTTGAGTCTATTGCAGATTTTTTGTGCATTTTATAACACATGCGCACTGAGAATATTCACCGTGTTTGAATTGAATTCATTTCGCAGACAGAATGATAATAAGAGTTATATGATCGGTTTATTAGTTGTATATTTTTAAATGAAGATATATTCGATTCCGTACTTCTTTCTCGTAGTGTGTGAGAATGCATGGGTGTTGTTGGATTTCAAATTACGCAACAATGGTCTTACCAAGGAATCATTTGAAAAACTAACTGTATCCAAATTTCGGAAATATCTGCTATTCCTTAAAACAAATCCTAAACTTCTCAATGCTTGTGTGCCTATCCTCTGAATGTGTGATTTGAACGGAAGTACATGATTGTACTCAAAACCTCAATCCCTATTTTCTTCGACAGTCAACAGTCAATTGCGTAAACGTGTATCAGAACTTCTTTTTTTATCGAGTTTTTATCATATCACGTTAAGGTGAAATAAATGTTCTTCATTTTCAATTTTTCTTTAGAATTTGAGGTGGAAAGTGAACACCAGATATTCGGAGTACCTGAGGTATTGAGGTAATCATTGATAAACATCAAGAATTGCAGTGGTATCAGACGGGACCCCTGAGGAACTTCCGAGTTTGCGTAATATTCCAAAGCAGTAGCCCTGGTATTGGCACCATCAATTTTCAAGTAGGATTCGAAAAAATTCAAACTTAGTCTGTTCCAATTCATTTTATGAAATTTATAGTATCTAAACAGTTGAATTAAAAACTCTACGTGTGGGATATCAAATGAAAGCAAATGTGATATCACTTTTTTATGCCCAAAACTTTTTTCAATATAATAGTTTTTGTTAATATTTCCGGACGTACCTTTCAAAGGAACTGCCTGCCATTGTGAAACATGTGAAGAAATAAAATAAAAAATTCTTTCAGAATTACTGTACACAAAAATTCGTTCGAATTATCCAAATAGTGGAAAGAAACAATAACCTGGGTTGTTTCCTGAAGACCTCAAAATGGCAGTTATTTATTCTCCCCTACTTCTTGTCATACCGTAGATCATTCCTTGTGGCAAAGTATCTTTTATTCGGAATAAAATAGCTGTCACCCTCTCTCTGTTTTAAACAGCAGACATCTATAATCATCTCCGCATATCCCAGAGATTAGTTGGATATAGGTCTGGAAAACATGGTGGTCAGTTAATTGACTTTCATAACCACCAAACTACATGAAGTTTTGCAGAATATCTATAATGTGCTGTAAATGAAGTGCTGCCATCAATCACCACATAACCTGTTGAGATATCCTGCGCCACAAAAAAAACTGAATTCCGCCATAGCAGTCAATAGGATGAAAAGTGAGTTTTTACAATTTTTACGAGATGATTTGCCTGAGCTTCTGGAGAATGTGCCGTTACAATTATATGGAGCTCCGGCACATTTCAAATTCAGTGTCAAACAGTTTTTGAATATGTGCTTTCCGAATAAATGCATTGCTAGGGGAGGACCACAAAATTGGCCAGCGAGATCACCAGATTTGACTTGCCTCGATTTTTTCCTATGGGGATACTTGAAGAAAGAGGTTTACGACACTCCTCCAACCACACTGGAGAATATGAAGGAGAGAATAAGGGCTGCTTTTCGAAGAGTGACGCATCAAATGTTATTAAATGTTGAGAAGTCTTTCATAGAGAGAGTGGCTCTTGGTACTCAACAGGATGGTCGTCATTTCGAGCACCTACTTTGAATTGAATACATTTGTGTTTCATATTTCGTTGTTGTTTCAGTTGAATAATAAAAAAATATTGTATAGTCTGTTTAATGAACTACTGTCAAAATATGAATGTATATGATAACATCATTTTAGTAAACAGTAAATATTTTCGATGAAGTGAAGTATAACAACTGTCAATTAATTCTGTGAGCAAATCAAATAAATGTCGTTTCAAAGCTATCTTGATTCAAAGAATGCATTGACATAAGAACTACCATTTGAAAAAGCTAATATCTGAAAAACTATTTAGGTTAGGTATAGGGAACCCCATTATGAAATGAAAGATAATTGGATTTTATATTGTTTACACAAAAAAAACAGGGTGTTTTATTCGAAATAACAAAGTTATCTTTGTCCGAAATTATAAAAAAGTGACAATGATTTTTGAACATTCTGTATAATATTGAGAAACGGGTTTTATCGAAATAAATATCCCAAAACCTCTTTCATGCTTGGTCAGAATTCGAAGGGATGATTTCTATACATTTCGATGTTATTTAGTTTCCAATTGTACCTAGCATTTTCATAAAAAAAATCAATAACTCGAGAACGGTTATAGTTAGGTACATAGTGCCTTCTATGGAATCATGTAATTTTTTCCTGGCCTATTCGAAAGTGTAACGAAATACAGGGTGTAACATATAAAAAAACACAACTTTGATATGTCACACTTTTTTGAGCCACCCTGTAGACTCCAAAATGATTTCTTTTTGCAGCCTTAATCAATATACATACAATGAAATGGAGAAATTCCCGAAAAAATTAATGGTTTGGTTTACAGGGACCGTGTGGTATAGGGTGCCCCACCCTCTATATAACTAGATGAGTAACATAGATACACCATCACATTTTGGGAAGATATATAACTTTATCAGTTCAATTTTAGATTTTGGTCTATAAATTTCGTTGCTAAAATATTTTGATGGTGTGAGTTGTAATCGTATGAAATGTATTGCAACCTATTAGTCGTTGGTTCAGCTTTTTGGAGGCATGCAGGAATTCCGGTATTCATATTGTCGCTACTTAATGACCGAAACGCAACGAAAACTAAAACATGACTTGTTTGAGGTTATGTTTCGATGGTTGATGCATGTTCATTTTGAGAACGAATTACAAAAAATCATATTGATTTGTGTTTATTGATTGTCTGGTGTTATATTTTTGCAATGTAAGGTGTGCAAAGAACAATTCAGAAGTTCTAAGCGGAGGATAACATTTTACAAGTGAGCAACTATCGTATCGTAAGTGTATCAACTATCGTTATCCGCGTTGAGATTCCATAAGATGTATATTTGAATTAACAAAACGTGTTGTTAAAACGATTGCATTAAAACTTGACAATATAATAATAATAATAATAATAATAATATGTATTCACCCCATAGGTACCTTAAGAAAATACAATAAAAATAAAATGCACAATGGTAAATAAATAAATACTACCCACAAAGGCAAGCCTTGGTAGTGGGAGTGAAGCAAGTATAAGTGATACTCATACTTTGCGATGAAGAAGGAAGAAATTTGGGGCCACTGATTAATACGCAATTGAGAAACAGTCTCTTCAACATAGAAATAATAATTAAGCCAGGTGCTTCTTTCGAATGTGTCATAGGAGATATTGTTAGCCTAGCAAAGAATTATACAAAAAGTGATTACATTATAATTATTGCAGGATTGAATAATTTTAGAAATAAAAAATCACCTTCAGTTAATGAAATATTCAATAAATTGAAATTATGTGCGAATACAAATATTATAATGGAAGCAGTACCACTTGTAAAATTTGGAGACGAAACTGAATATTTTGTAAGTAAGTTTAATTTTATGATGAATGGATATAAACATATTTTCATTTTAGGACACATATTAGACCGATATTGAAAGCGATGTGATAAGCAAATGTTAGACAATGCATATAGTTGTATTTACATAATCAAAGATCTGGTTGAAGTAGGCAAAATACCAAAGGGCGGACCTTGTGAACAGTGAAAATTGTTTATGTAGAGCCAGATTCTCGATATCAGATTGGGTAATTGAATAAATATAAAATATAATATGAGTGAGGAATATATACAATATAAAATATAAAAATAGCGTTGTTGTAAATATAAAATACAATAGTAAGATTATAGAAAAGTAGGAGTAATCCATGGAGTAGTCATTTATATATACAATGCATTATGAACAAACAATTTTTTTTTTGTTTTTCCTTTTTCTGTTTTCTTTATTGTTATAACAAATTGCAATATGAGTTTTTCATATCAATATATTGGTGGATGGCAATGCGTGATTGGTAACTTATCCATTCCTTTATTTTGGACTTGAATAAATGACGGGAATTGTAATGTTTCATTTCTTGAGGGATCCATCTATATAATTTTGGTCCCAAGTAGGCATAACTTCTTTGTAGGGTGTTTGTTTGTCTTCGGGTCTTGCTATAACAGAGGAAATGTTTTTGTGACGTGTGTTGTAGTTATGATTTATGGCTATCAATCTATTTCTGTGGGCATGCTGCCTCATTACAGCTGATTAGTGTATTTCGTTTCCCAATATAGTTCGGGTAAGTAATTCATCCATAATTCAAGTGGGCTCAACCACGGCGTAATATAATTTTCGAAGCTGGTTAATTTTCAGAATATTTGATAAATATTTGAATTTTGATAATGTACTCCGTAGTTTTTCAAGACAAAGGCGATATGGATGTCCTATATCAAATTACAATAAATGAGTACTTCCAAATATTCAATATGTCGGACCATCGATATCATTTGGTTGTCATCTATATGAAGTATCATATTCTGGTAGATTCCTCGCATATCAAGTGAAAGATATGAAGTGAGTTTTGCCGATGTTCATTGTTAAAAGCCGATTTTTGAACCACTCCTTAATTATTTTCAAATCTTTTTCAGCTTTTTTTTCAAAGATTGCCATTTTTCGTCTACATATATAATTGCTGTATCGTCAGCAAAACTCACAACATTTCCTCCTAGTTCTAATTTCAGTAGATCATTTAGATACATATTGAAGAGTATAGGCCCCAGGACGTTGCCTTGAGGAACACCATATTTTATTACCTCTTCTTCACTGAGGCTATCATTGAATCTCACTCTTTGGATTCTTTGGTGCACCTAGTTCTCCATCACGTCGTTAGATATTTCTATATTGAAGACAACTATTAATAAAGCATTTTCACCTGAACCATCTACTGATTTGAATAAGATATTCATTATATCAATCTGTTCTTGGATTTGGAAACAGACTATCTGAGATTGTTCGAACCATCGCTTATAGACTGAGTGAAAGTGATGGGTTAATTCGATATTTCAAAGGCGCGTGGGAAAGAGAATAAACGATGAAGATCAAAAGCGTAATTGGTCTCATTTAAATGGCCCAAAATTAAACAACTACCGAGAAGGATTTCCGTTACATTTCACTCAATTGATCTGAAATATGCACTAGAGGACCGCGGAATCTACGAAAGCGAAATCATTAGCTTAATTGAGGATATTTTGATATGCGACACTTCGTATGAAAGTGAAAAAAAAATCTTTGGAAGAAAGCTTGTGAGAATGAGTACAAATCCGAAAATTATACATATATCGACAAAAATAACGGTATTTAGGTGAGAGAAATTATTTTTGAACCGCCCTTTATCTTCATTTTGGCAAATATTATACGAGTACCCTCCGATCTCAAAGAGCTATAGATTCCAATATTGAATAGATGCGAATAATAATTCACGAAATTAATCTGCCATTTTGGAACTGGTTCCTTAAGTTCGAGAGAAAAACATTTATATTATATTAGGTACCTACTCTGTCGAATGCATTGTCTTGTTAACCATGTCAGGTCAATTTGAATCTCAAGCTCAATCAATGGTAGTGGATCGAATTTGATATGCAAGATATACCTTATACATATATAGATAACTAGCGGACCCGACAGACGTTGTCCTGCCAAATTTCTATGTTCCCTAAAATGTTTTTCCCGAAAATTCCCCCGTTATCCTGTTATCCCATTTTCCTGTTACCCCTTTTTGTCTTTACCCCGTTATCCCGTTTTCTCCTTATCCCCTTATCCTGTCATCCCATTATCCCGTTTTCCCGTTTTTTAGTTATCCGGTTATCCCGTTTTCCTGTTATCCCGTTTTTTATTTATCCCGTTATTCCGTTTTCCCGTTATTAACTCATCCTGTCATCCCGTTATCCCGTTTTCCCGTTTTTTTCGTTATCCCGTTATTCCCGTTATCCCGTTTTCTATAAAAAAATAAAAAATAGGGGTTGATCGTAGAACGGTGAATTAAGAGTAATATGAATTTTTTTATTCTAAGTCATGACAAAATATAAATAAAAATTTTGCCAAAAAAATAGGGGTTGATCGTAGAAGGGTGAAAATTCAGGGTTGTATGTATTTTTGAATCCTGTATCATGAAAAATAAAAACAAAACATTTTGTTCAAAAAATAAAAAATAAAAATTAAGGTGTGGACCACCCTTAACATTAAGAGGGATGATTTGTAAATCTAAACCATCCAGGGCGCCACCCAAACGCATACAAAAAAAATCATTCAAATCGGTCCACCCGTTTAGGAGGAGTGCAGTGACAACACACGAACAGTAGAATTATATATATAAAGATATGGAATGAACATTGATATCCGAAAGAATAAAAATAAATGCGTATTTTGAAAAATTGGAGTAGTGAATTTCAATTCTGGTTGGATTCTGGAGTCGCCAATCACAATACCTCGAGAAAAACTGTAGGTATATACTCTTATTTTCACCAGCAGACACTTGACCTTGAATCAGAATCAATATCCATTAAATAGCTGTCATTACCGCGAATCACTGCGAAAATGGGCACCGGTGGCTGGTTAGGTTGACGAGAGTCTTATCGATATCTGAGCCAAGCAACATCGGGCGCATTTAGAACTTGGATGGGCCACTCGACAAGGAAGGTGCGCGTTAAAAATGCCCTAACAACCGGAGCGTAGTAGCATATTTGCAGCTGCAGGCGTCTTATTGATGAGCACGGGATAAGATGATAGATATGCCGTCCTTCGGAGGGAACGTTGAGATGGCGGTCCCGAGTTCATTGATGTTGAGCTCGTTGAAGAACCTTACATCTGAAACAACAGATAATTTGGCAAAATTTTCGGTTGTGGGAAGTGTGCTCACCGGCGTCGGTCTGGTCTCAGAAATAGGCCGACATTAAATAAAGCAATAAAAAAATAACTGCGAACTGGGCATGGAAACACCAAAAATTATTTCTTCAAACATTTAGATTCCTTTTAATCGTGCAAAAAATTAATTTTATTGCGTTTGTATCAACTGCTAGAAACTTCAATCATAGCTCAGAACTGATTGCCAATGCAATATCAACTCGCTTTCTTGGTTGTCTGTTCGTTGGTCTGCAATAATAATAATGATAGTGAAGAGCAACCGATTTTGGACCAACTTCCCGATGAGCTGGAGTCATGAAACTTCAAACATAGCTTGGAACGGGATGACAAACAAACAAACAGAAATATTACGAGGTGAAGATAAACTGAAATAAACTAGAAATTTGCCACATCTGTCACAATATCATCAAGATGCTAGTAGAAATTGTTTCACACTTTTTATTACGTTTTAAAAACGTGGTATATTAAAGAAAATATTTCAGTAATCATTGTCTGTTCATAAGGTTGTACAAAAGTGTACCTGTTTCTATATCCCAACTGAATTTGTTCATATTTCAGCAGACATTTCATGTTCGTCTTTGTTTTCCATAGATAATCATTGAAAGCCTATGAAGGGCTGCATCCTCTGTTGTCCGTGTACCATACATGAAACAATATTTTTTCAAATCATGAACAAGGTGCTCATATTTGGAATCATTTGGAATGCAAAATTAATGCAAATTTTCACTCTGTTTTTAAAGTTATGGTCCTTTTACAGATGTAGTTTGATAACCATCGTGTGCTTTAGCCGGAGAAGTAGTTGTTTTCTGTTATATATTACAAACATTAATATTAAATTGAACAAGTTTTCCTTTTCAACAATAAATGTTTTCACAATTCATTCTGTGTAACTGTTCATAGACTGCTTTTTGCAAGCACATTTCAATTGAACTTTTGAACCATAAATCGCCTGGCTATGGGTAAAATAGTCACAGATTCCCTGGAAACCCACATTTTTCGTCACAACTTTCAATCAATTAAATCACCTCCGAAAACTAAACACTCCTGCAGGCCGAATACCCAGTTCAAAAACGTTTTCCACTCTAACATGTGGGATTTAATGTTTTCAAATGGATATCAAGGTTCTCATAAATAATGTTCCGATGACACTTGTTCTTACTCTTACTCCACTTTCACAAAAGGTGCGTTCTGCCTAGTTCATAATAATTGACGTATCAACACAATTCATGGAGATTCCGCGGCAGGCGCATGCATCTGCAGATAAATCACGAAATTAAGATGAGGATGGAGAATGAGGAGATAATTATTTCGCTACCAGATGATCTTCGCTGGCCGTGACTTATTACCCGCTCTTCCAACTATTCATTTTAGTTGAAACATGTTATTTGAAATAATATAGTGACTCTTACATTCTCAGTAATATTGCTTGTGGTGGTAATGAATGGTAGGAAGTGAAACTTTCCGATAGCACAGTTTATCTGGTGAATCTCGCTTTTGTATTAGGTAGTAAATAGGAAGACGAAATGGAAACTATTGGTGAATGGGGTCGGGAGATGCATTCTAGACCAGGGCTGAAGCCTTTGAAAGGTCGGGAAGTGGAAGGGGGTGAGTTTTTAAGGGTAAAAAACGGTCCTATGGAAAAAAGTTGAATGTCAAAGTTGTAGGTAATGAAAAGATCTACAACTTCTGTATCCACACTTTATTCACATAACCTCAAAATTTATGTAAAAACTTCAAATAACCAAGTTTTTGGTTTTTATTTTTATCTTTTACAAAAAAAACTTTTTTTTTTCACGAAATTTGGTGAAAACTTACCTTTCCATGTCCCAAACACACTGTAATTAATTTGATTTGAAATATTTATTTTTTCACCTTATTTTGACTTAATATCGAAAAAGCACCCTAATTTTCAATCAAAAATTCTCCCGTCAAAATATCAGCTTTTTTAAAAAGCTCGGTGGGCTTTTTGTTCGTTGAAATCTCTACTTTCTGATGGTATGAAAAAAAAAATACATTACTATGGTAAATGTTCTCAGAAAATGCAAAGAAACGTAAAGTTAATATTTAATAAGACATCTACAATATTTTGAGAAAGTTGTAGAATCTTTAAATTATATGCGTAGATGCCTATTTATTGCTATTTTAGGATGACTTATATACCTGAGTGACCTACGGAAAATTTTAGCCCATCAAAAGGTATTTTATAGAGAAGTGGGGAAGTGGGTAGGAGGGTCTGGGCCTTACTACCTGTTATTTCTTTGCATTTTCTGAGATAATTTACCATAGTAATGTGTATTTTTTTCATGCCCTCAGAAAGTAGAGATTTCAACGAAAAAAATCCCACCGCCTTTTTTTTAAAAGCTGATATTTTGACGGAAGAATTTTCGATTGAAAATTAGGGTGCTTTTTCGATATTAAGTCAAAATAAGGTGAAAAAATAAATATTTTAAATCAAAAAAATTACAGTGTGTTTGGGACATGAAAAGGTAGGTTTTCACCGAATTTCGTAAAAGATAAAAATAAAAAACCAAAAACTTGGTTATTTTTTTTCATAAATTTTGAGGTTGTGTGAAAAAAGTGTGGATACAAAAGTTGTAGATCTTTTTATTGCCTACAACTTCTTCCATAGGACTTGTAGTTTTGCCATTTTTTACCCTTAAAACTCACCCCCTTCCACTTCCCGACCTCAGATCACCCGTAAATTATTTTTCCTTTTATTTCTCTTATATTCTCTTCCTTTTCCAACGGGTTTCATCCTACAATTTTTTTTTTTTGGTTTAAAAAATTATCGACCCTGGTCTATTCGTAATTGGGGAAAAATTATTCACCCCAAAGAGTTAATATATATTTTGTTCTTTCCCAATTTGATAAATGTTAATCTAAAATTCAACTCATTTGTGTATCTCATTTTCTATTATTTAAAATATAACACTCAAATTACGTGTAACTACCGCACCATACTGTTCTTTTTCTCTGTTACTGCGTCCTTTTCCGTCCTCTAATAGGCGGAGAGCGGGCTGCAGAAAACCTGGCAAATCGAACAATGTTTTTAAAATTTTAGTACTCACAGCAAACATAAGAAAAATCGTGAAAGTAAAGGGCCATGTGCAAAGTGGAATAAAAATAGAAAAATTGACGTACACAGTCTATTTCAGACAAATATTCAATATAAATTGAACCACAAAATGGTAGATCACAGGGGAAAAACAACTGCTTTCCTAGCAAATACCACGCAGAACGTTGAATGATATTCACCTGAAAATCCATGCAAACTTCCGTATGAATTTAGAGTCCTATCGAGGTGGGAGATGTATGGAGTGTTTCTTTCTGTCACTAGGTACCGCCAGTTAAAAGTTATCTTTTTCGGCGTACCTAGAGATGTTATAAGCTCGATGATGATTTCTTTACGTTGTGTCTCGCTTCGGCCAGAGCTCTTCGGATCTTTGGCTGGTGACTACTCCATACTGATGAGGGCCAAAAAGCCGCCTGAAACTGGTATGCGGATTGTTAGGCGAACACGACTTAAATTAAACATAATCGAGCTTATCAGAAAGAAACATTTGCAATCAATTTCCATTTATATGGAAGTTTGCATGGATTTTCAGGTGAATATCAAGGGTTTCATAACCAATTAACTTTCGAGTGGTCCAGCGTTCTGATGTGCTGGTTCACGGAAGGCAGTGTGGTAGAGCGTGGGTTCAAACCCCAGCACGGGCAGCATTTTTTTTCTTTCTGAATTGCAAAATGATTTGTTTGAGGCGAATATTCGTCCCAAAACAAATCATTCTTCATGTCTGAGAGCTGGCTGCAGAAAACCTGGTCGATCGAATGACAGAATGAAATGTTTTCACAAGCATTTATTTTATTTCACATATAATATACTATTTAATTCAAATCTTGTGAGTGAAGTTCAACCTACTTCTAGTTGTCCGAATAACGTGAAATTTGGTAGGTGTTCATGATTTCGGTGACAATGCATTATGAATTTTTTCCAAAAAACAAAAACAAAATGGCGGTTCCAATATGGCGGACGAGTTTTGTGATTACAGTTCAATTCTATACAAAATTATGGAGATTTATGGGATCAGACATCATGATTTCTTTGCCACAATTCATGAATTCAAGATGGCGACTCCAAGATGGCAACGACTTTTGTGATTATAGTCCGATTTCATTCAAAATTGGTATGTGGGAGGTTTTGGGGTCGGACATCATGATTTCTCAGTCGAAATTCATGAATTCAAAATGGCGGCTTCAGGAAGGCGATATGTTCTGTTATTATGGCTTGATTCCATTCAATATTGGTATGTGGGTTTTTTTTAGGTCGTAGATATTAAACTCATGAATTTCGACTGAGAAATGTCTGATTAAAAAAACCCCCACACACCAATTTTGAATGGAATCGAATTATAATAACAAAAGTCGTCGCCATCTTACAGCCGCCATTTTTAAAAAAACGCAGATTCTGTACAATTTGTTTATTGAGAATATCTCAATTGCTCCATTAGTTTTCATGTTACGAGCAAAAACAGAAAAACAGATTTTTGCATTTAAATGTTTTTAACAAACTGAGCAATGACAGTTGCAAGTAGGAAACATAACATGATATAACTACGGACCATCTTTCGTATGATGATGGCACAGTTGGTTTGCTGGTAGTATTTTTGTCACGAGAAAATGTCTATTGATTGATCTACGTGAGAATCAAGTCCGTTGTCTAGAAGATATGTCGTGTGTAGCAAACACAAAATTAGGAAAGAGACAAGGTATTTGGGTTCGCAATGCGATGTGCCTTTGTGTGTGGAAGGATGTTTTCAAAGATACCACACTCTTTCAAAATTCCAAAATATACAAATGTACTTCTTCTATTGAAATGTAATGTTTATAAAAAAATTTTTTTTGGTTTCTCAGAATATAAAATAAATTTATTTTGGCAAAAGTTTTTTGAAATAAATAATAATTCAAAAACTAAAGAACACGTTTCAATAGAAAACTAAACTAAAAAGTAGAAAATAAGTTTAAATGAGTTTGAAATGATTAACAACAAATTTATTCCATCGTAAAAAAAGTGGGGTGCTTGATGTCAATTGTTGTTAATATTTCATGGACAGATATTGGTAAACGGAGAATCATTATGAAAATATCTTAAGAAGCACCCCACGCTTTTTTACGATGAAATAAATTTGTTGTTAATCACTCTATTCTTATTTCAAACTCATTTAAAATTATCTTCTACTTTTCAGTTTAGTTTTCTATTAAAGCGTGTTCGTCAGTTTTTAAACTATCATTTATTTTCAACTTTTTAGTTTTGTTTTCTATTAAAGCGTATCTTTCAGTTTTTCAAACTATTATTATTATTATTGAATTTTTTTAACTATTATTCTCCAATTTTGAATAGAATCGGACCATAATCACAAAACTCGTCCGCCATTTTAGAGCCGCCATCTTGAATCCTTCAATTTTGACAAAATAATCATAATCTCCGACCCAAAAAACCCCTACATACCAATTTTGAATAGAATTGGACCATAACCACAAAACTGGTCTGCCATTTTGGAGCCGCCATCTAGAATTTTCCAATTTTCACAAAAAAATCATAATATTGGACCCCAAAAACCCCCACATACCAATTTTGAATAGAATCGGACCATAATCACAAAACTCGTCTACCATTTTGGATCCGCCATTCCGAATTTTCCAGTTTTGACGAGAGAATCATAATCTCTGACCACGAAAACCCTCAGATATCAATTTTGAAGCGAATCGGACCATAATCACAAAACTCGTACGCCATATTGAAGCCGCCATTTTTATTTTTTAAACAAAAATTTCTTAATGCATTGTCACCGGAATTATGTACACCTGCCAAATTTCAAATCATTCGTACGTCTGGAAGTGGGTCAAAATCGCGCCCAAAGGAGTCGGTTACAAACAAACATACGGTTACAAACATACAAGTGAAGCTAATATAAAGCGTGTGAAAATACTAGAAGCATAGTGAACACAATGCACATTTAAAACGGGAAGCGTATAGATCAGCAAACGGTTCCCGCATCCGTACAGGCGTGAACAGTGTGTTCCCCGTCACGGAAGGGTTAATAAAGACAGTTTAGGGCAATCAATAGAGATATTTCCTTAGGCCAATCAATAGAGATTTTCTGCTCCCAACTGTCATTGCCTACTTTGTTATAAACATTTAAAAGCATTTTTTTAATTTTTCATTGGTTTTGACTTGTAACTAGAAAATCAATTAAGCTCCCAAGCAGCATTATAGTGACGGAAACTGATACTGCAATTTCGACTCGGTGGTTATCACGTAATCACCACTAAATCTCCCACTATACAGTAAAAATAACCAGAATTTTATATTTGTATGGTTGTGGTCACGTAATTCCCACTTCACAGTTCTATAACTTATTAGTGTCATTTGAGGTGTCTGAAACAATATGGCCACTGAGCAAATCACTTTAAAGGTTTTTAAACTTAAAAGTAGAAAATAACCGTTGCGGTAACCATACTGTACCACTTAAATATCACTTAGAAGTCACAGTCACTTTCAAGAGAGTATGATAGTTTCGGTGACGTTTTGGTAACATCCATAGAACCTTCAATGTGGCAGGCAGTTGATTGTGATATGTGGTGATGGTTGCCATGTTCTTGCTATCTCCATAATTGATAGCCACAGTACGCATTTAATAAAAGTCACTATAAATTACAATAACCTTCAAAATTCACCATTCTGCGCGATGACGAAAGCTAACCTAAGTTTTCTCAAATTATTTTATTGTGGCTCACAAAAAGTTAATTTAACGTGTTACGCGAAACATGAATGATATTTATTCAATATGAAATGGGTTATGCGTTTTCAATAGACAATTTTCCTCGATTTTGAAGTTTCCGACGATTGGTCCACTATACTTGCTACATGTCCTTTTTTAACAATTAATGAACATGTACCCGTAATTTCGAGGTTATAACTTTGAAGTGGCAGGTTATCATAGCCCGACGTGTTCGCCTCTATCAAAGGTATAAGACCCATTGTAATTTGTAGGTTATAGCTTTGAAGTGGTGAGTCATGGGCCTGCGACGTGGGTGCCACTTTCCAGTGGTGGAAAAGTTAATAATTCAGTTCTACTGGGCACTTTATGATGGCAGGTGCTTTAGAGTGGTATATCTACACTTTCTGACACTTCAAAGTCATATTATCCAAAAGCCGCCATATTTACAGGAATATGCTGGGTCGCCATTATTAGAGAAATGATCGAAATATTCAATAAAGATTTATTTGTCGTCAGCACTGCATCAAACTTAGTAATTTATTACGTAAGTATTTGTTACAACTAACCAAGATTGATAAAACAATGTTTGAGGGATTTAAGTACATAATTTCAGAGGCGAGTTATTTCCAAAATTATATTTTCCTTAGATAAAGAGTATTCAGACGGCGCGTGCTCACAATTGAGCTACAACATCCATATTTCACATAAAACTTCCAATCGTTTTAATTTTATCCCGATCAGAAGTATCCAAATTCAATATACTTACTTACGCGTTTGTATGTTTATATGTTAAAGTTGATCGAGTGTTAGAAATGAATCAGGCAAAATGGAAGAATGAACATTTATCATAAAAATATGTTGCTGAAGAGAGATCGAGCTACATATTATTTACACAAACGCAGTTAGTTGTTCAACGTGTCTAGTGTCGGCCACTACAAAGCCACGTTTTTGCCAGGTGACCACAACGTGGTTGGAATATGGCTATCTGAAATCCAGGAACGTAGATCGGAACGTAGCAGCCACTTAAAAAAGTGTTTCCCATTTTGGTAGCCGCCGCGTAATAGAACCGTGTATATTACGTGGCAGTGGTTGTGGTCAAACACTTCAAAGTTTTCCAGAACTGTGGCCGCTATGTTCCATCCACCAAAAATGCTACTTGGGCTATCTCGAATTGTAGAGAATTCAAATACAAAACCAAAGATCCCTAACAAGACACGATCGGATTAGTAGTAACGGAGAAAAAACGGAAAAACCGGAAAAACGCAGTTTTTCTTTAATTCATATCTCCGCCACTTATTGAGTTGTAGGGCAGTAGAAGTATAGTAGTACAAAATGTATCTTCTCGTTAAAATGCTTCAAAATGGGTGAAAAATACTTGTAAACATGAGTGCGTGAAAGCGGTTGAGTAGTGGGGGTTGAGCAGCAGACGCGGGGAAGCGTATGTATATTAATACAAGCGCGCTGCGCCCGTTATGGATCTGATGCTCTACCTTACTCCTGAGCCGCTTTCATGCACTCGCCGGTTGAGAATGAGAATAGTCGTATTGTAGTACCATACATGTACTGTCAAAATATTTTCGAAAAATTGAAGTCGGACCACCCAGGACGCATCCAAGTCTGCTGCAATAAAGTGCATTAGAAAAATCAAACTACAATTATGCCAAAACTAATAATCCAACAGTGCCAGAGTTTTTGACACATGAAGTACATATCAATCAGTAGTATGACGTGGAAAGCCTGCTTTAACTTAAAAAGGGGCGGTGTTATAATTTAAATAAAACAGATTTTTTGTGGTTTTTCCGGTTTCTCTCCGTTACTAATAATCCGATCGAGTGGTGCTGAGGCTCATTTTCTTTGCATTTTGATTCTCTTCAATTTGTCATCAAATTTTCATGTCACAAGCAAAAAACAAAGATTTTTTGCATTTGAATGATTATAACAAATTAAGCAATGACAGTTGCGAGTGCAAAACATAACAGGATGTAACTACGGACTGTCTTTCGTATGGTGGCACAGTCGGTTTCCTGGTAGTATTTTACTCTCGAAAAAATCTCTTGTGATTCAACTGAATAAGTTGCAGTTTCATTTGAGGTTACTGTTTTCCATAAGCTAAATCATTCCTTTGTCGCCAAAAACGATGGCACAAGCGCAGTTTTTTTAAATAATCCAGTCATTTTTGACAAACAGATTTTTTCAATATTTTTACATCAAAATATAATTCAAGTTTCCTCACAACTAGTGATCCTGAAATCATAGTCCTACATAAGTCTCGAGTGTGGTTATTGAGTTCCTCTGTAAAAACTATAATACAATGTATTACGGGGTTAGAGGAACACCACTCAAACTGATGTCATCGAACTCAACAAACAGACAACAACTGGTTAAAACTCAAAATACAACATCTGAACTCAGGATATTGAAACATGGAGTTCCTCAGGGCTCTGTCCTTGGACCTTTACTCTTTATTATTTATATAAACGACATCTGTCAGCACATGCCACAGGACACTACCACCATTCTTTTTGCTGACGATACATCACTCATCAATACTTCTCCAGATTTTTATAGCCTCAATATTCTAGCTGACAATTCGATTGACTTTGCTAGAAATTGGTTCTCTGCTAATTTCCTACAACTCAATGGTGATAAAACGCAACAGCTGGTTATTTCCAGTAACAATAAGTACACCTCAGGAGCACACTGCAAGCTTCTTGGAATAACAATCGATGACACTCTCAGCTGGTACTATCATACTGAAAAACTGAACAGCGAGCTTTCTAGTGCATTATTCCTCATAAGAAAATTGAGATATGTTGTAGATTCTGAATTATTGAGGCAAATATATTTTGGTCTGTTTCATTCTCGAATTAGTTATGGAACCATTTTATGGGGAAATTCCAGCAATGCGGTCCTAGGACCCCTACTATTTTCAATATATATAAATGATCTGCCACATGTGGCAATCTCTGAATGATATTCCGTTTTTGCAGATGATACTACATTCTCTATCAGAGGTGATAAGCTCGCCGAAGTACTAGAGGAGTCGTCTGAGACACTGTCGAGAGCCAAACTATGGTTCTCAACCAACCTTTTATATTTGAATGAAACAAGAAACCAGCATATGCTATTTACACTTAAACAAACTCCTGAAAATTGTGGGTCTTTGGATGCTGCAACTTTCTTGGGAGTAAAAATTGATTCAAAACTAACCTGGGATCATCATACAGATTATGTATGCAATAAATTAAAGACTAATATATTTGTTCTTAGAAATCTTTCTCAAAATGTATCTATTAGTGTTTTGAGGCAGGCATACTTTGCTCTGTGCCACCCGCATTTATCCTATGCAATACTAGCGTGGGGACACGCGGCTGGCACAGAAAGGGTATTTCGCCTGCAACGCAAAGCTATTCGAATCGTCTCAAATCTGGAATACACCGCTGACTGTAAAGAGGTCTTCATCGAGAAAAACATATTAACATTTCCATCAATTTATATTCTACAAAATCTAATCCATATTAAAAGTAACTACTGTGAGTACAAATCACACAATGAGTTTCATAATTATGACACGCGTAAAAATAATGACTTAGTAACAAACTACTACCGACTTAAGCGTTGCCAGAATGGGCCAGAGTTTTATGGAATTCATTTTTTCAATAAGTTACCTGAAAAGGTCAGAAACCTGGAGGTCACTGTATTCAAACGTGTGATGAAGAAGTTTTTAATTAGGAAGTGTTTTTATTCTGTAAAAGAGTTTCTAGAGTATTCTTGTGATGTCAAAGATTTTAAACTTAATTGAGAATGGGTAATCACCAATATTATCATTGTTTGTAAATTTTATCTAAACCATCATGTGCGTTGTATCATACCTACATGTATATATTCTTTTTATTGACTTGTGTAAGCACGTAAGTGTAAATTGGAAACACCAATAAATGATTTGATTTGATTATCTTCAGATCCCAGAAGAAGGCTAGTCGCCTTCTAGCTGGTGTTGGATTCCGTGATCACTGTCGTCTCCTGTTCATTGACATGAAAATAATGACACTGCCATGCATTTATATTTATCAAACCCTCTGTGAAATACACTCAAACAAAGGGAGTTATACTATTTCGTCTGATATTCACAAATACGAAACCAGATCGGCAAACCAAATAGCTCTTCAACGCTTCAGGCTCACTAAGTCGAAATCTAATTCTCTGAATTTGAAACTTTATAACAAGTTGAGCTTAGAAGTTCGCGCCGTGAATGTAAATTGTTTTAAGATTAACGTAAAAAGTTACCTCATAAATAAATGTTTTTATAGTGTAGAAGAATTTCTGAATGCATGAAAAATTTTTACATGACTTTTACCATTTATATATTTATTTATGTTTTTTTTACAACAAAATATTTTTAAATGTTATTTTTAAACACATGTATATGTCGATAAAATGAATGTTTTTACATATTATTCTATCTTATATATTTTACATATTATCTTCCATAGATAATATTTCTGTACAAACTGACGTGCTATAAACCGATGTGTAAACTAGCCAAATAAAGTCTATCTATCTATCTATCTATCTTCTGGATCCGATCCTGCAACATAATCGAAAATACTTCCCCGCAATCTCATTCCCCTCGTCGCATTTCAATTCCTCACGAAATATGTAAAAGTTGAAACAGTTTAGGGTCGAATATCTCACTTGAATACTCGAATAAATAAATGTATGTAGGTCCCGAATCGAGCAGGCGTGGTAAATAGAGTGTGATCGCGTCTTGTTTATCCTAGACAGCACTGCTCGTGACTTACTGCTTCTTTCTTCGATAAATCCCAGTTTATCGCAGATCTCAGTCTTCTTGCGCTTTGCGCTCTCCCAATAATTGTATCGGAATTTAGTGTCCATTTGTTCGGCTTCTTACTCGATTTGAATGACAGAAGTTGGATGTATCGGAGAAAGTAAATGCGCTTAATTTGAGGCGAACATTCTTGCCAGGACCATCGTGAAAGCATTCACTACTACATATCTAGGAGGCACCATAGATGAAAATTATGAAACTGGAAAAGCTTTATTGAGTATATTTTTTCTCGGGTCATATTCCTTATCGAACTACTAGAAGCTGGATTTAGTCACGGATAGAGTTTCTGTATGAATCTTGTATTCGACGATGAAGTGCAGACACTTTTCGTGAGTATGAAAATGAAAGTAGATGTCTCTGTAAAGTTAAATTTACGATCCCGCTATAGTCCTGGCATATTTCTATCTCTGTCAGCATCACCGTCTTGTGAAATCGTTACTTGGTAAAAATTCCAAAGCAGTTATTATAATTTCGTAGGTTGTTATGCGGTGCCGTTTGTGTCAAAAGTAGTTGTTTCACAAATATATTTTCTTAAAATATATATTTTTTGCCCATATATTTATTACTTGACACCAATTAATAAAAAAATGAATGTATCGTCCATATATATTTTCAGTGAAGAGCTATATACCTACTTATTACTTTTCATATATCTTACCAATATATATGAAGATGAGCTTTTGAGTTCTACTACTAGATGGCGAGAACATCTCAACTGGAAAAAAAGAAGAATTCCCAACAATAACACATATTCAAAAAGTAGGTAGGTATGAATGTAGCTTAACATAAAACGTTTGCAGATTAACGTTGAAGGTTTGCAAAACAAATTTAAAACAATTTATAAACAGTATCGAAACCTCATGCTTCGGCATTTACGCCAATTTGCATACTTTATCAATTATTTCTGCCGTGATATATATTTATATTCGTCGTTGACAAAATGTCTTGTTTTAATCAAAGTATTGAGTGTTACCATAAAAATCCAGTATTATTCTGAAATATTCAATATCTTGAATGATATTATCATACTTCGAAAGAGCTTTCGACATCTCTATATCAGCATTCTTTTTCTACTTATATGGACGTCTCTCATTCAAAGTTTGTGAAAATCAATTAGGTATTTCGAAAAGTGGGAAACAGAAATCAGATATACTCAGATATGCGATAATCCTAGTCTGTAGCGGAATTGTGTGAAAAAAATACTGACACAATCACGTTCCTAGAAAGAGGAGTTATACACTAATCTACTTCACAATATGAATTGTACACAACAGAGTTTCCACGTCGCGAAGAAATTGGTTACATGATGGTGGCGCCATCTGGTAGTATGACTCAAAAACTCATGTTCATATATATTACTAACAAGTCATAAATGCATTGCTCTTCGCCGTTAATATATATTGACGATATATTTATTTATGAATTAACGCTAAAATAAAAATATTCGCTCAGTTTCAATAAATTTATGGTCCAAAAAAAAGTTCTTTTATTTAAAAATTATATATGAGAACAACTACTTTTGACTCAAACGGCGCCCCATAGGTTGTATTCAAGAAACTATAGTGAGAAAATCTCGAGATAATCTGGAAGATATATAAAAAATATTGCTGACGATAATGCATATCCACAATTGTTGAAAGAGCAATCCAACAATTTGAAATAAAAACTATTTTCAGTCTCAATGACTTAACTAATAAAAGTCAGACACCTTGTGAGTTTTGTATATTAACTTGGTCTAAGGTGATTTCAATTCATCAACATTTATTATTTTTCCTCGAGAAACTTCATTTTCCTTGAGTGAAATTGGCTCAATTGCATATCCTAGTCACGTATTTGTACGAAAATTGAGATCACACACTGCCCACAATCACAGTCTCTTTTTATCTCCGAACAATACAGTCGTAATTCATATCGAAACGTCGAAAAACCCTAAAGGTATTTCCCACGACATACATAGCAGTTTTCTGTGGGACTTTTATTGCATTCATTAATGGGTAATATCATTCCAAATTCCATTAAAACATTCAATTTTGAACGGAATTTATGGTCTTTCCCATACCACTCAAATTGATGTTAAGTTTATTGTATGTAACATATCCAATCGAATCCAATGAAAGTTCTTCTACATGACAAAAACATAAGCAATTATGTACGTAAATAATATTAACGTTAATTTTGACTAGGTTCACAAGAATTGTTTTTGCCTATGTTTGTAATAAACGTTGGAGTATATTCGCGAGTTTTTAGGACTTATAAGGGAGACGCACTTAACACTGTGTGCGAAAAGATATACATACCGGGTGTCCTCGGAAGGTGGCTCGCTCTTATAACTTTTTTGTTTTCGTAGACAATGGAATGAAATTCACAGGATCTGTTTAATGCAAAAAACTGCAAAGTAGCTCAACTTCATGCAAATCTCGGATTCACCGGAAGTGACATGAACTTTTGATTTTTGAATGGGACACCTGGTATATTTTCAGTTTTTTAGTCTCCATATGACATTTAGAATACAACCATGTATCATTTGTTAATATTTATAACCATTTTTTTTAATACATTTTTATTCTAGAGGGCTATGGATACGTTCAAATAACTAATTTCAGTCCCAAAATGTTTGTAAAAATACAACTTTACTGTTTTTGATCAAAATGTTTCAGCTATGTGACGTTTGATTTTGAAATTTGTATTTCTATTGTTTTTCTAATGGCAGCATGGTGTCTCGTCAAGTTAGAAAAAAAGAGCATTTTATTACGATTAATTTGATACCGCACCCTATTAGGTTGTAAAAAAACTTACGATAAAAACCTGAAAATACCAAAATGATGTATATGCAAAAATGATGTGAGACACGCGAGTATGTGAAAAAAAATTTAAAACCCTTAACTAGAGCAGTTCGAGCAGCAGTCAGAAGGGTGCAATTATGCATGGAATATAATGGCCAACATTTTGAGCAATTTTTATACTAAGAGTATTAGAGCATTGTGTATTTGTTGTTTTCAAAAATTTGTAATAAATGTTGATAATCCTCAAAATCGCGTATTCAAATTCAAAATAATAAATTTAACGTATGATAATTTTCAATGTTGAAAATCGTTATGAGACAATTGAGTAGAAGTGATATTTAAAAATTTCCATCATTTTGGTGTTGTTTAGTCCAGCGGCTGCACTATTTTGTGGTACATTTTTTTATAATAGTGATAACTCTGAAAATAATCGACAGATATTCAAAATTTTGGTATCATTCGATTCCTTTCCTTCGAAACAATCTGTTGTCCCATATAGATGCCATTTAAAAAACATGAGATAATCGAAAAAAAGTGATTTTGTCACATTCAAACAGCGGCTGGTGGCAAACTATTGTAATTAAAATGCTAATTTCATTTTCTCGGACAACATGGCATCGGAGAGAACGTTCAAAATGTAAAAAATCATCATCCTTAAAAAAATTTTTTTAAAAAAAAAAAATAAAAAAAATTAATGAAAATGTACAAGGTGTTCCATTTGAAAAACTAATACTCAGATCATTTCTGGCGAAAGCGGAAGTGCTACAGAATTAATTTTTATCTCAAAAAATCACATTTTAGTTGTTCAATAGCCCCCTGAATTTTCGTGCTTTGAATCGGATTATTTCTCTCAAAAATAGGGGTGCCCCAACTCTCAGACTCACCCGGTACGTAAGTGTATGTGTGAAAGTCTATAGAAGGATTATACAGTAGTTATAGGGGTGAAGATTAGAGAGTTCGAGGGTAGACATGAGTATAAAATAATTTCTAGAAAAAAAATATGAGACTCTAACGTAGTGACGATATAGAATATAAAATTATACAAATACAATATAATATAATGTTATAATGATAATATATGATATAATACAAAAGTATTGAGAAAATATTTAATATGAGAATGAAGAATTGTTTCGATAATTTGTTCTATTTCTTTTCTATTTCCTGATTTTTTAGTAGTGTTTTGATTTTTTTTGCGGGATGTATGATTTCTAATGGAAGCGAGTTCATGATTTTGGTGCCCAAGTAATTTAAACTTTTAAATCAGGTGTCATATTTCAGTTATGAGCGATTGCAGGGGTCTGTTTGTTTTTGTAAATATGGTTACCAACATTGTAGAAATATATTTGTCTTGGATTGAAGAGCTTGATTTCATGAAGTAATTTTTCCGCAGAGTAAGTATAGTTTTCTTGAAATAATTTTGTAGAAACGCTTGAGTTAATTTTCTAGTGAATGAAGATTGATTTTTAGTATTCCACCCCATGCAACTACTCCATAGGTGAAGTGTGATTCTACCAATGCGTTATACAGGGGAACTTGATCATTTTCACGGAGGAAATTTCTGGATTCATAGGATAAATAGATTGAGGATCGTATTTTTTTATGATGGATTTCATATGAGTATCCCACATCAGATAACTGTCGATATCCATACCCAAGTATTTTATGGTAACGTCTGAATTTCTTTCGATAATTTTCTCTATTTGTAGTGTTAGAATTTGGTATATTTCTTATACGAAGTGAAAGGTATAAAAAAGGTTTCCTCATAATCTAAGGGGAGTAATCTACTTTCGAACCATTTTTAAATTTGATTTAAATATTTTTTGACTTTAATTTTGATTTCACCCCAGTCTGTTTCGTTGTAATATATAATCGTATCGTCTGCAGAAGTTATAATTTTCCCAAGTGTATAAGAAATACGTTATTCACGTAAAAGATGAACAGCATGGGACCTAGAGCAGTTCCCTGGGTACACCGTATTTTATAGTTTCAGGTGTGTTGAAATTTCCATTAATGTTCACAATTTGAGTTCGGTTTTCAAGATACTTCCGGAATAGATCTAGTTGTAGGCTCCGTACTCCAGTATCCTCTGAGCATTTGATTGAAAGCGAAAAGTTCACTCTATCAGAAGCCTTCGCTAGGTCTAAAAATATAGCTAGCGAAGGTTTCTGGTTAATCAATTCATTGGTATACATATTTCTTAATTATTTTTTCCATTATTTATTTTGCAATGAAAACCTGAGACTTACTCAGTAGTTAGTACGAGTATATTGCCAAACTTGAGTATAGGCTATGAAAAAATCAGAAAGCCCTTAGACACCTTTGTTACCATTGCAAATGTCAGTATTACATTGATTTGTTGTGTAGCATATCGATTCATATGTCTTCAATGATACTTTTCTGAAAAATTATACCCTAAAAGGAATTATTTGAAATTACGATGGTGCTGTCAGAAAAACAGCGAATAGAAGTTTTGATGATCTCAGGTTACGGCAATCTTAAAAGAAGTATGGCAGAAGTATGCGACATCTTCAATGAAAAATATCCTGATCGAGAACCAGTAAGCAAATCGACGGTAAGCAAAATATTACATAAATTGTTTGAGATTGGCAATGTTAGAGATAAGCCAAAGAGTGGCAGGCCTACCGTTGCCGAAGACACTCAATTGAAAGTATTACTTGGAATTGAAGAAAATCCTCATTGTTCAATTAAACTTTATCTGACAACAATGAGATCTGTCGTGGTGCTGTGCAGAAAATTCTAAGAAGAGCCAAATTACATCCATATAAAGTTAAACTTATATATGAACTCAATGGAGACGCATGGAGTTCCGTGAAATTATGCAAAAAGTGTGTAACCAAAATAATGGCTTTGAATTTAATGTGTAATTTTCCGACGAATCAACTTTTTGAATAAACCGTACCGTGAATACGCAAAATTATCGTTATTGGGCAACAGAAAATCCCAATTGGACGATGGAAGCTTATACCCAATATTCTCAAAACTAACTGTGTGGGTTGGGATTCTTAGGACCAAAGACCAAATTTTTTTAACGGTACCGTAACGGGTGAGAATTATTTAGAAATGTTACAATCTTATGTAATTCCATATTTAACTGTAACATTTCCAGACATTATTCAACCTGGTAATAGTTTCTAATATTTGTTTCCATATATGGAGCCGGTCCACATTATTCCCGATTGGTTAGAGATTTTCTCAATGAAACTTTTCCCAATCGCTGGATTGGACGACGAGGTCAGAATGAATAGCCTGCTAGGTCCCCAAATTTAACTCCCATGGACTTTTTTCTCTGGGGTTACTCAAAAAGTAAAGTGTTCATAAATCGACCTACAAATTTGAAAGACCTTAAAGGGATAAATTCTAACTGAAATTCAACGAATTACACCAGAGATGTTGTCAAACTTAACCCAAGAATTCATCAGACGTCTTGGATATTGTCAACTAACCCATGGATCTCAGTTCGAGCATTTGTTGTATATTTTTCATTTGTTTATTTTCACTACCTACTTATGATATTTTCATTGCGAAATAAATAATTAAATGAATGTTAAGAAATATGAACACTGGTTCCCTTTATACTCAGTTTACTGTAACTTGAAGTTTACATATGACGTATGTGGGATGGTTGAACTCAGAAAAATATGAGCTTTCAATTTTTGATATACAAACTTACACTCTCAATTTAAGAAAAATATCGATGACATCATATCTTGTAAAATAGTGGTTTTTTTTTAAGGTGAAAAATTAAAATACAAAATCGACCTTTCCGAGCTTTATCTCCGAAAAGGTTTATCTCGTAATATATTGTAGCGTTAAAACACTTTATGAACGCACTGTATAATTGGAATGAGGAACTTTCATTTATCTTTATATTGATCGTATTCTATTTTTATATCCAAATAGAATGACAAAACGTGAAGGTAAATCAGTAGACAGTTTGATATGGGATCTAGGACTCTGGAGTACCTCAGGAGTCGAGCCTTGGTCCTATTCCCTTCCTACTTGTATTTCTCATTGATTTGTTATGTAGGTATTATTTTCCGAAGATACTTCATCACTGGATTTGGTGATTATGCTTCAGGATCGAATAAAAAACAATTTATCTCTTCAACAATAATTGTCTCCACATCTGAAAAAATGTCCATACATTTTATGGAGTTAATACGATTCTGGACTATTCTGTTTCCCTTTCCAGTCGAAAAGTTGGGATAGTCTCTTGCTAACAGAAAAATATACATGAGAATCTCCGCCCGTGAGAAACTCAAAGTAAGGTTACAGTTTTCTTCGATTCATTTGATACAAGTCGCAACAACTCTTTCTGCATTATATTTGTCCACATTCATTATCGGAAATGTTATACAATAGATGAAAAGTACTGGAATTACTTCTGAGGATATTGAAGCAACCTCCTGAAACATTTCTACATATGAATATTTCCCATCGTCATTCCTTTGATATTATCATTTGAAGGGATCACAGAAACAATTATTTCACAAAAAATTGCCACTATTCTACTCAAAACTCGGACCAATACTACCACGAAACATGTGATTGGCTGTTATTCTTCTCAATCCATAATCCTGGCAGATTTCCGATATCATTTCGTTATCATGACGACTGTAATTAAACAAAATTGTTAACAAACCCATGCCCAAGTGCTTTCAACTCCCAGAAACTCCCCTATTGTAGTTTGATGATGTTTTGCCAGATCCTCCTGGATATATGCTTCCAGTTCATCTTTTATCGAACTGATTCGACTTTCTCTTTATCTTTCTTGATGTTGCACAGTTGAAGAGCTGCTTAGTGCTCGTGTAAGCACTCCCACCACTTTTGTGCTCGTATGCACTATGCTCCCGAGCCCATCTTTGAACCAGTGCTTAGTGATTCGATCGTTTTACCAAAATGCTTTGTGCTTAGTAATCCCGAAAAAGTGGCTATGAACCTATAAAACAGTGTTGCCATTTTAGAAACATTTTCTGAAGGGATTTCAACCGCTTTGGGAGCTATCACCGCTGCATGTAACGTGAGAACTTTGATTGATGAAGAGCCAGCTTTTCAGTACCTGTTCCATCCATTAAAGAAACTCGGCGATTCCGAGAATTTAACTGTTTTGATTTTTCCCGTACTATTCCTCGGAAATTCTTCCACCACATATTTTTATGTATGTAAAACATTCTTACAATATTCGATATTTCTCTTTTCTTTACGGCCAGTCTCATAAATGATTTTTTAATGAGCATATCGATGTCAAATTGCTCAAGTATGGCCCTGCAATAAATTAAATTCCATTTCGTAAAACATGTTTTGGATACGAAGGGGCCACCTCGAATTCCATGGAAAAGCAATTATTCAGGCTTTATAAGCCATTATATATCCAATAACTTGTGCACTGACATCAAATATGTTTCATGCCGTTTCGTTTTCCTGAATTACGATTTTCAACTTAGTACAGGAATATTGAGCATTATTTGCATGCATTGGAAAAAAAAGGCGGAATAAACTGAAATATGAATATTATCAACTGAAGGGGGGTTATGGAAAGCATCAAGAAGACTAATTCATTGAAAAGCCAACTCAATGAATTATTGGCACACATGTCACTACTCGCTTAGGGAATTTTTAACTTAAGGGAGCAGCTAGGACCTAACATATGTTAATTGTTCAGTGTATATCTTGTTCTCGTTACTATTCCTATATGGTATCTGCAACTATCGAAAGGAAAATGAAGTAAATCATTTATTTATCCATTTATGAGAAAATGCAGAATATACCGTGTGACACAGACTCATGGTGCAACACCTCTTTTCTCCTTTGTTTCTCTAGCTATATTTCTTAAATTTGGAACATTGAATATGCACACTAGACGGCAATTTCCGACATATTTGAAAAAAAAACGATTTTTCCGGAAATGACATTAACTTTTGATTTTCAAATAGGACACCCTGTATATTATTACATCTTTGAAACATTCGTTATTATTAAAATCCAATGATACCTTATAGTTGGTATTTCATTTGTCGGAATACCCATTTTATTTCGATCTAGAGAGCCATGAACTCCAAATAATCAAAATATTACTACACCATCGCATTTTCGATTATAATAGTAATGTGATTCGAAATACATGCCAAAGAAGTAAAACAAATCCTTTTTATACTAAAAACTCCATTTATTCAAATGGTACCATAATGGTACTCTTACGTCATTCGATAGTACCATCGATGGGGTATCCATCCATATGAACTCTTTTTGTGTATAACCAATACGAACACAATAATGTATTTGAAAAAACATTTTAACTAAAAATTCAACAGACGAAATACGGAACTGAACAGTAAAAAATAAAAAAAATCTTCTTAGTCTCAATAATTAAGCTCCTAAACTAATGTAAATAAGTAATTTTGAGTCGGCGCCAAACAAATAAACAAATGAATTATGTAAAATGATGGTATCGAGTTGCGCGGTGACATTCTGATAATTTTTTTGAAGTAATTTAATGATCTTCGTTGATTGTTTGGCGTCGACTCAAAATTAGATACTTACATTAGTTTAGGAGCTTAGTTATTGAGACTAAGAAGGGTTATTTTATTTTTTACTTTTCAGTTCCGTATTTCGTCGTTTAAATTTTTTGTTAAAAAGTTTTTATTTTTAAATTTTTTGTGTCTGAAATCTACTCATTACTACCTACTTGTTTTTCGATTACTTCCAAAATACTTACTTACCCACCTTACTTCAACTATCACCAGTTAAATAATATGATTATCTACTTCTACTATTTGTTGTGATATCAATTATTTTTGTTGTTCTGGTCAGTTCATTTCATTACTTTGTATATCATTTCATTCCTTCATTGAATATAATGATTGTGACGGTTGTAGGAGAACAAAAATAATGACATTAGCGATCTGTCATTGTCAACTACATATGTGTGCCAATGTTCACAAGTGAAAAATCAATTATTTCCTATTTTTCTACCAGTTAGGGTGGATGATTCAATTCGGAATCCAGATATGATCAACTATGAGGTATACTCTATCTAATAAAAAAATAATCATCCAAATCGAAGATCCCAGTACAAAGTAATGCCTGATATAATCGGTTCAGAGGGTGAGTGATTCAGAGGGTGAGTGATAAATATCCTTCATTTTGTTGCCCTTAGGAGTGGAATCAAGTGGGACCAACTTCGAAGTAAACCCTATCCACTGAAAAAATAATTATCGGAATCGGACGTCTCAGTAGAAAGTTATGCGTAATCATACATAAAAAAAAATATACGCGTCGAATAGAGAACCTCCTTTTTTTTGTTTCGTCGGTTAAAAAGTTCAAGTATCTTTTCGGTTCAATAACAATGGTGTTTTGGGTTTTTCCGGGTTTTCCTCCAACTGAAACAGCAAATGCGCCATCACTTCGAGTCCCGGGCTTCAATCAAGATTTTCATCCTGATATTATTTTATATTTAAAACTTTGCTTTTGTATTTTTTAATTCTGAATAAAGTTACATAACAATAGTTTGTCAAGGTGGCTATGGAACACAAATCATATTTTGACGTTTCGATAATCTTCAATTGTTAGTTAGCCACTGAATACATTATTGAATTGATCGGATTGATAATAGAAATGAGTTATTTCACGGAGATCTGGTCAATATTTCATCCAACCGATAGAGCTCCTAAAGCTCGAAGGCCTAGGTTCAGATGGCAATGTGATCAACGGAATAACAATTAGGTATTCTCTCACAATTTAAATGATAACGAAACAAAATTGAAAAAAAAAAGAAATCCAATATTAGGTGTTCAACCACCATCAGCCAAACATTTTCGAGCTCGTTTCGTGGTATTTCGAATAGCATTGTTCAATTGTTGGGGCGTTATACCTTGAAGGACTCGTCAAACTCGTGACTCTAGGTCATCACGGGTCGTTGGGTATGTTTTGTAAACGATGTTCCTCAAGTGACCCCGGATAAAAAAATCTAAAGGGGTTAAGTCAGGTGATCTTGCATGCCACCTAAGAGGACCATGTGTTCCAATCCACATTTTCCCAAATCGGTCACGAAGGTAATCCGTCACCATCCTTCTATTATGCGGAGGTGCTGAAAAAACAGTCAATTTTTCAGAAACTCAAAACTTTCCAGAAACTCAGAATATTGAGTATTTTGTTTGGTGAATCTTGAGTCATCGGAGAATACAATTGTCCTCAGAAACTCATCATGTGGCTGAACATTATTGCGTAGTACCCACCTGCAATATTCCATCCTTCTTATACTATCGTCTTCGTACAAATGTGGATGTATTTGATATTTATGAGATCGTTACTCATATTTTTTCAGAATTCTTCTGGCACTGATTTGTTGAAAATATAAACAGGATGTTCATATAATCAGATGTGGAATCATCTGCAACTGAAAGATAAACCTTAGTCACTATATTCCATCGTCAAGATAACCTCTTGTGGGGTATTCATGTTGAAAAGGGAAACATTCTCAATTGAATATTGATAGAAAGATTTTTCTGTGAATTGAAAAATCTACGATTAAAATGAAGCTACTTTTTGCGAATGTCTAACAGAAAACAACCACTTCCCCGGCTAAAGCCACGCTGGACATTGAACTACATCTGATAGATATTCTGAAAAAGCCCTAACTCAAAAAAAAAAATCTGAAATTGAAAATTTGCATTTTCATTCAGATAGTTATTTGATTTTCTATTCCAGTCTCAATTAAGAACTCATAAAAATGAATGAGGCAAAGAAGAATGTTTTCCAAAAGAGAGTACTCACCAGAAATTATTCGTAACATTGACGCAGGAGAGACATCGCATACATTTTTGTCGACGAAAATCTATTTCACGCTTCCACGATCATCAGGAAGACCGGAAGAAATGGGAAACACATTTTCAAGAAGCAATCTCACTTTGCAAAGATGGAAAAAGTTAGAATCATTTCTTTCGGAGAGACACTTTGAAATTAGTGTTTTCTGACATTAAAACCTGTTATGGGGTATGATAGATTGATTTGTTTCCCTTTTCTCCTGGCACTTTTACGACTGGTATCCAATTCGGAAGCGATCTCTCTGAGAGATGCTGTTTTATCGATTTCAACTCTCATGAGAACATTTATCTCCATATCTTCAGAAACAAGATTATGTTCATTACCAACATTATTATCAGGCTCTCTTCTGAACTGCTCTTGAGTAATTTCGAGCCGAACATTGTCGTTCGGGGTACCTTTCCAAGTACAGCTGTCAAGCAACAACTGCATTTTGCCGACATTCCCCATAAATTAACAGCATATCTACTTTTTCGTTTCTTTTATAAACTGGTCGCATTCTTAAACTTATTTCTATAATCAATGAGACCAATTCAATAATGTTTTCAGTGACTAACTGACAATTACAGATTATCGAAACGTCAAAATGTGATTTGTGTTCCATAGCCACCTTGATGAATAATCGTTGTTGAACCGAGAAGATACTTTTTTTTATTGGTGCCCCTTTTTACCCATTTAAAGCACGCCTCAGCCTGTTTAAATCGAACTTTAAAAAACGCGCGTTTTTTAAAGGTAACCATGACAACATCAACAAATCGAGAAACGTGAAGTCTAAATGACAAATTTTTAATTATTGATCTGACAGGAGTACCTTGTAACGTCAAAATATTACTCACAATTCGTTCATTTATATGTGCTCCTCCATCCATTTGATGAACTTTTCATATTCTTTTTCATATATATCACTGGATTTTCGCGGTATTAACCGCGATTCTGCCTCACTATTCAAAAAATTGATATTAGAATCATTCATTTTTGAGCTCTGGTGACAACAAATATTGATCTTTGGTAACAAATTGCAAATGAATGTTTTTCTCATTTCCATGACAACGAAAGGTATATTGATGTCACATCACGAATTCAACCTTCTTGCATTATTAGTTCTTATTTCTATTTTTTGTAGTAATAATACCAGTATATATGATTTCAAAGTGCACCAATAAAAAAAAATAACGTAAAGTATTCGTGGATAACTGGTCTTAAAAACACTTGCTCTATTTCGAGCACTCCGGCTGCGCCGTCGTGCTCGAAAAATCGCGCGTGTTTTAAAGCCCTTTTTATCCACTTATACTTTAATATACTATTTTCTACAACCCTTTACGAAAAGACGTCATTTTGTAATAGAATACCTTCAGCGAAAACGAGATTTCCGTCGCAAGGGAGATGAATTCTCATAACGTTAACTCTCCTTTCTAGTGACGAAAGTTGAATTTATATTTTCAATCATTTCCCGACCTCGTATATAATGTTTTGATGACTTTAAATTATTAATAAACAAAGACAGAAATCATTTCTATAATTAGAATTTTTTTTTTTACTTTTGTTTAATTAAAAAGCAAAATAGAATCGTAAAAATACCGTGAGATTTAAAAACAATTTATATCGAGTTGCTTGGTTTCATCAGTTTGACGTTCCTCGTTAATTGTTTGCACTGAAAGCATTATTAGTTTTTTAAGGTATCATTATTTCTGATTCGGAAAGTGATTCAGATTTTCCAAATACACCACCAGAAATAGCCAATCAAGCTGAGGAAACCTCTTTGGATTCATTACCAGTAAAATCTAAAAAAAGATATGAAGAAAAATATGCAAAATTCATGGATTGGAGAGTTGATAATCACGTTAATTCATTTTCAAAAACGGAGCTGTTTGCGTATTTTGGATGTTTGTCGAAAAAATTTAAGTCATCGACGCTATGGTCTATGTATTCAATGTTGAGAACCACTTTATCGATTAAAAATAATATTGATATCAGTAAATATCCCAAGTTACGTTCTTTTTTTAAACGAAAATCTGATGGTTTTAAAAGTCAAAAGTCTAAAAAAAATCTTCCGATAAGATACATACTTTCTTATAGAAAGCACCCGTCTCCAAATACTTGATGACTAAGGTAAGTTAATTACTTCATTATTGCGACAAATTCTTAATGATATTAATATTGACGTTTGTAGGTAGCCTTAGTTTCGGGAATTTCGTGGGCTTATCGTTGCCATGAATTAAAAGATTTGACAGTAAATGATGTAAAAGATACCAGCAGTATACTCTTAGTTACAATACGTAATACAAAAACAAAAGTACCGCATTCCTTCCACATTTCTGGGTTCTTCTACGAGATTTCTGAAATATATTTGAACCTGCGTCCACTAGATATGGACAAAATGAATTCAAAATTCTTGATTAACTACCAGAACGGAAAGTGTACTAGATAGGTTGTGGGAATGAATAAATTCAGTAAATTTCCTATGCAAATAGCTCAATATTTAAACTTTCCTGATCCCAAAAAATATACTGGGCATTGTTTGCGTAGAACTTCCGCAACGCTATTAGTGGATGCAGGAGGTAATTTACTCCAATTAAAAAATGGAGGCTGGAAATCTAGTAACGTTGCGGAGGGATATGTTGATCAATCAGTTAGCAGCAAAAATCAAATACAAACCAAAATTTCACAATCTCAACAAAATACAACGCTATCCGATCACGGGGAATCTTTATCTGGAGTGACATCAGTTAACAACATAATGGATGTGGCATCGTCTAGCTCAATACATAAAAATCTTGATTGTAAAATTCCTATAACCAATATTTAAATCAGAAGTAATGTTTAAAGAAATTCGGTTATTTTTAATTTAAAATAAAATATTTGTTCATCGTTTTTTTTAGCATATTTTCATGATATAAACAGGGTTGTAGAAAAATTATAGTGTTTCACTCGTCGAAAACATTTTTTGAATCTCGTGAAACTGCTCTCGCTTTCGTCACTCGTAAAGCAATATATGGATGGATACCCCATCAATGGTACTTTCAAATGACGTCAGAGTACCACTATGGTACCCTTTGAAAAAATGTAGTTTTGGGTAAAAAAAAATTTTGTTATACTTTTTTGGCACTTATTTCGAACCACAATACTATATTAATAAAAAATGCGATAGTGTAGCATCATTTTGATTATTTGAAATAATTTTGAGGACTTCATGGCTCTCTAGATCGAAAAATAAAATGGGTGTTCTGACGATTGATATATCAACTATAAGGTATCATTGGATTCAGATAATTACGCAGATTTTAAAAATGTAATAATATACAGGGTGTCCTATTTGAAAATAGAAAGTTGATGTCATTTCCGGAAAACCGAAAGTGTTTTTTTTTCCTTCGAATATGTCAAAACGTGCCATTCAGTGAGCATATTCGGAGTTCCAAATTTCAGAAATATACCTAGGATACAAAGGAGAAAAGGGGGGTGTACCACGAGTCTGTATCACACGGTATAATCTAGCTATTTATTATCAGAGGTGATAGAATTAAAAGGGCAAGAATATTTACGACTAAGCGAAAAAAGTGTTTTGCCGATCGAGACAAGAGTGAAAAAACCCTTTCAAACTACAAAGACAATAACTAACTACATAAATCCTTTTGTGAACATCAAATAAACGATAGATGTTTATCAAATACTGGTAACTGTCACAGTTTTTGCCGTGGTTCTGAGAAAATTTGTCTAAGGCAAGTTTTCTATAGACAATCCTGCTTGGTTTTTGCTATATCAACAATTTTTTAAGATTGAAAAGCCTTCTGCTACTGTGGAATATTTTCATTCCCAGTGCCTTTTCAAATTCATAATTTTACCACTTTCAACTGCTAGCATGACATGACAAAATAAAAAGAGGCGGAGGCACTCCTCTGCTCAATGTAAAATGTGTGTTAATAACGAAAATATCTAAAAAAATGCAGGAATACACATAAAATAGATTGGAAGATTATCAGTGGATTCAGAAAGGGAGGATTCCAAAGAAGCGTTCGACTAACTAGAAAGAAAACAACTAGTTAATAAAAGATTTGGAAAGCATCGACATGCAAAAATGAATAATAGAGATGACAATGAAATAATGCATTACAGTAATGAATATACAGAAAAAGAAACAACATAAAAAAACCTTAATTCATAGAGGAGTAAGAAAGGGAGATTATTTGTCTGACATATTCTTTGCTACATTATTGGATATGTCACTGCAGAATAGGAAAAACTCAACAATAACTGAGCACAAGTGATTGCAAACGAAGATGATGCAGTGAGTGATTTCAAGAAGAGTTTATAATAATCGTTCTGGTAGTAATTGTTTTGAGAGTTAGAATTATTTTCTTGACGTTGACATCATTCAGCGTCATACATTTTGATACACGTAGATACAAGTTTGAAAGTTATGCGCATTAGTGATACGACGGACTGTCTAGAGATGAGGCAATTGATCGTGGAAGGATCCAAAGGAATGATAAACCTGAAGACGAGCTGAATTTCAGTGAGATGGAAGCGCGCAAGACTGGTGCTGTTGAGAAAATGGGATAAGCATATAGATATAATGATGGATGTTTATTTGCTTTGATATGTGGAAATACATTTGTAGAAAGTCCAAACATTGATCACTTATAAATGAAAAGTCAGCTCATTGTACATACAAATTTATAATAAAAACAATGCCTAAAATTGTTCGTATACTCACATACCTACCTATGAATATGCATAAACACTATACTATCATACATAGGCTGCATATAGAACAAAACAAAAATAATCGAAGATAGAAAATACTTTTAATGGAGTAAATGCCCGATAAATGAGTGCATATAAAGGTAAAGTGTATTGTACAGTGCGGATTTTTATTCTCCTCCCCCCCATGTTAACTTTTGAACGGTTTGACGTAGAACAATGAGATGAAAACAATTTTGAATTAGATCACTGGTACTACTTTTTGAAATAAAAGACATTTTTATCGCTCATTAAATGGCGCGTAGGGGCACATCCACTTGAAAATTTCAAATAGCATGGGAGTCAAATGACTCATCGTTGACAATATAATTCAATTCTCTTTTCAACCATCTAATTTGAAATTACAATGTCAAGTATAACAAAAACAAGACTATTATGTACAATTTTCAAATTGTTGTCAACTAATGAATCAGGTGTTCGAAATGTTCGCCTTATGCTTCTTGACAATAAATTATGCGATTCGAAAATTCTTCCCGAACATTAAGTAACATATCCGCAGGTATAATAGCACACACCCGTGTTAGTCGTTGTTTCAGTAACGAAAATTCTTTTTTAATATGAAGAGTAGGTAAGTAGTGTTATAATCATTTATACATCAGAAGGTCTCAAACATCGATAAAATAATCCAACTTCATATTAAGCATTTCTAGGTAACTGCTTTATCATCAATTTACCAAATCCCGTTCATGGTCATAATGAATAATAAATATATTGGGTATTATTTGGGTCGGAAATTGGATTATTGTATGGATTAAAATCTCTACCTAATTGAAGCTTTGAAACGAATTCGAAAATGAAAAATTATTTGAGTTATGAATCTTCCGCTATTGACCATATTTCATGTTACTCATCGCAATTGTGATTCCGTAGAACAACTATGGTTGAAAGTTAAATTGAATTTCCTTTTTAACGATGTGCAACTATATGCCTTTCAAAATTTTCAAGTTGATGTGCCCTCAGTGCCCCCTGACGAGTAATTGTAATGTATCTTCTCTTAAAAAGTAGGATCGGTAATACAATTCACAATATTTTCTGTCCCATTGTTTCACATCAAACCGTTCAAACGTTATCGTGGTACCATTCACATCCGCACTTATACTTGATATTTCGAATGCATATTGTAAAGAAATGTATCAATTGAATTGTGAAATGGTTGAAAAGATAATTGAATGATCTTTTTAACGATGTGTCACTTGACCCCCCATGCTATTTGGAATTGACTAATGTAGCATGTAGAAAAAGTTAAAAAAACAAGTCGTTGATATATAATTGAATGATCTTCTCGACGATGTGTCACTTGATCCCCCCATGCTATTTGCAATTTTTTGGAATTGACCAAAGTAGCATGTGGAAAAAGTTAAAAAACAAGTCGTCGATATATAATGATGGACCAACTTCACCCGTCCAATATCTGATAACACATCATAAGCAGAAACACATTTTATCCTGTTACCTAAATAAGAGGTGCGCAAAGGATGGACTCAATGTAAATCTTAGCAAAACAGTGTTGGTTCCATTCACAAAGAAGCGTAATTATGAACTGAAAGCCCCAATCCTGAATGGAACTCAGCTAACTTCTTCCATGATATCAAATACCTGGGCGTCATAATCGAGCAGAAACTAACATGGAACAGTCATAATGAAAATATCATTTCCAAGGCTACAGCGACAGCCTGGACGTGCCGCAGAGTTTTTGCGAAACATGAGGTTTGAGCCAAAAATTATAAACTGGTTATATCAAACGATTATCAAACCCATGGTCACCTATGCCTCATTAGTATGGTGGCCAAAAACTCAACAGCACTCGGAACGAATTAAGCTGAAGAAAGTGCAGCGGTTAGCCTGTCTGGGAATCACAGGGGCAATATTCGCCCCACTGCATCAGCACTAGAGGTAATGATGAATCTTCCGCCACTGCACTTGTGTGTAATGAAAGAACCGACAGAAAATGCCTCCAGGCCACTAGGCATTAAACTTGAGGGCTAGAAATCCGATTGAATATCTGAGGATTCGGGAAAATATTTCCCCTAAATTCAGTTTCAAGCCATCAGATATTAAGCCAGCTAGGTACGACTTTGAAATTAATCATGAAGTGGCTATAAACAACCACTATATATTCTTGAAGAACATGCCTCAGTATGGTATTCTGATGGTTCCAAAATGGACGAAAAGGCTGGAGTAGAAGTAACAGGTCCTAGTTTTAGGAAGAATGCCTTGAAGGAAGCTTCAGGGGGGCAAAGATCAATATCCTATCAGACAGCCAAGCAGCACTAAAAGTTCTAAAGTCACACACCCATGAGTCTAGACCGACTTGGGACTGCAAACTCTCCCTAGGACAATTGGCGAGGAACAATCAGGTTACTTTGATATGGGTGCCAGGTCACAAGAAAATCAAAGGTGGACAGCCTCACCAAGGAAGGCGCAAACACTCCATTTTCTGTCCAGGAACCCTTCTGTGGTCTTTTCAAAGCCCAGATCACGGAGAGCTTCGGCACTGGGAAGCTGACCGAATGAAAACCCACTGGAATAAGGTTACAGGGCAAAGACAAGCGCAAAGGCTTCTGAGCACATCACCAAGGAAAGCTGAATAGCATCTCGAGTTGGATGAGATACTTGAAACTGGGACATTTGGAGGTATATGAGACCTATAGAGTAGTCACCTGAAATATCAGCCCAAAAATTAACCTTTTGGAAGAATTGAGTATGCCCTTCGTGGAATTCATGAGGATTCTCATCACTCCAATATCTACAAATCTGGGTATTTACACTTCCATTGAGGTAAAAAGTATTTTCATCGCTAAAATAATTGGGTTGCAAATAACAAGTATGTATGAGTGAAACTCAAGTCATTGAAGAGTTCGGACTAAACCCTTCAACTTTTGTATTCAACATTTTTTGTAATAAGTGAAATAAAGAAGTTACGATGAGGGCGACGGAATTTTGGTACCCAGTATATAGTTTTATGCTTGTTGCAAACCTCCCCGTAACTAGTTTTGGAGATGTTTGAAATCCGATGAAATAGTACAAAATCGAATACCACAAAAAAGTGTTGGTATTTTCGAGGCTATTTTCGTTTCAAACCAAAGTCATCGATTCCATTATTAGTTTCTGTTTTTATTAAGGGAAGTTTCAACTGCCTGGGTAATTAAACGAGAGAAATAAAAGCTCGCAAGTTTTTGGGTAATAACCAATTATGCGAAATCGATGAATAAAATTATTAATTTCACAGAGAAATTCAAGGAAACATGGGTAATTTATGTTCATTATCGGCATATGCAAATCAGAAATTTGCATAATTACTCGAACTGAAATACGAACGAAGCATCTCTTAACTTTGACATGTACAATTTATCATGAATGTGCCTGCAATTTAACTGTCCGCACTGATCGTGAACCGGTGATTATTGGCGAAACCAAAATTTGAACAAAATTTTAATGAATCGATAACGAACAACTATGAAATTAAATTGTAAATTATGTTGGGATTAGGTTCAATAACTGAAACTACTATGATGTCTTGCCGAAGTTTCGCTTTTTCAAAGTCATTTTCTAGACACTACAATATAAAATGCAAATATGAATAAGTATATTTTTTCCTACGAGTATGTGGAAAGAAGCAATTTTTGGCGTGAGTGCGGTAAAGTACTTTTCCGTGCGATTTCAAAATACTCAGAATTATTTAACCGAATATGCATATTTTGTCCCTATATCACGTCACAACGGTGGTACTCAAGTCTTAGACATTTTATTTTTTCGGTGAAACCATTGCAGTTGACTTGTATTGCTCATAAGGAGATATTTGAATGACACTGCAATACTCTGATGTGTCATTGAAGCAAAATATCAAATAAACTGGCTCAAAAAGGGAAATTCGTCCTGCAAATTTCATTTTGATCGTTCGAATCATATTGGTTCAAAGATATTGTGAAAATTTTGTAAAATTCAGTGGACTTTCTATATTCATTAACTTTTGCGTATAACCTTTTGAATTGGATGACAGTAGCGAATAACAAGTTCATCCATCTAAGATGCATGGTACGTTCATTCTACGAGTACATTCTCTCGTTACCATAGATTCGGGTGAATAATTTGCGATTGCTAACTTCAACAAAGCAGAATTGCGGAACCCTAAAGTTATATTCAAATTTAATCTTCAGTTTGATATAAAAAATTAACATCTCCGAAGATTCATTAAGTGCTATTCCATCAAAAATCTCGCTGTCGTTACGAGGAAGAATTTGCAGCATTTGAGTTGTAGTGTAAGGAGAAAAATACACTATCACTGAAAGAAGAGGTATTAATAGTATACTCTCACCTCTCATCAAGAAACCTTTGCCCGTTAACCTTGTGGTCGCAGTACTCAATGATTAAACTTATTGTAAAATTGAAGAAATACATCGATATCAGCAAATATTTTGAATTAACGGCACATCTAAAACGACTGAACGAAGGTTTCAAACCCAAGAAATCGAAAGTTTTCGAAAAAGAGGAAATCGATAATTCTTATCTGATGCTCCGGACAGCTACTTTCTCTTGAAGAAGGTGGCTGCCATTTTTTGGAATCGCTGGTGCGTGCCGTCGAGAAGAATTGATGAATATGACGATACACGATATTGAAGACAAAAAAAATTTTCTTGTTATTACCATCCCGGACATAAAAACCAACAATATGAGAAAAAGTGTGTTTTGCGACCCCGAAAATTGAAGAACAAGCTACCTAGAATTATACAAAAAGTATGCCAGTCTGCGTCCTGCTGACACTCATCATCGGCGGTTTTTTCTCTTCTTCAAATCAGGAAAATGCACTACACAATACAGGGTGTTAGTAAATGAGTGCGACAAACAAAATGACAGTTTGCTTTATAACTTTTGTCCGCAAATGTTTCGTTTTCCGAGATACGGGGTGTTAAAGTTTTTCTTAAAAACTGCCTATTTATTTATTGCTCTGAAACCGGTCGAGACCCTCAGATGAAATTTGGTGAGTTCCAAGAGGTAGTTATTTCGCATTTTTTGACATGCAATTAAGAATTTTATGTTCATCATTACCGCGCATACGGGTAATGATATCAATTTTTTTTAGAAAAAAATGGTACGCCACTGAGATATTCAAATTGAGAAACATTCTTTATTTTCCCATTCAATTTGTGACAAAAAATCTCTCATGTTTTTTTTTTCGTATGGGGCGCCATTTTTATGCAAAAAAATTAAACATCTTAACGCGTATTTTTCATTTCTTTAATACATTATCAGAACTATCTAATACAATAACGTTAAACCAGAACAATAACAGAAAAGTACACTAATAAATAAATAGGCGCGAAGCTACAATAAATGTTCAAAATGACCTCCCTCAAACGTGATACAAGATTGTAGTATTCGCGAGAATATTCCTGGTGTATTTCTTATTGTCTCACAGCCGGCTATAATTCGATTCTTCAGGTCTTTCGACGGCAGTGGAATAAACAAATAACTTGAAAAAACTCCAAATGCGAAAATTTAGAGGATTTAAATCCGTAGATCGAGCTGTCCAATTTTCCGTACCTCCCCTACCTATCCAACGATATGGATATACTGTAGCTAAGTGATTACGTACAATAATGCTAAAAAGGACTGGTGCACCATCGTGCATGAACCAGAAGTGTTGTCTCAGCTGTAGAGGAATTTCTTGAAGAACATAATTTAATTTATCCCACTGAATTAAATATCTAATCTAATTTTTCAATCAAATTTCCCCAAATTTGAAATAAAAAATAAAATCACATTGAAATATAAAATAACTGAAAATATTATAATACTGGCGCAGTCGTGGTAGGATTTGTCAAACGATTCGACAAAAATCGCGAAATCGGTCTGTATCAACAGTTTATTGACAAACTCTGAAAAAGTGTGTTCGGAGCCGAAAGACTCGAAGAAAACCAAGTGGAAAGCAGTGTTGGACGAGGACTACATCGCCAAATTCAACACATTCGAAGCAGAGGACCCACATCGCCGAAGTTTCGAAAAACTGGTGGAGAACCACATCGTCGAAGCCAGCATAGCCATAGGAAGTCCAGAGACGAGGGAAAGCATCGCCCAAATCTTATTGGCAGTAGCATAAGGAACCAACAGAAGAAAGAAAAAGATGAAAGCAATCATCACACTACTGTAAGAGAAACATTCCTTTCTTTCCTTTTCCATTTCGAATTTTAATTGTGAATTTCATTTCTACAAAGGTATATATATATATATATAATCATAAAATAGAAATAAAAATAGATTAATTATTGATTTATGACAGAAATCGATATAGAAAATTTGTCAAATTTATTTGAATCAATTTCTACTGAAGATATAGTTGAAACAATGGCTCAACCCGTAAATTATCAAGTACTCAGACTATATGTCGATACTATTCCAAATTTTGATGGAAATCCCCAAACTTTGAGTGTTTTCATTACAAATTGTGAAAGTTTGATAATTCAATTTAGTGATCCAAATAATGATTCTCTCAATCAATTTATATTACGAGCAATCATGGGAAAATTAGTAGGTAGGGATTTAGCTCTTATTGGTTCGAGAATTGAATTAACTAAATGGAATGATATAAAAGCTGCATTATATTTAAGTTTTGGTGATCAGAGAAATATTGACTGTTTAGTGCAAGATTTAATTATTTTGCGTCCCCATAAAAATGACACCCCACATAATTTTGGCATGCGATGTCAAGATGCACGAAGTTTGATTATTACAAAATTAAATTCTTTACCCCTATCAGCAGAAGAGAAAGTAGTTCAACTCAAAAATTATAACGATTCGGCATTGAAAACATTCATTAGAGGAATACCCAATTAAATTCAGAACAATATTCGTTTAAGAGAGCCAGATTCTCTTGAAAAAGCTATGTCACTTTTGATAGAAGAAGAAAATTTTCTTTACAGCCAAAATAGGAGTAACAGTCTACAATTCCAAATCCAAAAATAAATCAAAATTATCAAAGACCTATACAACCACAGTTTCAGCAACAAAACTTGAGACCACATTTCCAAAATCAACAAATGAGACCTTTCAACTTTTCTCAAAATAATTACCCCAAACCATTTATACAAAATCAACAAAAATATAGATTTCCTACTCAAAGACATCCATTTTTCCAACAAAACACGAATCAAATAGTTCGAAATCAACAACAATTTCCAAATCAAAACAGAAATTTTCAAAATGTTCAGAAACCATATAAACCAGAACCAATGGATACTTCATCCAGTAACACAAGGATACAACCCAAGAAAAATTTCACTAGTACCGAATTATTTACACAAAATATAAATGAATTCAAAAATCCATACGAAAATCAAAATTTTGAAAATTATTATGAACAAGATTCTTATTATTCAGAACAAGATGTTGGATATCAATATGAACCAAATTATTCTGATTTTGAAAACCCAAATTATGAAAATAATATTTACTCAGAACAAGAACCAGAAGAAGACGGTACTTCTTCAGAAAATTATACAAATGTAAATTTTCTCCAGGACAGTTCACATAGAGACACCAAGCTGTATGTTTGCTCAGTTTTCCAAACTTGTGTTTTTTAAAAAGTTAATTTCCAGTTCCGAATACTTAACTTATAATAAAATTAGTAATTTTATAATAATCTAAATATCCCAATGAAATTTAATAATTTATTTAATTCTTTTCAAAATAATTATTTATAAAACCCCATAAAACAGCTAAAAATATTTTTTTTATTCCATTTTTTTTTTCAATTTCGAAAAATTTCCATTTTTTTTCCTTGAATACATTTAATAATTTAAGCAATGATACAAATATATTTATTTTAATAGTGATTAGCCATCATAAAAAAAAATCTGAAAAAAATAATTAATTGATGAAACTTCAATGGAAACCTTATCTAATATTTACATTAAATATATTTCAAAATTAAACATTCCAATAAACATAAAATCTTCATTTGCATGTTCAAACTCACCAAATTCCATTCGCACATCTCGACCGGTTTCAGAGCAATAAATAACTTTGAGAAAAACTAACACCCCGTATCTCGGAGAATGAAGCAGTTGCGGACAAAAGTTATATAGCAAACTGTCGTTATTTTTTCATGCAGAATCACCTTCTGAAGTATGTCGCACTTATTCACTAACACCCTGTATGTGGGAATCAATACTTTTGGCAAAACACCATCGAACATTGCTATATACTTGGGCCTCCCAAATCCCGAAAATTACACCGGTCATAGTTTCCGACTCTGGGGCATACATCACCAACATTAGAAGGCACGGGGGATGGAAATCTATGTCTATGATAGAATCATACATCAAGAATTTGCTCGATAATAAGAAGAAGATTGCTCATCATATTCTAATCAATACCAAACTCCAGCTCCCCATCGACTTTCAGCGAAAATTCAACAAGCTTTCTGTTATTACAAATCTGAGAAGGGCGATCGGCGTTGAATTTGCATGATGCTACCAATTATACATTGAATTTTAATATTATCAACCGACGAAACCAAAAAGGAAGAGGTTCTCTATTCGACGCGTATTTTTTTTTATGTATGATCACGTACAACTTTTTACAGAGCTGTTCGATTCCGGTGATTTTTTCCTCATTGGATAGGGTGTACTTCGAAGTTGGTCCCATTTCAATCTGAACAACAAAATCCATCCCTAAGGGTAGCAAAATGGGAGATTTTGATCGTTCACTCTTTGAATTTTGGTCCGTTAACCGATTCTATCAGGCATAACTTTGTAGTGGGTTTTCCGATTTGGATGATTCTTTTTCTATTAGAAAGGGTATAGGTAGACTGGGTACGGTTGAAACAAAGGACGGTTGAAACAAAAGCAATATCTCGCGAACGGATACGCGGGGAGTGAGGGTGCAAGGGGAGAACGAAGCAGACGACAGATCCAAACACGAAACTTAGTGTTGCGCCTGCTCTCTCGTGGTGTTGTTGTTTACAGGAGGCCGTATTATATTTTGGTACCCAAAAGTAATTATTTTTATTCTGAGATTTATGCTAATATCGTGAATTCTATTAAAGTCAAAGTATTGAGTGTGTGTTTCTGATTTTTATGAAGCTTTTAGAATACGGAATAATAACTCGTTTTAATGTGTTATTATTACTACCATTTCTATTAACGGTATTTTACGAAAGGCAGGGTTGGGGACGGTTGAAACAGTAAATATATTAGTTTTTCTTATTTTCTAGATGCCGAGAGTTCGCGTAAGAAAGACTTCCAGAGGACAGATTGAGTTGTCGAGGTATAGAGATGCATATGAAGAGGTGAAAGCTGGAGATTCACTACGAAATGCGGCGGACAAGCATGGAATAAACTACTGTTCTCTCCTGAGATATATTCGAAAGCGAGATGCATCTGGCGAGGACGATCAAGTTATGGGGTATAGAGCACACAACCGAATTTTCAATGAAGAGCAAGAGCAAGAATTATCAAAATATTTGATTCGATGTGCAGACATATATTTTGGACTACCTAAGAAAGAGGTGAGAAAATTGGCGTACGAACTTACTATTAAGTATAACTTATCACGACCTCGAACTTGGGAAGACAACCAGATAGCTGGTGAGGAATGGTTTCGGATGTTTATGAGAAGAAACCCTGAACTCTCCGTACGCGCCGCGCAAGCTACGAGCCTGTCAAGGGCTACTAGCTTTAATAAATCTAACGTCGATGTTTTTTATGACAATTTGACCATTGTCATGGACCGTCATAAGTTTGAGCCCCAAGACATATACAACACCGACCAAACAGGCATAACAACGGTGCAAAAACCTGATAGAGTTGTAGCTAAACGTGGTGCTTGTCAAGTAGGTTCAGTAACTTCAGCTGAAAGGGGTATTTTAGTGACAGTAACCTTTGCAGCAAACGCCATCGGTAATGTAATTCCTCCATTTTTTGTGTTTCCACGAGTGCGTTACCAAGACCATTTTGTTAGGGATGGGCCAATAGGGTCTGCTGGAACTGCAAATCCCTCTGGTTGGATGCAGGATGAATCATACATGCATTTTCTGGAACACTTCAAGAAATATACAAATGTTTCACCATCACATAAAGTGTTACTCGTACTTGATAACCACTCATCACACATTCATATTAACGCACTGGACTTTTGCAAGAACAATGGCATTGTCTTACTGTCTTTCCCTCCCCATTGCTCTCACAAACTCCAGCCACTTGATCGATCTGCATATGGCCCTTTAAAGAACTGTAAATTGACCTGTGATGCGTGGATGCGAAGCCATCCAGGAAAAACAATGTCAATTTATGACATTCCGGGAATTGTAGCATCTGCTATGCCCCTTGCTCTAACGCCATCCAACATACAAGCCGGCTTTCGCAAAACAGGAATTCACCCATATAACCGGCATCTGTTTACTGAGATCGATTTTGCTCCTGCATTTGTGACGGATAGACCCAATCCCGAAAATATTCCTGAGGTAACAGATAGACCTAATCACGAATATACAACTGAGTCTGCAGTTGTTTCTACATTGAATGCAATTCCATCTGAAGATAAAACGCCGCCATTATCGCCTTCTCTTTTAACTGAGGAACTACAAACAGAGACAACGGTGCAACAACAGGCTATCAATAACTCACCAGTTCCAACAAAAGAGCAAGAAAACGTTGATGAACGTCAATACACTTTGAGTACACCACCTAGACGTTGCAGCAGCATTATCAATCAGGAAACTTCACCGAGACCGTCTACTAGCGTACAAGCAATTTCTAAAAATCCTATTGTATTCACACCGGAAGCAGTACGGCCATTGCCGAAAGCTCCCCCGAGAAAATCTAATAAAGGGCGAAAAACTAGAAAATCTACAATTTACACTGATACACCAGAGAAAGAAGCCATAAGAAAGGAACATGAAACAAGATTGGAACGGATTAAAAGTAAGCAAGTTAAGAAAAGCTTGGATGGAAGAAAAGGTAGAAAAAATACTTCAAGAGGAAAAAAAAGTAATACACAGCAGGAAATGTCATCAGAAGAGGAAGAATGCTACTGTATTGTTTGTTTGTCACCATATTCAGAAAGCAGATCCGGAGAAAAGTGGATTCAATGCATCACTTGTAAACAGTGGGCTCACGAAGAATGCACAGAAGGTGGTCTTAGCTATGTTTGCCACAATTGCGACTCAAATTGATCCCTATGCTAAATTGTGATTTGTTTCATTTTAGTTTATTCTGAAATTATTTTCGTTTAGTTTGCTTTGTTCAAAAGAATACTGTTGATTTTTAGTATTTTTGTTAATTACATTGTTTATTATTCGTAAAAGGCTGATTAGAAATATCTTTCTGAGGATTAAAACCTTGAAGACTGATTAATATTGTCATACGGTGCCATAATTATGCTTATAATTAGGATCAATGGTAAATAAAACAAGTTGTAATATTATATTTTGTATTATTTGGCATGTGTTTCAACTGACCCCAATCACTGTTTCAACCGCCCCTGGCATGGGGACGATTGAATCAAATCGGATTTTTTTTTAAATTTTGTATACTTCTAAAAATAGCACCCCAGGAAGTAAAATGGTATAGCCCTTTCGTAGTTAGAAACGCGTTCTTGTATTTGACATATCATCATCGTCGCTTGGTTTATAAACAACAATACTATGAACGATAAAATCCAAATCGTTTCAACCGTACTCAGTCTACCCTACCTCATAGTTGATCATATTCCAAATTGAAATAAAATGAATAAATGAATAAAATAGGGGATGATTGATTTTTTACTTGTGAACTTTGGCACACATATGTAGTTGACATTGACAGACCCTCCTACATCCGTCAAAATGATTACATTCTATGGAAGGATGGAATTATATACAAAGTGATGAAATCAACTAAGCAGAACTTTCAAAATCAATTTATATTATATAACAATAAATAGTTAAAATAGAAAATTATATTATTTAATGGTTAATAGTTGAAGTGAGCTAGGTAAGTAAGTATTTTGGAAGTATTCAAAAATTAAGTAGGTAGTAATTGGTAGATCTCAGCAACAAAAAATCGGAAAATAAAAACTTTTTAACAAAAAATTAAACCGACGAAAAAATCATCTGAAAAGCAAAAAATAAAATGAACCTTCTTAGTCTAAATGATAAATGAGCTCCTAAACTAATGTTAGTAACTGATTTTGAGTCGGCGCCAAACAAACCAGCAATTGAGTTAGGTAAAGCGTGAAATGATTGATTACCTCTTTCAAAGTAATATAATGATATTCGATAATTGTTTGTTTGGCGCCGACTCAAAATCAGTTACTCACATCAGTTTAGGAGCTCAATTATCATTTAGACTAAGAAAGTTCATTTTATTTGTTGCTTTTCAGTTGATTGTTTCGTCGGTTCAATTTTTTGTTAAAAAGTTTTTATTTATAATCATTTTGAAATGACAATAAATAAAAATTATATGAGGTATCCTGTCTTACTCAAAAATTTTTAGAAATAATATATTACACTAGTACCGAACACATGCGGAAATAGTCTTTTCCGCTCAACTTCAATAGTTTCCGAGTAATTTAAAAAAACTAGACCCCTTGTTTGGGATTTTCCGTTTCAGAAAACTTTTTGCACCAATCCGGACCTGATCGCGCACACGATAATGCTGTGAATTCTATCTATATCAATTTATTGGTGAAAGCGAAATCAAATCCCATACAGGAGATTGAGAACTACTGATACTGTTCAAGATATGATGGATAGGTGTGTTACTCGAGGCAGAGATTCCTTCCAGTTTTTAAACAAAAGAAAGTTGCACCGACTTTTGTTGAAAAACGTTCACGTTTTCATTATTGATATGCTCTCCATCTTGGGCCATTGTTTTCGAATACCTCCGAGCTAGTTCTCGTTCTGATTTAGATATTCTGGTATATGATTTTTGGGTTAGATTCTTCATACGGTGGTCAGGCACGATTTTTGGATGACATAATGCCAAATTTGTATAGTGGTTCCGATTTGCTGCTGAACTATGACCCACAAAAATATTCCTCAACATTACAATCGATAGAATATGGAAATCGTCTCGTAGGAATGAACAGATGGAGGAAACATAACCTGATTTTTTTTTCCATCGAGTATGAACTCAAATCTTAATTCGATGTCGCGGAATACATCTGCCGATGTTAAATAGCCCAAATTTTTCGAGTTTAATTAAAATGTAATGATGATAGCTATTTTATATAAGTTTCTCATTAGTTTCGTATCTGAGTAACCAACTAACTTGCAATTGAAATTTGATTCGTATTAAAAAAAATGAAGAGGTTGGACATTTTTCGAATCTACCTAGACTTGCTGAGTGTTTTTTTTTGTCCGAGATTATTGATTTTTTCACGACCACGCTATGAATGACTGTGTTCACTACCGTGCGTATCCATTTAGTGGAGAAAATATTACACTTGACTTTTTGCAAAATATTCCTAACCGTACAGATACAAAAAACTTTTTAACAAAAAATGAATCCGACGAAACAAGAAACTGAAAAGCAAATAAAATAACTTGTAAAACACCTTTTTAAAGAAAAGTTTTTAGTTAAGCTGTGTACTTAAACGTATAAAATGAGTTTAAGTGATCGCTGACAATGATTTAATTATTTTTTGTTGAATTATTTGGTTTCAGAAACCTTGTCGCGCAAAGTGTTCATATAGACTAGGAGGAATCGGCGCATGAGTACCGAAAACTATTCCACCTCAATTTTTTCATGCGATCCTCTTCAAATTGCCCTGCTGATGATACAAATGCATGTTGCCATGGGGCAACCCCGTGCCATATTGTTTAAACCGAAATTGTTTAAACAATTGCAAGGAATTGTTATTTTTCAACCGGACAATTTTTTTTATATTCTTTATTGAAATACAAATGAAAAAGATCCCATGACTTTTCACGATAAAGTTAATATTTTTAGAGATATGAATTTTTATAGGTTCAAAAAATCTCATATTTGGGTACTTTTGACCCATGAAAAATATATAAAAAAAAAAAATCGAAATAATATTTTTTTTTAATTCTTTATACAATAGTTAATAACATTCTTAATAGAGATTTAAAAAAATTTCATTGATTATACCTGTTTTTTAATTATCAATTTCGCGCGCTCACAAGTATGCATCGCTTACCTTTAAGAATCGCCGTCTCTCTCTGACTCATGCGCTGCATCGGCCTCTCTGTTTCCTGAATCATTATTCATCATTTATCTTAAAAACTATTAACTTTTTTAAGATTGTCAAGGAAAGCAATGTTATTAACAATTAAATTGTCTACAATTTGTTTCTGACAAATTTTTTTCTGGAATCAATTTTACAAACGTTATTTAAGCATGAATCGGAACATGTTATTAAAATTACTTTTTTATCAGTTAATATTATTTTTTTGTCATTAAAACAGAAAGTAATTACATTGAATAACTTCTTCAAACGAAGGTTATAGATGTAGAAGTATGAAATAATTAAACAAGATTTAAAAAAAAAGGTATTTATTTATTATCAATATCATTTTTATATATTATATTCTTACAGTCTCCTGAATCACAGCCACATAGAAGTATGCAACTAATATTATTTTTTTACAGTAACAAGCTTTGGTTTTACAGGCTTTCTTACAATTCCACGGGTTTTTAAGATCAGTTGGAAATGGGCTTTTGTTCATAAATAAAGGTAGCAAAGTACTATTCTCCAGTTTGTATCCGAAATTCGTAAAATCTAATGTTTTATATTGGGGATTCAACGCTTTTTTCCAAATGTATGTTTGAGCAGAAGCTCTAAGTGCATGCAAATGCAAGGCATCTGATGTGCACGGAATTTTCGATAAATTAATATTAGTTCCAAAGCAACGAGAAAAAATAATTTGTCTAGCTTCATCCGCGGAGTTACCTTTTTTACCCAAAATATTTAAATACAATGTTTCTAAGCCTTTCAACTCCTTAGTACTTAATTCTAAGCCATTGCCAAGAGGGACTAAGACATCACGATTTTCTTTTATTTGTATCAGTTCTAAAGCTTTTTTTTGTGCCAATTTTACTAGTCGTATCACAACCCGTAAATGCGTGTAAAGCAGGTAAAATTTTAATTACATGTTCCGATTCATGCTTAAATAACGTTTGTAAAATTGATTCCAGAAAAAAAATTGTCAAAAACAAATTGTAGACAATTTAATTGTTAATAACATTGCTCTCTTTAACAATCTTAAAAAAGTTAATAGTTTTTAAGATAAATGATAAATAATGATTCAGGAAACAGAGAGGCCGATGCAGCGCATGAGTCAGAGAGAGACGGCGATACTTAAAGGTAAGCGATGCATACTTGTGAGCGCGCGAAATTGATAATTAAAAAACAGGTATAATCAATGAAATTTTTTTAAATCTCTATTAAGAATGTTATTGACTATTGTATAAAGAATTTAAAAAAAAATATTATTTCGATTTTTTTTATATATTTTTCATGGGTCAAAAGTACCCAAATATGAGATTTTTTTAACCTTTAAAAATTCATATCTCTAAAACTATCAACTTTATCGTGAAAAGTTATGGAACCTTTTTTATTTGTATTTCGATAAAGAATATAAAAAAAATTTGTTCTGTTGAAAAATAACAATTCCTTGCAATTGTTCAAACAATTTCGGTTTAACCAATATGGCACGGGGTTGCCCCATGGCAACATGCATTTGTATCATCAGTAGGGCAATTTGAAGAGGATCGCATAAAAAAATTGAGGTGGAATAGTTTTCGGTACTCATGCGCCGATTCCTCCTAGTCTAATAAGTAGGTACTAATTTATTTCAATGGACAATGATTGGTCTGTGAGTAACAACTTGTCGAAGTATTTATTTCATTACAATTCGCGCGACAAGCTTTTTGAAACCAAATAATTCAACAAAGAATAATTGAATCATTGTCAGCGATGAATTAAACTTATTTTATACGTTTGAGTACACGGCTCAAATAGAAGCTTGTCTTTAAAAAGGTTTTTTATTATTTATTTTATTCTTTGCTTTTTAGTTAGTTTCGCTTCAATCTGTTCATTTCTAATAGAGCATCGTTATTACAAGGTCTCTTTCCTCTAAGTTTTGAGCTGAAAGGAATCATAATCTCTGACAACTCCCACACACCAATTTTGAATACAATCTGACCATAATCACAAAACCATTCTGAAGTCGCCAACCGGAATTCATAGATTTTGACAAAAAATTCATAATCTCCAAACCTGAAATCCCCCACATACCAATTTCGAATAAAATATGACCATAATCAGAAAACTCGTCCTCCATTTTGGGGCCGCCATCTTCAATTTATAAATTTTGACAAAAAAATCGAAATCTTCGACCACGAGAACCTTCTCATACCAATTTTGAATCGAATCGGACCATAATCACAAAACTCGTCCCCCAGTTGGGGGCCGCCATCTTGTAATTATGAATTTGGGCAAAAAAAACATAATCTCCACGCCCAAAAACCCCCGTCTACAAATTTTTAATTGAATTGGACCATAATCAGAAAACTCGTCCTCGATCTTGGAGCCGCCATCTTAAATTCATGAATTTTGACAAAAAATCGAAATCTTCGACCACGAGAACCTCCACATACCAATTTTGAATCGAATCGGACCATAATCGCAGAACTCGTCCCCCATCTTGGGGCCGCCATATGAATCTACGAATTTTGACAAATAATTCATAATCTTCGACCCCGAGAATTCCCATATACCAATTTTGATTCGAATCGGAGCATAATAACAAAACTCGTCAGCCATCTTGAATTTACAAATTTTGACAAATAATTCATAATCTCAGACCCCGAAAACCCCCACGTACCAATTTTGAATGAAATCGTACCATAATTACAAATCCGTCCGCCATCTTGGCACCGCCATTCTGTTTTTTTTTTTCCTCTTACAAAAATTCCATCATGATTGTCACCGGAATTATGTATACCTGGCAAATTTCAAATTAATCGGACGACCAAAAGTTGGTCAAAAAGTGAATTTTGACCCAAGATTTGACCCTAACGAACGAAAGAAAGAACTAACAAGTGAAACCAAATGAAAGCTTGTAAAAATTAAATGAACCTTCGTAATAATAACTGAGCTCCTAAACTAATAACTAATTTTGAGTCGACGCCCAATAAACTAGCAATTGAATTAGATAAAGCGTAAAATGATTGTTTGTTTGGCGCCGACTCAAAATTAGTTACTCGCATTATTTTTGGAGATTAGTCATTATTAAGACGAAGAGGGTTTATTTTATTTTCTGCTTTTCAGTTTCTTTTTTCATCGGTTTAATTTGTTTTCAATTTTTTTTTGTACCTAAAATCCACTAATAACTACCTACCCAATTGACCCCAGGTATTTATTATGTTATAGTGTCATCAGAACTACATATGTATGCCAAGTTTCAACAGAATCGGTTCACAGATGAAAAATCAATCATCCCCTACTTTGCTACCCTTAGGAGTGACATTTTTTCAAAATTAGAATGAGACTAACTTCGAGGTTTACCCTATCCAATGAAAATCATCGGAATCGGACGACTCTGTGAAAAGTTATCGGTGGTCATACAAAAAATTAAATATACGCATCGACTAGACCACTGTGGAATACTGGTGTACAGACCCGTGGAATTCCCAGGAATTCCTTGGAATTCCGTGGAATACTTTGGATTTCTGTGGAATACCTCGGAGTTTCTCGGAATTCCCGTAGAATTCCTAGAGATTTGCTATTGCTTCTGGATCTTTGGAGAATTTGGATTCCGGAAATTTTCATGGAATATCTACGTACTGTATAGTTTCCCGCAGATAAATCATGCAACCAATAAAAAAGAAGTTGTGGTTTCTTATATTTCTTGATTATAAGATGACTTCATGGAAAGGAGTATCACCAATTCGTGGGCTTGAGCAACTGTTGAAATCAGGAATCGGATCGCCTTTTCGTGTTTTTCCGTGTCCTTATCGGTTGGAATTTTGGGAATGAGTTTTATTTATGTTGATTCCTGTACATCCTGAAAATGATTATCATAACCTCCGAGAATTAATCTGAGTTATACATCAAAATATATATGAAATTATGTATGCTTATACGTATGATTTGAGAGAGTGGTTATCTCTGTTATACTTGCAACTCGTCTAGGTCCATTAAGATGTTTCATCTGATTTTTGTATACATAAATCCGAAACCTTCAAAGATGTTCCGATGAACCGTTTTGCAGGCGTTCAGAAAAAAGGCATTATTACTTCAAAATGGTACCTGGAATGCTTTGCAACTATCCGTACGTCTCATTTGAATTGATATCTGTTTCAGTGAATATAATTCTGATTTCTATAACTTTTTTAGAAATCTCCATAATTTTGCGACCATTTCTATAAAATTCGCTGTAACTAGTCGGTTTGCTCTTGTATTTACTATAAATGGTACACGACAAAAATTGTTGCAAAAGCGAGCTTAAAATAAAAATTAGGGAGAGAATGCAGACGGCCCTGAATCTGGTCAGTATATGGATAAATTAGGAAGGTTTGAATAGCATCCTCAACCATTTTTACCCGGAGAAGGAAGCTAGATGGCCAGGGACCTCTAACCCCCCAAGGGACCAGCATCTAGCTATCGGGGAAAGTTAAATATCTCGGGGTAATCCTAGACTCGGAACTAACCTGGAACCAACTGGCGAAAGTGAAGGAGAAAGCCGAAGTAACATTGATGGTTACCAGACGAGCACACGGAAAACATGGGAGCTAAGTCTCAAAATGGTGTTTTGGACATACAATACTGTGGAGAAACCCATGATAATCTATGCATCTTTGGTATGGTGGACAAAGATAAGCCAAAAGAGTTGAGCAAAGTACAAAGACTCAGCATAACGGGGGCTATGAAAACAACACCAACTGCAGCCATGCAAGCACTACTGGATCTTCACCCGATCGACCTAACAATCATGAAGGAGGCAAGAATGGGGTTTCTAAGACTACAAAATACGAGTAACAGATCGGATCACAACAAGATGAAGGAAATGGTGGGAGGTAACATTCTTGAAGTGAAATCAACGGACCACACAATTCCTAGATTGACACACTTTGACACAAACTTCGAGGTGATCATACAAGACCAAAGGGAATGGACAATCAAGAACAAACCTGGAGAGAGAATCTAGTACAGAGACGGATCCTAGACCAAGGAAGGAACTGGTGCTGGTATAAACAGTGAGGGGAGAAACTCCCAACTGAACACATCCAGGCATCACTGAAGGCTCTCACGAACCCAGAAGTGACATCAGTACTGGCAGTGCCCTTGCTGAACACAAAATAAATTTGATGTGGGTTTCAAGACCCTGTGGCATCGAGGTCAACAAAAAAAGCTGATGAAATACCAAGGACGGTCTCATCAACTCTACATATTGGCCCAGAACCTGCATTCGAGGTGACAAAATCGGCCATCCGATGCTGCATACCGGACTGGGTCAAACGAAAACAAAGTGAGCGTTGGAAGGAAGCCAACCGAGGGAAAACATTCATTATAGAACCGTCGAAGCGAAGAACTGAAGAACTGCTCAATATTAGTAGGAAGGAATCAAGTTAGAACAATAAAAGGCCTTCTCACTGGTCACAGCCCAATGAGAGGACACCTGCACAAAATGGGGCTGTACAACAACTACCTTTCCTGCAGACAATGTGGCAAAGGGACAGAAACGGCCAAATATATATTGTTAGAATGCAAGGCACTAGACTGCAAAAGACAAGCAATATTCGGACAGCCAAGGCTAATCCCCGAAGAATACGGTAGCCAACCGGTGAGGAACCTGTACAGACTGGTTCAGGGGACAAGAGTTACGGAGTAGGTGCTGTAAAACCAAACCAGAGGGCATAAAAAGCCCAAGAGGCTGAGGTGCAGCTGGCGACGAGACCAGGATCCAAGAAAAAAAAACAAAAACAACGAGGATCATAATAAATCAATAATCAAAACAAAATAACATAAAAATGCAACGTGAAATCTCCAGAGATAAAAAATAACATCCTGAAAATGTGCTCTCCGCACGATCACTCGCTACGACCTGTGCCCTCACGTGTGTGCCCGCTGATATTAACTCCAGGAACGCTCGGCAATTTTTGGCGAAGAGACGCGCCGCCGCCGTGCATCCCGCTGTCATCATTTTACGCCTAACGTAATTGATTTGTTCGTTTGGCACCCACTCAAAATCAGTTACACTAGTTTAGGAAATCAGTTATCAAGACTAAACAAAATATGTGATGTTTCGCTTTTCAGTTTCTGACTATGGACGTCCAAAACGAGAGTTATCATAATGAAAATTAATTGAGTAGAATCAAATAACAATAGATAATTGAGTTACATAACAAATATTTTTTTTATCACACACTATTAACAAATTAACAGAAACAAAAATGATTATCATTTCAATATAATTGTAACAACACAAGAATAGTTCGTTTCAAACTGCTTTTCAATATCACATAAGAATCAAAATCATATAAATTTCTGGGTAATAAAACATTGATCTCCATCGAAAAACATTGATTTTCGAATCACTATTTATGCATATGATCTTCAAATACGTTTTCCAATTGCCAAAGTGTTGCTGATTTCATAGCAATTTGTTAATTATTAAACTTACTTATTTCTTTGTGAAATAAAGACTCTATTGTAATGTTCAGATATCCTTCAGATAAATGAAGATGGTGCGACTTTTTCATAAGCCTAAATCAAATTCCTTCTTGTGAGATTGTTGGATAAGATGAATATCAGCTGGTTTCTCTATAATTGGAAATGAATACACAATGATGCCATTGGGAGTAATTTGAATCAATAAACTTCTGAATAATTGTTTTAAATTATGGCTTCAACTTGAGAGACTTATCATTAGGAATTTAACCGTTGAATTATGATAATGTAGCTCTGAAAATAGCAATAATGGAACTGAAAGTGAAGGAATGCCTTTCTACTGTTTCTCCTCGGAGTCAGTGTTTTTGAAAACACTCCTTTGGAAATCTGTTAACTTAATTCATGAAGTCGAATTTGTTGAAAATATAAACAGGATGTTCATAAAATCAGATGTGGAATCATCTGCGACTGAAAGATAAACCTCAGTCACTATCTTCCATCGTCAAGATCACCTCTTGTGGGGTATTCATGTTGAAAAGGAAACATTCTCAATTGAATATTGATAGAAAGATTTTTCTGTGAATTGAAAAATCCACGATTAAAATGAAGTTATTTTTTTGTGAATGTCTAACAGAAAACAACACTTCCCCGGCTAAAGCCACGCTGGACATTGAACTACATCTGATAGATATTCTGAAAAGGCCCTAACAAAAAAATTACTTCATTTTAATCGTGGATTTTTCAATTCACAGAAAAATCTTTCTATCAATATTCAATTGAGAATGTTTCCCTTTTCAACATGAATACCCCACAAGAGGTGATCTTGACGATGGAAGATAGTGACTAAGGTTTATCTTTCAGTCGCAGATGATTCCACATCTGATTTCATGAACATCCTGTTTATATTTTCAACAAATCCATCTATCATACCCCATGATAGGTTTTAATGTCAGAAAACACTAATTTCAAAGTGCCTCTCCAAAAAAAATGTTTCTAACTTTTTCCATCTTTGCAAAGTGAGATTGCTTCTTGAAAATGTGTTTTCCATTTCTTCCGGTCTTCCTGATGATCGTGGAAGCGTGAAATAGATTTTCGTCGACAAAAATGTATTGAAGACCTAGTGAATGCGATGTCTCTCCTGCGTCAATGACGAATGAGTTCTGGTGAGTACTTTCTTTTGGAAAACATTCTTCTTTGCCTCATTCATCTTTATGAGTTCCTAATTAAGACTGGAACAGAAAATCAAATAACTATCTGAATGAAAATGCAAATTTTCAATTTCAGATCTTTTCTTTTGAGTTAGGGCCTTTTCAGAATATCTATCAGATGTAGTTCAATGTCCAGCGTGGCTTTAGCCGGGGAAGTAGTTGTTTTCTGTTAGACATTCACAAAAAAATAACTTCATTTTAATCGTGGATTTTTCAATTCACAGAAAAATATTTCTATCAATATTCAATTGAGAATGTTTCCCTATTATCTAGTCGAATTATCAATTACATTCTAATTCAGTCTTTGAACTATTGATTATGCCTATTTTCGAAAAAAAAAATTATAAATGGTACAAAAAATACAATACAAATACAAGTTGGAGACTATAGCCAGTAGAGCGTTGTTGTTGTTGATGTTCTGGAATTGCACAAATTCAAAAGTTTGGTGAAGGTTGGAACAATATGACAGTAAATAATCTATGTAGGAGACTACAGGCGTATGGAAATATCAGGTTTGTGGATTTTGAGTTGAACCATGAAATAATAATGTTTGTGGTTTTATTTTGCATAAAGCAGATTTGCATATTTGATTTCATAAAAATTGTGAATTTCCTACGATTACTTATCAGATAAGAGTGGGATGGTATCAGAGTTCGTTTTCTAGTTTTTGTCTTTAGAAAACTCAAAATCTCACAGCCCACAGCCAACGAAAAATATAATAATAATCTCGTTATATCTGATAGAAGGTATAATTCGATGGTTGGGAAGACACCACCCAACAAATATTGTAGATTGAACTCACATCTTTGAATCTATAGATTCACCAGTATGGAAAAAATGTGGGAGTAATTCAGTCAAAAATAGGGATATCAAGGCATTTTGCCCAGTGTGTCCTTTCTACCTTCTCATCATTTATAACTATGGAGAATCCCAAAATTGAAGGTTAGGAAATGGAAAACAATACATTTAACTTAGTCACTGTGGAATGGATGAATATTCACTTTCGAAATTCATGGATCCTTCAAACATTTTGCTGTCAAACTTCAAGTTGAGTTTCACCTAAAAATCACTAGAGCCCACTCGTCGACACAAATTTCACAATTTTTCACCCAATAAGAACTGTTTCAGTTCAGAATAACTTCGAATTCTATGACATGAGTATACAGTGTATCGGAAATCAATGATATTGACAAACTTCAAGAAATATGTCTTATGAACGATAAACAAAAATCTCATATTCCCTCACTGTGCAGATAGTACGCTGACATACTTCATATCGACGAAACTCAACATTCAAGCACATGACGATATTTCTGTCCATACAAAATCATACAGTTATCCGTTCCTTCACAAGGCTGAAGTGAATTCACAAATACAAAATGTTCCAACAAAATATTATTAGGTCAAGTAACTCACAATGGTCCTCTCTTATATGGGTGGTACGAAAAACGCTGATGCATCTGGCAAAAAAGATTGCGAATCGTAGTGGACCACCAAAACGTAGAAGGAAATACTATTGATGGCCGATATCCAATACCCAATATTACTGATGAGTTTGGCAAATGTAATTATTTTTCGGACTCAGCAAGTGGGTTTTGGCAAATTGAAATGGGTTCAGAAGACATTCCGAAAACTTTAATGTAGAGAACGGGTATTATGAATATTTGAGAATGCCTTTCGGTTTTAAAAACGGTCCAGCTATCTTGCAGAGAGTGGACAATAGTACGAATGGTCATCAAAACAGGCCTCGTTTATCTTGATAACACAATCATGTATTCAGCCCCCTCTCAAGAGCTCATTACTAATTTCATAAAGTATTCAACAGCCTTCGCGAAATAAATTTCAAAATTCAACTGGATAAGTCGAAGTTCTTGAAAACGATGCATTTTGGACAGGTAATAACCACTAAAGATATAAAAGGAAACCAGACAACATAGTTGCCGGGAAAAACTTTTCTATTCCTAAAAGCACCAAAGAAATGAAAGATTTCTAAGGTCTACTGGGGTATTATCGTGAATTTGTTACGGACTTTTCCGAATGAACAAAATCGCTGACATCTTCCTTGAAAAAGGAGCAAAAATTTATTTCAACTCGAATGATGTACAATGAGGAACGACTGTCAAATAACCCACTTCTCCAAAATCCAAATTTCACAAGGCCTTCAGACTGATGCAAATCAATATGCCCTATCGCAAGGCTAGTTGGCCAAGACAAACACGTGGCTCACGCTTCTAGAACGCTAAATTAAGCAATATAGAATTATAACACAATTGAGAGAGACAAAATGTTTCCACTATATATTCGAGGCAGAAAAGAAAATTGTCGATTTTCTGTGACCATAAAAAACCACTTCACTGGCTTTTTTCAATGAAAGACACAAGTGCAAAACACACAAAATGGAGACTTGACGAGTTTTATCATACTATCAACAACATGCATCATTGACTTCGGATGCAGACGCCCTTTCATGAATAAAAATCAATGTAATCAATACCAACGATCTCATTTCGTATATGAAATTATTCAATAGATCATTCTTGCTAGATAATCTACAACCATCAACATCTCGTGACAATACTGAAAACGGAAATAACAACGACGAAAATAATATTGCTATTGACGCAAAATCAATAGCCGGTAATATTGACGAAAACCCGAACATGAGCGACGTTAACCCTGAGAACAATACTGCAGATGAAAATGACGATAACGAAACTGTTATACATCATGGAAAACCTATAGGCACTCGAAATTTCCATTTCCTAAAATCCTCAAAAAATAACACATATACATTATCTCAGAGAAATTTTCACAATTGATGATTTTTTTGCAATAAATTCGGGCAGGAAGGAATTGATTTCCAAATTTTGTCGAAATCTGAGGGACACATTCAATAATAGGGAACACGCCTCTGATGGACGTTCGCATCGTTATTTCACACAGTTCAAACTTTTACCGCTAGTTGCTTCGGACTGTCAATTATAATGTCATCTCTCTTTTATAGTTTATAGTTGTACTCATATTCATATTATCATAGTATTTTCAATTGGTACTGAAACATCACATTAAAAGTGACCCTGAATTTATGTTTGGGCTGTAAGAAATAGTATTGCCTATTAATATTCCTGAAACAACCACAATTGGCGGTAGGGTTTGGGGGAAGTTATTCCTAGTATTTTTCCAATGCTTTTTGCTTATGGGATGATTTGATTTTGAAGAAGATTTGTTGTTGGTCTCAACCTGAGTTATGATTTTGGCGTTAGGGGGAATTGAGAGTGAAGTAATTTATCAGAAATAAGTAAATTTGGAAGTCATTTTAATTTCAATTGGGTAGTTAAACAGTAGAAAATCCTATTGAAGCCAATCTATTTCGAACCTATGAAGGGAATCATTAACGAAAAACATCATGCAAAATTTCTAATTTGTTTATGAATAAAATGAAAACCGTTTGTTGCATCGTCAAACTTGGAAACTTCCGTTTTTTCCTGTTTTTGTTCAATTCCATTAGATTTCTATGGCAGTAGCAATCATTGATAATGTCCGTATCAACATATTAGTACTGGTGAAACACATAGGTGAAAACCACGTCATCTAAATAAGACTTTCTTATAGCTTCCACTTTTTACCTGTCGTTGATCAAGATCAAATGGGCATTTTAATGGATGTTGATATGCTCGTTACACCACATAGGCGTGGAATACCAATTTCCAACGGGAATCATATTAATTAAATTTGTTGTTGTTCTGATTGTTCCAATGAAAAATTTATGTGCAGACCGTATTGCATTAGCATATCTATACATATTATATAATTACATGTCCTGCTTGACGATCAAATTAATATTTCATTCCTAAGGGGTTGGAAATGAAAATGGAAAGTGAAGTGAAATTGAAAGTAGGCGTTGAAAGGGACGTTGAAAGTTTGTATAGGAGTTTTCAAGTTGGAGTCTTAAAAATAATAATTTGAGGTATTTGTTATGAATGAAAAAGTTCTGTTTCAGTGTTTTTTGGAAATTCAATCCCTAGGAGGTGAAATGGGGGAATAAATGGGGATTGAAAGTTTGTATGGGGGTTTCATTAGTTTTTGAATTAACGTCATATAAATTTATATTTGAGGTCTTAGTTACAAATTCAGAAAAATATGTTTCAGTGTTTTTAGAAATTCAACCCCTAAAGGGCTTGAAAATGATATGAGGTCTTTTTATGACAGAAAAGACGAAAACGAGAAGAAAAAGCTAGATATTTCAGAAAAAAGGCTAGAAGATAAGCAAAAGCACAATGGATTACTCGGGGAATATATTTTTTAAATCAAGCCAAAATAAAGATGTTCAGAATGAATAATTTTTGCTTGTTCAGCTAGTCATACAGTAGGGTTCCTTTTTTGTTGTTTTATTGAAATTTATTGTTCGTTTTGTTTCTATATTTTTCTGCTTGTTTTGCTAGTCAGAGTATTTACATACGAGATTTCTTTCATGATTCATTTTTTGTTGTGTGATTGAAATAATTTCAAAATTTGTGTACATACCTTTATTTGCTACTCATATAGTATTTTATATCTTTGGATGAGTTATTTAATAATTACTTTCTGTTGTTTTATTGAATATTTTCTACTTTTTGTATCAATGGTAACAATTTTCAATGTTTCATTTAATTGAAAGCCTCATCTCATAGTTGTCTTATTTATCGAGCAATTTTCTGTGTATTTCGAGCAGTTTTCTACTATTTTAGAGAAGTTTGATGGTAGTGAGACTGGTCTATAATTTATCATTTCCAAGTAACTCCCATTTTTGAAAAGTGGTTTTATGATTCCTATTCTTAGCGGTTTTGGGAAATAACATTTTTCAAAACAACAGATTCTTGTTGTTCTTTCAAGTTTCCGCGCGTATATTATCGTGACCAGGAGCCTCTTTTGTTTTTAGTTGCATTATGATTTCGTGGGCTTCTTTGGTGTTGGTGAGATGCAGATACATTGTTTTTCTAATCTTCCCTCGATTTCTATACAGTTGTCAGGAACTCTCATTTTACTTGCACATGTTTGACCAAGAGTACTGTAATATTCATTGAAACTATTAGATATATCCTTTTTGGAATGCAAGAATGTACCGAGGGTTGATATAATTTTTTAATTTTTTTTCAGACTTGTATCGATTGCAGATGTTATTCACATATGTCTTTTTATAAATTTTTATAAGTTTATTTCATTAATTTTTGTAAGTATGATACTGTGTTTTCAGATGTAGGTTCATAGTTCTTAGTACTAGTAACGATCCCATAAACGTTCGCAATAACATGCTATTGTTAAACTCTTAGTTATTAGTTCCCAGACATAGGCTTAGTTACTAGTAACGTTGCAAAAGCCTTCCTCAATAGTTATACGATATAATGCGATATTGAGTATTCATTGCAGATTCATGTCAAATTAGTTAATTTCTATTGTAATTAATTCGTCTCTTCATTCATGAATATTTAAGAGACTATAAACAGATATTGGGAATTCCAGATTAACGAAGTCGAATGGAATGTTCATGTTATGGTTCATTTCATGATCAAATATTTTTCTACATTGTTGTCGAACCTTGGCGACTTACATTTTTGTAAGTATTTTTGTTGAATTCAAGACCAGCTGAGCAACGATGTGTCCAAGTGATTATCAAAGAAACCTTCGTTCATGCAGGAAAAAACGGATTTTTAAGATTTGTAACATAACAGCTTCATCCACGCGTATCATCAAATAAGTCATGTTAAAATTTAATATAATATACTGATAATATAATTTAGAATGAGCAACAAAAAGTCTTACACATATTTACATCGAGCATAACAAATAAATGAATTCTATTATTATTAAACTGTAAATATGAAATCAGAGATTGATGATTAATGAAATAGGAAACATAAACTATGCTTTGCAAATTTTCTTAAAAACTCCATAAATTTTCGTACCATACCTTCTTGTTGAATGAACAGGCGAAAAATAATTTATTGTTGAATTCTATTTCTTTCTCAAACAATCAATTAACATTGAAATCTACAGTAAGAAACATCTGTACCTCATGGTAATTGCTATTTGAAAGATCGAACCTGAAACAGATGAGAATGCTTTTTTCCATCCTCACGATATTTTAAGAGCCAATTTACAATGCCCAAACATCAAATAGATTCATAGGCAATTTGGATGATTTTGTTTTAGGTTAGGAGAAAAGATTATTTCATACTTTCAAACATGTTATGACAATACTGAAGGATGTTTTTGATAATCTTCCTATGCACCCCAATACATTATAGTCAGAGAGAGGGCTGCAGAAAACCTGGCCAATCGAGTAACAGAATGTTTTATTTTAATGTAAGTACTCACAGCAAACGTGAGAAAAATCATTGACTGACTGATCAAAATTCGTGCATAAGTTTTGTATGGCCTTTTTTCGGAAAAAACAACTATTCCAATGTAGCAACAGATTGGTAATACTTTCAACTCAAGTATCTTCCCAGTTGGTCGAACGATCTAAGGTGCCAGATTTAAACTGGTTCACGAAAGTGAGCGTGGGTTCAAAAATTTGGCAGTTGCTCATAATTCTGGTGACAATGCATTATGGAATTTTTGCCAAAAAAAAAATGCCAGATTCAATATGACGGAGTTTTGTGATTATAGTTCGATTCTATTCAAAATTAGTATATAGGGTTTTTGGGGTCGGACATCATGTCTGTCAAGGGAGTTGGAAGGCAATATGTCAGTTGACTCTATTTATACCGACTTCTCAAAGGCTTTTGACGGAGTGGAGCACAACATCCTTGTCAGGAAACTATCATCGTAAGGTATTCATGGCTTGTTTCTAGATTGGTTCAAATCATATTTGTGGGGAAGAACTAAAATTGTCAAAATTAACAACTTTTACTCAGATCCCTTTTTGGTTACATCTAGGGTATCTCAGGATGGCCATCTTGCTACTCTTTCATTCAACATATTTATCAATGATGTTGTTTTAACCACTGTGAGGTACTGCTTTTAGATGATGATATACAGATTTTCAAATTGCTTGATAGCAAATTAGCACAACATGAGCTCTGCTCTGACGTCCTTAATTTTGAAATATGGTGCAAGAACAATAAAATAGCTCTGATAAAAGCATTTACGTTGTGATGAAAGAACTTTTGTCGGAGGATTTATCTGATAGGGTGGCAAATACTCTTTTTTGAGGTACGGTTAACAGGACGCCCAATAATTTCTCAGATATTTATTGGAAGGTCTTCATGAAGATATTCATGAATTCAAGATGGTTATAGCCCTATTCCAATAGAAATTGGTAGGGGGGGGTTTTTGGGTCAAATATCATGATTTTTTGTCATAATTCACGAATTCAAGATGGCGACGACTTTTGTGATTATAGTCCGATTCCATTCAAAATCGGTGTGTGGGGGCTTATGCAGTAGAACATCATGATTTCTCAGTCAAAATTCATCAATTCAAGATGGCGGCTTCAAGGTCGTAGATTATACATTTTTGTTGGAATTCAATAAGATGACGTATTTCATAAATGACCAAAAATAATTGAATGAAAATGATTGAAAAAAAAAGCTTTCATACAAAAAAAATATATATTTCTTTGTTTGGCCTAGATTATTCTGTGAGAGATTCTAAATCTTGCCACGCAAGAAAACCTTTTTTAATGTTCGCAGCAAGCTTTGAATATGTTACTCATAGAATAACCTTGTTCAAATAATTAAAGAAATTATGAAAATTTACTACACGACGATTCCAAATCGAAAATTTGAATTCTGTATTTCGTATAAAAAATGTTTATGTAAGCAAGGCGCTTTCGGCCATTTTCAGGGCTTATAAGAAAAAAGGTTTATGATATAATTATGGTGTACAAATATAAAAAAAATTGTTCAGTACCTGTCATGAGAATGCAAAATCATATTGATTCAGTTAAAGCTTGTGAGCATTCTTACATGTGTTGTATGTTCCTGTTTCCCAGAATCACATTTATAATGTTCAAAACAATGCAAATTTCCTAACTCTGGTCTATTTCAACATTTTTAAAACTGTTTTGGCCAACGAATAGACAGCCGTGGTAAGACAGCGTGCTGTTGAGTGTCACGTTGTGTGCGATGGTGCCAGATTTACAAGTTTATGATTACCTATGGGTAATGACATCATTTGAAATTTGGAAATTATAATATGGGAAAAAATATAGAAGCAGTGTGGCTTGTAGGTTGAGAGAAATGTCGGGAGAAACTAGATAGGGAATCCCAAGTTTTGATGCAAATCAGGCGAAGTTTTGATGCGAATCTCCCATTGAGCCTGATTCGCTTCAACACATTTCTCTCGACTACACAAGCCAAATTGTTTCTATATTTTTCCCATATTATAATTTCCAAATTTTAAATGATGTCATTACCCATAATCGTAAACTTGTAAATCGGGCAACATCGCACACAACGTGACACTTGACAGCACGCTGTTTTGCCACGGCTGTCTAGTCGTTGGCCAAAACAATTTTCAAAAGTTTAAACAAAGTTGAAATAGACCAGAGTTAGGAAATTTTCATTGTTTTGAACATTATTAATGTGATTCTGAGAACCAGGAACATACAACACATGTGAGAATGCTCACAAGCTCTAACTTAACCAAGATGACTTTTTATTCTCATGACAGGTACTGAATTTTCTTTATTAATATTTGTACATCATAATTATATCATAAACATTTTGGATAAGCACTGAAGATGGCCGTAGACCGACCGACCGAGCGCTTTGCTTGAATATATTTTTTTTTTGCACGAAAATTATAAAGAAATTATATTTTCCTTTTTTTTATAAAAGTTCGTCTTAATTTTTTTTTCAATAATTCTCCTTTAATTTTTCTTGGTCATTCATAAAATGAAGCGCTTTGCTTAAATATATTTTTTTTTACACGTAATACAGAATTTGTATTTTCGATAAAGAAATTATATTTTCCCCCTTTTTATAAAAGCTTGTCTTACATTTTTTTTCAATAATTCTCATTTAATTTTTCGTGGTCATTCATGAAATGAATTCTGACAAAAATTGATAATCTACGACCCCAATAAAATCCACATAACAATGGAATCGAGCCATAAATAGCAAAATTGATGCAATCGAGATAGTTTCTCAGATTTGATATGCTATAATACTCGCCAAACTCTTTTATTCTTTACCGAGCAGGCAAAAACAAACTATTTTCTAAATTCCCCTCTACACAGGATAACACAGACCTACGTCAAGTTACACCAGCATCGACATATCTGCAAACAGCTTCCACAAATAGAGTACCACTGCCAAGTTGTATCTCAAACAATAGTTTTTCCTATAATTTTTTATCATATATATTTGTATTTCCAATAATTATTTTCTCATAATTATTTTTCTTATAGTTCTCATATCATACTAATATTTTTATTTATTTTATTGTAATTTCTATAACTACTTAGAGGATAAATTTTTTTTGGGCTAGTCCTGTTTGTATCCCACAATAAATAAATTAATAAATAATAACAAAACACATCGCCTACCTGAAGCCGCCATCTTGAATTCATGAATGTCGACTGAGAAATCATGATATCCTACTCCAAAAACTCCCACACACCAATTTTGAATTGAATCGGACTATAATCGCAAAAGTCGACGCCATTTTGAATTCGTAAATTCTGGCAAAAAAATCATTATATTTGACCCCAAAAACCCCCACATACCAATTTCTATAACCACAAAACTTATCGCCATATTGGAGCCACCATCTTGAATTCATGAATTTTGACAAAGATCAAATCAAATCAAAATATACTTCGCTGTCGGAAGAATAAATTCTTATTGACAAAGCTTGAGGATTTCTGGTAATATAATAAGTGATAAAACTTACAAAATGTATGTAAGAAAAAGAAACTTTCGAGTATAAATTAGGATCATGCATAGACACTTTAAATCTAATTTAAAAAAAAAGAAGCCCTTTTGAAGGCAATTCAGTCACAATATAAAATTGAGTGTAAAACAGTATAATAAATAGGTAGAAGTTATTTAAAATTGTATACAGTTTATGGTAGACTAATGATGTAGCTTTGCCACTATGTGTTAGTCAGGGTATTACGAAAGAACTCCTCTATTTCATAGATAGCTGAATCTAAGAGATTTCTTTCATCAGAAGATCTGAACAGGTTTTAATCTTCCATATATCTGATATTTGAATGGGGATTATTGTAAATCTTCGCAGATTTATAAATTAGAGAGTTTTTGGTTAAATTAGTTGAGGGAATGGGGAGTTTTAAGAGGTTTCTTTGGCGGGTGATTCCCTCATTGGCATGATACGATGATTTGTTTTTAAAAACCAAGCAGGTTGTTTCCAGAGTGAACAAGGATGGAAGCGTTGATAGTTTATTGTCCTTGAATAGAGGCCTGCATGATACTATTGGACCTTTTTAAATAAGTATCGGATGGCCCGTTTTTGCAAGCCAAAGATTTCATTTGGTTCTTCTTTGTTGCAAGTTCCCCAGAATGATATGCCACATCGAATATGCGACTCTATTAGAGGGTGGTAGTAGGAGATTTAAGCCGGTTCTGGCTCTCCCCCCACCACTATGACGTCACGTGTGACCTTGAATGGTTGCAGGTGTGCAATGTGTGTGTGTTTGACCTTGAGATTTGACTTTGAGATTTGTCATTGAGTTTTGACATGGGGTTTCGTCGACTTTGAGATTCGACTTCAGTTTTGACCTTGAGTTTGACCTTGAGATTCATAACATTAAGTTTTGACTTTGAGATTTGACCTTGAGTTTTGATGTTGGGATTGTTTCGGCAACCTTAAGATTTGATCTCGATGTTTGTTTGACCTTGACTAAAGTTGTGGTGTAAGCATACATATTCTGTGTAGTCATGACCTTCATGAATCCTTGTACTCTCCAAGCGAGGAGGGCATTCATCCTGTGAGAGAGGTAGGAGTGAACTGCGAGTATTGATGAATGTGCTGATGTTCAAGCGCGCACTGACCTTCACACTCCCATCTACTGGAAATGGGGTGGGGATGTCTCTTATAAAATGTGTGGAGTCGTTGATGGGAAATCAGATGTTAGATAATATCATCAGAGTGAATACAGAGTACGAGAAGTTTCTCAATTGAGTGAGTGTATTTTTATAAGGTGAAATAATCTATATTTTTTCATACAGTCTTACTATGTCTTTTCTTCCAAAAGTTGTAGATTTGAAGAGAATCAATTCTTCAATAATTGAAAGAGGGTGGGAGCTTTTGAACAAAGACCAATATCATCATTACCCATCGGTAAAGCTTTCAACATACTTGGTATGATGATTTGTATAACCCGATATGGGAGATCTATTCTAATGACATTACGTGATGATAATGATACTTTATTCAAATCATGGTTGTCAAAAAGTATTTCGGATGAATTCAATGCGGACGATGTCAGTTGCATAAATGCTTCAGATTTCAAATATACAATAACATATTTGGGTCAGAGTCCACAAGTAGCAGGGAGTTTGAGAACTCGACCTCTAGTAGAATTCAACTACATTAAATGATAATATTGTTTATATGTTAATAGTTAGGATATAGTGATTTTATGTTGAATATAGATATTTCTCCATTAAAAAATAACATTCAGTGTAGAAGTACTATATTTGGAGCATCACATTTTTCTCATGTAAGTAAAATTATTTGAATGTCAATGGAATATATTAACAATTCTTTTTTCGTTTCAGTTTTCAATATGTGGATGCATTACTCGAGTCAATGTTGGACGGAAGCCATGGACATCAATACAGCCATCGATAGATTGAACTCCTACTTGAATGCTTTAAGTCAAGATGTCCTCCATGCTACAGTCTATGATTTGAATGTTTGCTTCGATGAAGATGAAATCCAAAGATGTACACATTTATCCGAGAAGTACGTCAAGGGTACAATACTTTGTGAGGAATTCAGCCAGGGAGCCTTAAACTTGCAACAATTCTGTGAAGAAATGATCAAATTGGATCTGGAAGGATTTCTCCACACCCTTTTACCATTCCTACCTGATGACATCATCGAGAAATATCAACTATATGATGAATATGATGATGAATATGATCATGTAGATATTTGATATGAAATAAAACATATATTTACAAAATCTTGTTTATTTATTTTTCCATTACACATAAACATTATTGATATACTTAAAAATATTCAGATATAGCACAAAATAAAATATTGAACATTTCAAAGTGAATTACGAACAGAGCCATCCAATGCATTGTAAGTCAAGAAGGTATCGTGTATAATGAGTGCATAGACTTTGGTGTTGGCTGGAAATTTATTTTTTCTTGTTTCGAACTCCAGCTTGATATCCACTGTAGATGATTTTGTAGCATTCGGTTGATGTAAACAATCAATGATGAACAGGGGATTCTGTTGAAATGCTTCAAGGTCCATAAGAGGTTCACTCATATCTTTGTCATAATAACTACGTTGAAAGTCCTCATATGCATAGTAAGCTGAAGAGAATAGTTTTTATCAAAGTCCAGGTTCCAACGCTCATATGGGTAGACTTCAGAGTTCAAATACACTCGGATGTTATTAATGTCAGCATTTATGAATTTTGTCACATCCAGTGCTCTGTTTTCGGATGCAGTGGTACTTTGAAAACCAATAATTATGAAGCGAGGTGTTTCCAAAGTGTTGGTTGTTTTATTGCCCATATGTCTGAAGATGTGCTACGCAATGAGGGTAATTCATAAAGATCCCATACGATAAGCCAACTTGATTTTTGAATTCAGACCACTCTTATTTATTCTACTGAATAATTTGAGCTTCTGCTTGTCATCGGGCACAACATGTTTTATTTTCCATTCAATCTTTGTAATTTCCAAAGAGGCATCAACGTCTCCAATATATGAATTCTTGAATGAACGAGCTATAATCAAAATCAGTTCTTGTTTTGCATTAAGAATGCTCTTCTTATAATCCTCGGCAAAACCATCAAATATTTGAGAGGAAGTTTTCCACTGAATAAATGACTGGGTGCATCAATGATGTGTTGTTTTGTGTCGGAAAGTCCCCATCCAGTTGTCAAAAGCATGTGAGAGTGTGATTGACCAAATGAAACCATATTCTTCATTGTGGATGTTATGCCTGGTTTTCGAACAACGGCAACTTGCTCACCACCCATTTCATAGCGGATCTCATCGAAGAGGAATGCCAAAGCATTGTTGGAAAGATAGCATACTTTGTTCACTTCTTTTGGAATGAATTTTCCCTCAATGTAAATGAAACTGTCGGCAATGTCCAGTATTACATCTTGATTGTTGATTGCAATTCGGATTTCATCTGAATTCTTGAACAATGGTGATCCATACGGCTTATAGGTATGCTCGTGCAGACTTATGAGAGAATGATCGACCACTGGTTCATTGAAAATATTCAACTTGTCACTGTTTGCTTCGAGTACCATTTTATTGTCGAATTCGAGTCCAATCGATTTTAGAAAATTAAGATCTTTCGCTGACAATGTATGTCTTTGTCGTTCAGCATACACTTGTGGAATGACCTTCTTCCTGGCAAAGCTTTTCTTTTGACGATATTTGATGAATGACGATCTTTGTTTGGTGAAAATATTTCGTATTCACTGTTTTGTCGTTTGTTGTAGCAAAAACCCATTACATTCGTTATTGTAATTTCTTCAATTCCAATATGACAACTATTTCTTCCACACTACCGAAATCAATGAGATTATTTCGATGATCCAATATGCGCAGAGTAATGTTGTCGATGAACTGACGTCCTTCCGGACTGATGGGCATATAAATAATGTTGTTTGGCTCTTTTGTTATATTATAACCCGGCTCAACATCAACGTCAAATGAAAAAGAATATGATTCTCTTCGTCATTTATGTATGATCCTGAAATGATATTGCAATCCAATCGAATGAGTCTCACGGGTACAATATTCACAGGAGATGTAGATTCATGCATGCGATTTGCACTGAATTCTTTCTTCTCGAATCCCAACAGGGATGCTATTGAGTTTTCATGTTTCAGGTTCACCACATACTTTGATTGCATCATACATTTGAATGTATTATTGTTTGCTCGGAGGCTGAACAATTCATCCAATGTGGTGTCATCATGTTTCGCGCCATGAAATACATGGAATTCAAGTTCTCGTTGGATAACAGCATTTATTTCTTCTATCTCATATGCGCCACTTGGTATTTTTATAACACGTTTAGAACTGACTGTGGCGGCTTTATTTGCGGGAATGAAGAAAGTGATCAAGTTGTTTGTTTCCGTGACATTGTGGATTGTGTTGCATCCATAGAATCCCAAAAGCCCCAATCCATAACGGCTATTCTTATCCAGCTCAATGGGTGGGTAGAAGTCTGCACTCAAGACACTGGTTCCAACAGCTTGTAGCTCGAACTTTCGTGACATGACTGATTGCATTCATATGATAACAAATCATTTTATTGTTGTTCACAACACATGTGAAATAATTTTCTTCGTTTCCTCGGCGGCATTGTGTGTCCCAATTCAACTTGATTGTTATTGGCGCCAATATTACAATCATCGATGGTGCAATAACAACAAAATAGTTTTCGAGGTATGGGTCCATCATTCACATCACTGGAATTTGATGTTCCAACACTTGCATTGTCCATATGATGTTCATAGCAATATTTATATTTTAAAATATCAATATCCTCCTGAAGGTGTTTGGGAAGTATTTCCCAAACCGATGCAATTCATTAGCTGCACAAGTAATCATGACCTCTTTGGGCATATCCGCAAGTTGACCTTTACTCATTTTTTCAAGCTGCGTAATCTTGAATATGCGATGAGGGAATGCCCCATTCTCTTAATAGCCTCTCGATCCATTTCTGGCGTGAAATCCATTTTAGCTTTTTCGGGTGATTGGAAGAGAGAGAAACTTCAAGCATAAGTGTCCACACACAACTGTATTGTATTTCTGCTCACGTTCATAATTATACATAATTTTTTCGACTGCATGCGTACCTTTCCGGAAGTAATGGACCAACTCCACTGGTGGGGGTAAATCTCATAAACTGTCGAAATATGTTGCAACTCTTCCAATTTTCCTGTTGCCACCCAATGTGTTCCTCGACCGCTGAATCCATCCAAATTGATGATGGCTGTTTCATGATTACGTGGTCCTGAGGTTGGCAAATTATCACGCATGAACACACCACGAAAGTGTGGAATTTTCAATTGTGTGGCATAATATGTAAGATCTATATCTGTGAGAGGTTTAAGAGGTAGGGCATCAATTAGTTTTTTGATGTATAGGGTTTGAGATAGATACCGAGGCCTTTGCGATATGGTTTCAAGAATAAACCACTACCCTTTTTTCCTAAAGCTATCGCCTCCATCTTTCTGTTATGATGTTTTACCTCTTTCAGATCATTTCTGCTCGCACTTGCCGAATTTATAGCTCTGCTTATACCTGCAGCAGCACCAGCCAAACTACCCAATGCAGATAATCCGGCAAAAATTGGTATCAATGGTAAAATTCCACCAACTTTAGGAATAGGTATTATGCGAGGTGTGCGAATTTTTTTCTTTCCGCCTGCTGCCTTCAAATATTTACGTGCTGCTTTCAATGCCATTGTTGTGGCCATCTTTCTATTGTTTGTCACGAATTGATTACCTCCAGCTTTATGTAATTCATCCCGAACTTTTCGTACAATTCCTGCTCCGAATGCTACTTTTCTGATTTTATTTCGCCCATTTTTCTTCAATGCTTTATTTTTTCTCCTTCGTTGTTTGACATTGTTCACATCACAACCCATACCGAAACGCCTTTTCGCCTTCATTATGTTGGTGACGAGTAGAGCGGCTGCTCTCTCACGAATGCTTCGTCCTTCCTCCAGGTAAATGCAATTCAAACGGCAATTTATTTATTAAAGAATTCACAAATCCTCGACCTTTTTTTTTATTATTCGATCTCTTGCTTTTACGTCTGCTCCGTGTGGTGGTAGACATTTAAATGAAACATATCTCACACATCTTGCACTAATAAGTTAATAAGTGTCGAACCGTCAAACAATGCGCATTGTCAAGCAAAAAGAAGAGTTTGCAGTAGATAATTTGGATGAGAAAATCGGGACTGGATTAAATGGAGCGAACTCATTGAGACATGGCCCACTACTTCCATCATCTGTTCGCTCATTAATCATCGGTCCGTCAAATTGTGGAAAGACAAATGCCATGATATCTCTACTGACACATCCACAAGGATTGCGATTTGCAAACGTTTATCTCTATTCAAAGTCGTTGAATCAACCGAAATATGAATACTTGCGCAATGTGTTAGCGCCAATAAAAGGATTGGGTTTCTTCACATTCAGTAATAATGCAGACATTGTGCAACCCTCTGATGCCAAACCAAATTCAGTGTTCATTTTGATGATGTGATTTGCGAAAAGCAGGATATTATCCGATCATATTTTTGTATGGGACGCCATAAAGATGTTGATTGCTTCTATCTAGCACAGACCTATTCACGAGTCCCCAAACAGCTAGTGCGTGACAATACCAACTTCATCGTCATATTCAAACAAGACGAGATGAACTTACATCATATTTTCTCTGATCACGTCTCGCCCGATGTCACATTCAAAGAATTTCAAATGATGTGTGTGAATTGCTGGGATGATCAATATGGATTCCTTGTCATTGATAAAGATCGAAAAGTATGTGATGGACGATATCGCAAAGGATTTGATAGTTTCATATATCCTTGATATCTCAATTCGAAAAGACTTAATCATTCATCGAACTCCGTCAAGGTCACTACAATAAACTCGTCATCGAAATAATGAATCTCTTGCGAGATGAATGTGTAGAAACAAAATGGATTTGAAACGTCAACTAGTTCAAGCGACCGAAGCTGTTCGACAAAATTCAATTCCATCAAAAGTGGAAATGTGGAAGAAAAGATTGCCCTCGAAAACTTTATGATCCTATCACAAAACCACTCAATGCTCTTTCTTCTGCTGCTATTGTGAAACCGTCTACACCTTCTCGATCCATCCGAACCAGCACTCCAATTGGGAAAAAACAATCTTTCAGCAGCGATACATCATTTTCAGGTATTGATAATGAAACCATCAAAGATGTGGATGACGAGAAAATAGCTACAACTACCCTATTCGAAACACCCACTTCATCAA